>CM025784.1:44572426-44600807 GCA_014636745.2 Centella asiatica | reverse complement strand
TATATATATATATATATATATATATATATATATATATATATATATATGTAGACAAGAATGAGTGGATTCGTGGGAGAAATTAGCTTAAAACACCGTAAACATAGGCGGACTCAATGGAATTCGTGCTTGTTGGTGTAGGCACACAATATGAGTATTTTCTTTACTGCCACTATTTTATTCTTGTGTTTGCTTTGATGGAAAGTTAGACTATAGTGGTAAACTAAACTAACATTATAAAAAAAATTGCACGCACCACGAACTATATATTACGTCTCTTAATTCAATTTTTTGAGGCCTGTTCTCTCCCAATTTTAGATATCTTTTTTTAAAAAAATTGAAACAAACACATTTATAAACTTTTTATTACTTACATCTTCATCTTATCCAGGTTTCCACATAATAATTCCGACAAAATTCATATCACAGTGATAATATAGGAGGTAAGAATTAGAAAGAAAAATGGCTGCTTCGACAGAGCAGTCGAAAATCAAACCATACAAGCTCAAACATACACTCACTGGCCACAAAAACGCTATCTCAAGCGTCAAATTCTCCGACGACGGCAAGCTCCTAGCCACCTCATCCGCCGACAAGACCGTCCGCACATGGTCCCCCTCCGACGGCACGCTAATTGAGGAATTCCAAGGCCACGACCATGGCATCTCTGACCTCGCATTCTCCTCCGACTCTCGCTACCTTGCCACCGCCTCCGACGACAAGACCGTCCGCCTCTGGGATGTCTCCACCGGTTCCCCCATCAAAACCCTAATTGGTCACACCAATTTCGTTTTCTGTGTAAATTACAACCCTCAGTCCAATATGCTCGTTTCTGGTTCCTTTGACGAGACCGTTAGGCTTTGGGATGTTAAGACTGGCAAGTGCTTAAAGGTTCTTCCGGCGCATTCTGATCCCGTCACCGCCGTTAATTTTAACAGGGATGGCTCGTTGATTGTGTCTAGCAGTTACGATGGGTTGTGCCGGATATGGGAGGTGTCCACAGGACACTGTCAGAAGACCCTGATTGATGACGAGAATCCACCCGTCAGCTTTGTCAAGTTTTCGCCGAACGGGAAGTTTATTCTAGTGGGGACATTGGATGATACATTGGTGAGTTCTTGCCCTCTTCACCTATATTTTACAATTCCTGTTCTCTGTACACTCTGAATTATGATTTTCCCATTCCTGTTATGGAGATTATAGAAAAAAAATATTCATTTTTTTGAGTTATAACTTTTATATATGTGGTGCCCATCTTTGTTCTTATCTTGGAATGGACTCAAAATAAAAGATCAGTTTTTTCATCCTAAGTTGACTGAAACCATGCTCGTGGAGTGAAATTTTGCAAATAAATCAAATAGTTTTAGTTTGGAACCTGCCTATTGAAGTAGCTTTATGTTTTTCAATTTGATCATTAGACTGAGTTTATCTTGTTTCAGTCTAGTGCAGCTTTGAATAGAGTTCTTATATGCTGGTTTTTGAAATATTTAGTGGTTTACATACTTTCTGGATAAATCGATATTTGGCTGTGTTTGTATCAAAATGATGAACATCATAACTCAAAAATAAACTTGTAATGGTTTTCCTTTCATCGGATTACTGAAAATGCAAAATTCCCACAGAAGTGTATAATATGATTCTTCTGTGTATTTAGAACTGCATGCAATGCTTGGGCATCAATGAGCGAAGCTAGTATTTATGGTGAATCCCTGTGTTAACCCCCACCCCCAAGGTAAAAAAAACCCTCCCATGACCCAACCAAAAGTTGGAAGAAAAGAATGGAAAAGAAGAAGAGAACGACACAATGCATCTCCTATTTGATCACATATATGTATATCAATACAACACCTTACCTATACTTGACTATTCCAAGCCAGAAGATATCTAATAGGGAGTATTTTAAATATGTAGTCATATATTTTTGAAAGTTTAGATGTACATGTAAGATATGTCTTTATAAATTTATATTTTTGGTCATGCATACAATCCCCTTAACGAAGCCAAAATCTATGCATAGAATCACCTTAAAGACGATGAAAAAATAAACTGCAAATTGTTGTAATGTAAGGGAAGTTTAGGCTGATAAATCTGTCTGTCTGTCTGTCTCTCTCTCTCTATATATATATACACGTACATATATATGTGTGTATGTATAGTGAAACAGTAAGATAGAACTTCATGGTTTGTCGTTATAGTCTTGACTTCCCCCTCTTCGCGCTGCAGTTTATATTTAGCAGATCACTTTTTCACTTTGTACCTGTCATCTAGTTTGATAGTAAAGTCTCTTCTATGTAATGGCATGTGTATAAGTACTGTCATAGATGAGTATCTGTGGACTGTAATTGTATAGGAGGAATTAAGTGAGGGACATTGCAAATACTCAGTCTCAAAATCTTTGTTTTTTGGACCTATATTTAAAGTATTCACTTTCAAGAGTTCCAGAAAGTAAGTTACGTGGGTGCAAAAGTGCACGACAGCATGGTGGTTTGTCAAGTACCAATCAATGCTACTGCAAATAAATGAAACATTGCAGGAGAAAGCTAGTGGGTGGAGCCTTAATCTCAGGATGGGTTCGGGACACAATACACACATATGATATATAAGAATAGGCTGGAGTTCTAACTATTTCATATCTACATTGATTTCAATGGTCCAACCTTATGGATGGATAGAATATTCAAGAACATGTATATTTGCAAAAAAATAAATAAATTATAACTATATAAATGTACGGAAAATTTTACTCTTGTTATTATATTAAACTTACTAGGTTACAAAACTATGATGCACTTACTAGGTTGCAGCCTATTCCCCTTAATCCCGCCGCCACCCACCCACCCACCCCCACACACACATATGTATATATACTATGAATGTGATTACTGCAAGAAAATGCTTCTATTTTGCTAGAAAGGTGAACATCTTGGTTCATATGCACTACCTATTGTGTAGAACTAATTTGGATATGTAATATCTCTAAAAGAGATACAGTTCTCCATTTGTTGTCATATATCTCCCATGTTGGAAAAGGAATGTGATGTTATTAAAAATTAATTAGTTTCTAAAAGTATGAGGGAGAACACAAAATACTCTTGAAGGACACATCTTCAAGATAAAATGTGGAACTACCAGCTAGTCCCATCTTCCGAGTTCTATCCGTAAAAACCTTTTACCTTATTGGTTCCTTATACACATTGAGAATCTGAACAGAATATGTTTTGCCCCTTTACATATGTTCGTTCAAAACGTGTCTTTTATATAGGAGCTGAAATTTAGAGGTGCAAAGTGCAATTGATGCTATTGTGTTCATACTTGTGTTGTAATTTTTTGCGCCAGAAATACCAGTTTCCTTATATACTTACGTATGATGGTGAAAGCTGTGGGTTGATATTATAATGAAATTGAAATGGCAAACTGTTGGTTATCATTTTACTCTTCCCCTTCAGTTAATATTTTTTTGCCCTGCTTTTATACAGAGGCTTTGGGATTATACGGCTGGAAAATTCCTAAAAACTTACACTGGTCATGTTAATTCGAAATACTGCATTTCATCTACATTTTCTATAACTAATGGGAAGTACATTGTTAGTGGTTCTGAGGATAACTGTGTGTACTTGTGGGAACTCCAATCCAGAAAAATTGTGCAAAAATTGGAAGGTCATTCTGATACTGTCATATCAGTTTCATGTCACCCGACAGAAAACATGATAGCTTCCGGTGCACTTGGAAATGACAAGACAGTGAAGATCTGGGCACAGGACGATTGATTTGTTTTCGCGGTAAAAATTTCCATATTACATGAAAGCTTTTTAGTGGTGACAACATACTCTGCTTTGCGGATCCAATTACGTTGATTGGAGTATGAAATTTTCTCTAAGCTTCATTCCATGTGTTTTGAAGCTATTGTTTTAGAGTGATCAATTATTTGTCTTTGAGGCATCAAATATAAAAGGACTACTTTCTAGTTGTCAATTGAGCATGTGGTTGGGTTAATTGATTTATCATTGTTGTCCTTTTTATATTTATTCGTTTATTTATTTTGGCTAGCATACCAAGACACTAGAGACAGATTAAGCAGGCAAAACTTATGGGCTATGCCAAGAATTTCTAATGCATAACAATTTTTGGACCGAGATTATCTTATCAGTGACCTGCTTCGTTTTCCTTAGAGCCCATTTAAAGCAATTTAAAATGCCTACACGAACATATTGCAACAAAGTAATGCAAATACTTGAGGTGCTAGCATGTCTATCTGGTATCTACTAGAGTATCAAGTATCAAACAATGACCAAGGAGATATGAACATAATAGTCCTCAAATACATTATTATGTATTTTCCTTCTCCACGAGGTAGGAGTACCATTATGTGTTTTTTTTTCTTCATTCACTGACAACTTTGAAGTTTGAAGATCATAGATAGCATTTCATACGGAGCACTGCCTTGATGATAAGTCTTCAATTACGGTTTGTATACTAAATTATACGCTTGGACTTTATTTTATTTTTATTTTTATTATTATTTAAAGCTGCTTGACGGATACATGCGAGAATTTTAAATGAAGATATCGTAATTCTTATGTGCCCTCCCTACTTATAAATTGTTATTTTGGACATATTCAGTAGCGAATGAACCGTATATCAAAACAAATTTCACAAACTCTTGACCCTGCTGGATCTGTCGCTTTCTTGCATATCTTTCACAATCGATTACACCGCGTGAGAGTCTTTTAACAGAAAAATAAATTATGCTCATGGTTGGCTAACCTTGTTGTTACTGTATATATTCATCACTAGACATCCATCGCTATATATACACACCAGTGTAATCCGGGCACACACGTGTTTGCAAATTTTCTTATAATTAGATTTTACTTAAACCATTCCAAGAAGAAAAATATGTAGAAGATGAGGGATATGATAAGTTTTCTGTCTTATCCAGTTTCTGTGGTGTGAGAGACTGTATTGTTTTCATTGGGAGTAAAAATAGGAATTGATGGAGAAATGACATGTTAAACTGCTAAAACTTTCTACGATAGTTATATTTTTCCCTTCAAGTGTAATATTTCTCTTATTTCTTTTTTGCGGACCCAAAATGATCACATAAGGGTTATTAAGAGGCCCAGCCTCTTAATATAATATAATTATATATATATATATATAACACTATAATTAGCATTTTGAGCCCTCCCTAATTAATACAGAGTTTATTTTTGAGCGGAAACACCTTAGGATTTGTTTGCTTTAATATCATCATATTAGATAAATATGGGTTAGCAAGGTACCCATGAATTGTTGGCTCTTCAAGAATGGGATATACCGTACACGTACTGCGTTGCAGCTATCCAACCCAACCGTAACTCGATTCGCTTGTCGAAAGGTCTCAATTTGGAATATGGAAATGTAAAGAACTATACAGTTGGCAACACTCTCCATCTCTTCTCTAATGATTTAAGTTCGAGATAACCCAGATAAAAACATAGATAATACTAAATATTAGTTCATATTATATACTTTATGTGGTGTTTTTGCAATCATAAGGGATAATACCTCGTGATTATTGTGGAAGTAGGAGATATCAAGGAGATAATTGGAGAAAATGATCAGCAAGTGTTTCCCTTTGGTGTGTCATGAACTGTTGGAACAAATCTGGGATTCAGCCACTTTTTTTAAAACAATTCTTTATCCATGCCTGCACAATAATTCCACCAATTTTTATTTCACCATATTTTCTTCTTAGGCTGTTCTTATCTGTATAAAATGTGTGTTCAAGCCTATTATAGTATAATCGTATTATTATTATTATTCTTTAAAGGATGAAATCCAAGTTTAGATGGTACGATATCTTCTCCCATAGACCTGAACTCTTTCTTTTTAATTATACATGTTGCCTGAAATTAATTAAGACGCTGTCGCTGTCAAGTTATAATAACAGATAATCTATAAGTTAGATTATAATGGCTAATCCTTTTGGTGTTTGTTTTCAGGTTTGTATATGAGACTGGATTAATTAGTCCTTTTTAAAAGTTAATACAATATTTATTTTACAAAAATTAGACTGGACTGTTAATTTCATTTAACAAATAGTCTCATGTACGAATGATTAAATAAAGGTAGGGAAATAAATGGGTTTAATTAATCCTAACTTTTGAATTGAATTTTTGTGTACTATTTCACTTAATCTAGAACAATAGTTCGAAATAAAACAAACAATCATAAAAATAATCTCTTTTAATTTAATCTGATAAAATAATCAAATTTTAAGTAATAATCTAAAAAATTATTAATCTCACTTAATCCCATCAGGCAAACAAACGCACCACGTTCAGTATTCTACTGCTTCCGTTCAACAATCGCTTCTAATATTGTGTTGAATGATATCGTTGGCAAATAGAAACAATGATTGCATCAAGTCAATGACCTTTTTTAAAAAATACTTTTTATATCAACGATTAGATCCCATTGCCACATTGTAGGGGCGTATCAATTTTGAAAATCCACGTCTTAACCGTGTAGGTAGTAATTAAGTATTAGTTTAGCTAGCGACAAATTAATTACTAGTGTGGCTACGTCTCTATAATCATATGTATTTTATATAAATAATACTCCTTCCATTTTTAATTATCGTCTGACTTTTTTTTCACGTAATTTCAAGTGAATTTTTATATATGTTAAATATTTTATTTAATTTTTTTTATTTTTTTCATAAATAATCTTCATTTAAAAATTTTTAGACTTATCAGTAAGACTACAATTATAAAAATATGACCTTTTTTTTTTCCCTCAACTCACAAACAAAAGAAATGAAATAATTTTAACTATTTCTCTTTTCTATCCAAAACCTCCCAAACGAAGTAAACGAAATCATAAAAGTTTCTTTTAGGGTAAAAGATTCTAGAAATGATACCGCAGAATCGTGGTAGGAGCACCTTTACTAAGACATGGTTTCCCCTGGCAAATTGAACGCCATTGTCTCGATATGATAATTTAATTTATTCTATTTTATGGGGTCCTTTCACATATTTATATATCTTGGAATACTACTTATTCAATCAAAGACCACGTGCTTTTGTTGTAAAAATCATTTCCCATGATCCTGGCGAAAATCAATACATTTCATTTAATTTATGTTGGCGATTGTACCATACTAACAGCTCCCCACGTTATCAGTTATTCATCCAACACAATGCATTACTTCGTCGAGATTAATATATTAAAGAAATAACAATTACGTTTTCATTTTCGTAAGTTATAGTAACCTTAGAAAAAACAATGAAAAATATTTTGAGATAGTAAGAGCGTGAGCCCCGTAAAAATTACTTGTTACTCATCCAAATAAAGATGATAAAAGATTGACTGAAATATACACTAAATATTTTTTGAGAAATCTCCTTCAAATTACTTGTTTGATCATCGATATCGTAAATATCGACATCTAGATTAATATTTGGATTATAAATTTAAGTGGTATTGTCATACATTATAACTGTAAAATATTAAGTGATATTAAAATATTAAATTTAAGTGGCGTTCCTCTTATAGTCTTATTATTAAACACTGACACAGCTTAGCAGATATATCATGTTGTATCGGATTTCGGAACTGGGATCGTATAGAAAATTATTAAATAATCTTAAACTAATTCTAATTATCACGTGTTTGATACTAGATGCTTCACGCTTGTGTGAGAGAGATTTAGCCTATATACAGATAATCTTAAAATGTGTTTTTAATTACTTACTAGCACTGGCCAGTTATCAAAAAAAAAAAAAAGGGTTTGAAATATTTCATCCCTTTCACAAAAAAAATAATATTTTATTTTGTTTGTATGAAATTGTAAAAGATTAATAATGTTTTCATACAATAAAATTTTAATTTATTTTTTTGAAATTATAACAAATTATGTAATGTTAATTATTTTCGAAACGAGACCAATTAAATTTCAATCAAATTTAATTATAAACTTTCACAAAAGTACAATATTACTTGTAATCTAAAAATCTATACACAACAATGGACAAATTGAGGTTAGAGTAACATGCTTTTGAGAATATATCGGAGCGTTATAGCGACACACTAATAGATTATATTTAGTGTTCACGTAAAAGATGCAAGCGAGATAATGTACTTTATTTTTAAGATTTTCTTATCTAAACAGAAATAATTAGCATAAAGGAGGTGATAGTTCACAAACAAAAATGACATTTTACAAGATTTGCCTTACATAATTATATAAATAATTAATAGAACTTATATTCATGTGAGATCGTCCTATAAAAATATCAATTTCTTTTGTAAAAATATCAATACTCTTATCTATTGGATTTCTATCTATATTACTTGGAAATTATAACAATTGAATCTCGATTTAATCTAATTCTCCTTGGTTCAAACTGATGGACTTCTTAGAAGGACTTTGTTATTTTACACTATTAGTCATTTTCATTTTTAGTGCCCCTCATCTTTTTAAGTAATTTTTACCAATAAAAATAGTTTTATCACTGTTTTCTCATCTATTTGCATTTCCCATACAAAATATAACAGTATTTTGTAAATATTTATTATTCAATGCAGACATTGTTGAACTTCTTATTATATATATTTACATACAAAAAGACTATCATTATAAATTGGAAAAAGTGTTAGTATGATTTTTGTATATTACAACGTCAAATAATTTTGTACTCCTATTTCTAATTTACGTAAACTAAGTGCATTAATTTCAGGCAATTCGTTCTAGGTTCTGCCGAACGGAAATTTGAACTACGGAGTATTTCATAGGATGTGGGAGAATCTTGCTAAGGGAACACGTTTTCTGGTTTGCTTAAATATAACAAGTTTGGCTTTTGGCCCAATTAATTATTAACTATTTCATCTAACAAATGAAGAGTTTAGGGTGCTTGTGAGACCGGCTAATCAAAAATCTTGCAGTAGTTAATAGATGGTGAGTGCGTGAGTCCTTGTAGGCTAATAAAATTTTTTTGCAGATAGTTAGTGTGTGAGATCTTGTAGGCTACGGATTAATAAAAAAAAAACATGCTTAATGAGTGTGTGAGTGTATGCGTGAATATTTAGACAGTAACCTTTTATTTAATAAAATATATATACAACACATTAGTTGCCAAATTGGAGTAATTTTGACCGGTATATTTGAAATTGTTTTAGTCGTTATCCTTTCTCCGTCAAGTTTAATATGTTATATTTAACATTTTCATTTGTTTAAATATAATTGTCGCACATAATATTTAAAGAGAATTTAGAAAAATAATTTTCTATATTATCTTCACATTTAATTCACTAATTTAATTTTCAATTTCTAAAATATTTATTATAAAAAGGGTAAATAAATAGTTTTATATCAACATTTATTACAAAGTAATAGTATTAATATCATTTTTTAATAAGTGTGTAGATTATAAACACAGCATACAAATCTAAACGGAAAAATTATACTCCCTCCATTTTTTTATTGTTGTCGCTTTTCTTCCTTTCACTTAAACCAACGAATCATTCAAATACATTGGACCATTAATTATAATAATGTTATACCATTATTACCCTTACATTTATTATATTTTATTTAATTGTTCAAGAATGAAATTGTAATAATAAAAGGGATATCTATGAGATGTAGATAATTAATTCACATAAAAAATTGAAATGTGACAAATAAAAACAAAAAAAGAATAAATCAAAAAATCTCAAGAAAAAAATGGAGGGAATATAAGTTATACAACACTTTTATTGGAATGTAAAATATGAAATATAATAACAAGAGATGGATTACTTAATGCAAACACTTGATTTTTTATATGTAAATTTAAGCGAACTTTTTTATATGTCAATTATCTTATACAATTTTAATTTTTAAATCATACTCGGTATTAATTTTCAATATATTAAATTTGACGTATTTAAACGGGGATCATTCCAAATTTGAACTCGATGAAATCAATCAATCATAGTGTTAGCAGGACTATCATTTTCACAATCATATTTGGCATTGATTACATGTATAAAATACTAATTATACCACGATATATAAATATGTCTACAACAATTTTTGTTTATTAGTGGCAATATCTTTTCATATCAAGCCCTACCGTATTTTTAATAGCAAGTGCCATCGATACGTATCACGTCAACAAGTTGAAAGCGATAGTATAGAGTAGACCAATAAAAACCGACAAAACTTTCACACGAATGATAGATCCATTCATTCGTTTTATGCCTATAAAAGTACTCCATCATTTCTTCAAACTCCATAATTATTAGACACTTGATTACGCATAATTGATATATATTCAATCCCCCCTGCTTCACACTAGCTTTTTCTTCCACCAATATACATATTTTTTTCGTCACATAATAGAAAGTGTATACCTTAGACTTTAGTCCTCAATATATGGAAATGTCATCAGTCAGATGGAACTCCGAACAGGTACAATTAACATTTTTTTTTTTAAAAATAATGTTTTTTTTTATTTTTATTTTTTGTTATTCAATAATTAAACACAAAAACTCTTTTACGATCTGATCATCAAATGTTTATGTAATTTTAATTTTTTGGGTGAATATTTCAAATTACAGGTAGGGGAGGAGTGCAAGTTCATGAGTAGCATGGAAATGGATTCGCTTCATTTCGATGCCCTAGACGATTTCAGAAATGAACAATTTATAGCATCTTTACACGAAGAAGATCGATGCTACGCCTCGTTGCTGAACATGGATCAAGAGAGAAGCAACAGGAGTAGTGCACGAATTTGGGAGCGCCCTGCCAAGCAAATCAAGACCAATACCTGGAAGTCTAGTCCAGTAAAACATGTTGTTTCGGCGAAAGCAGCTGCAGCTTCTCCGTCCTCTACTTGCCATTTGATTTCTTTTGGGAATGCGATTAATTCGCAAGCTGAGAATAACAACTCCGCTGTGACGATCATGCCAAAGGATGAGCTAGTACTGTCGTATGAAGATGTGAGCCAAACGTATAACTTGGATTCGTATGTTCATGGGACTAAGAGGTCTAGCAGTGCAATGACTAGGACTCCTTCACATGCTCAAGAACATGTCATGGCCGAGAGAAAGAGAAGAGAACGTCTCACTGAGCGATTTATAGCTCTTTCTGCTCTAGTTCCTGGCCTAAAGAAGGTACTAATTAAACTAAACTGCATACCCCCCAAAGGCTTTTAATCTTATAAACCAACAAACAAATTAGTGGAAAAAGAAAGCAAATAATTAGTTGAAAAGAAGGTCAATAGAAATGGTTTTCATATCCTTAACAAGTGTGAAGTGATTACTGAAATGCGTGTACAGTTGGACAAAGCGTCGGTACTCGGGGATGCGATAAATTACTTGAAACATCTTCAAGAAAGAGTAAACATGCTGGAGGAGCAAATGAAGGAGAAGAAGAAGAAATCGGAGGAATCAGTTGTATCTCTCAGTAACACTAATAAGATTCCAGCAGCGTACGATGATTCATCTTCCTGTGATGAGAATTCCGGAGGCTGTGTTCTTCCAGCAATAGAAGCCAGAGTTTCGGACAAGAATGTGCTCATCAGAATACACTGTGACAAACAAAAGGGATTCCTACCCAAAATGCTAAACCAAGTGGAGAAGCTTCATCTTAATGTCATCAACACCAGTGTCTTGCCTTTTGGGGATTATGCCTTGGATATTACCATAGTTTCCCAGGTATAATTAATTAATTAATTAATTTCAAAACTTACACTATCTAATCTCTAGCTACTCTATATATCGCGCTAAATAAAATTAAATGTATAATAATTCTTGCAGATGGAAGCAGAATTCTGCCTAACGGTCAACGGTCTTGTGAGGAAACTGCGATCCGCTTTGCAATAATTTCATCATAAATGTCGGCTCGAGAATCAAGACGATTAGCCTGCAATAAGAACTACATATTGAATTTACTCTTTATAACGTTGTCTACTATTAGTCCTTTGTTAATTAGGATTTGTATTATAGTAGTTATTACGTGTTTTGCGAGCCGCGAAGATCAAAAGCCTGAGGGATTAACTGATTTGCTAGCTAATATCGATCACTTGTTTGCATGATGCTCCATATGATCATCATGTTTATTGTTTAGCTAGCTACCCCTATACATGCTGTAAACTAAGAACAAATTTTATTGATGAAGCCTTCGGTTTCCTTCTCCTTTCTAATTTGTCTCCGGACATTAATTTATGTGGAATTTTAAATGGTTTAGGTCGCCTTTGGTGAAAATTATAATAAATTCATATTCTAAATTGATTCCATCACCTTTAATAACTGAGATGGCTGACAACTTAAAAATAATTTTAGTCGGGATACATTTAACTACATGGGAAAATTTATAAAAAATAATAATAATAATAATAATAATAGAGAATCTTAAAAAGAACACACCTATACTTGGTATGTTGGAATTAAGTTGTTTAAAAAATATTCTCTCCATCCGAGAATAAATACAACTATTTAATATGACATGATTATTAAGAAAATATTACATTTATTGTGAGATAGAGTGAATATTTCAATACAATTCAATTTTTTTTAAGGTACAAACTACAATACAAATTTGACATACCAGAGAGAGTGACAAGTATTCTAGTGAAGGCTATGTGCAGCAAGTAGATTAAATGAGAGCTATCTCCACATTTGGTTATCCAATTCAGCGGTTGATAAATAGGGAATGTTTGAGGATATCTCGGAGTATTGAGCATCGTACAACAATTATTATCGTGATGGATCAGATCGTAAGTGCTTGTGTAATATAATTTTGGTGTTTGTATCTATTGAATCCATATCTTCTAGATTCATGAATCTTTTTCAGTAATAAAATTATTTTCACGTTTTGCAACAAATAAAAATAAATAAATAAATAAAACTAATTCCGGTGAAGAGTACATTTCATAAAGGCAAACCTATCCACAATTTGTAATTGGGCTACTACTACCTGATTAAATCAACCCACAAATTGAAAGGTGAATAATGACCACAATCCTTACTGTATTTCATTGATTTTCTTGCCGAGGCCCGCCTAGAATTTAAAATGGGCTAGTTGAAGTTTTAAGGTTAGAAGATACACTGTACTTCCATTTATTCTAGAGTTGAACATACTTCTTTATTTCTTAAATTACCGTAAACCATTTTTTTGTAAATTTATTATTATTGTTAATTAATGAAAATTTTGATGTTTATATCATTGCTTTCAAAATAAAATTGAGATTAAGATAATACTAATATTGTTGTTATAGGAATATAAAATGGCATATGTTTTTATATTAGGATTTGGTGAACAAAAATGTTGCAGTATAACAGTTTACTAATTTTTTTTAAGTATATATATTTAATAAATTTAGAATGGCAGAACTATTGGAATCCATTATTATGGTAGTTATTTAATGGCTTCACTTTTAATCCTCCAATTAAATATATTCCTCGACTCTTAACAACTACTATCAGTTATTGCCATTAAAACTTGATTCTTTCTTTTGTTCTGGTTACACTTTGGCCATATTATTTTTTGTTTTATAATCCTAACTTGTACTAACTATTGCAATTGTAAGTGTAGTATCCGAACTTTGAGAATTTTACGTTCTATTTTGTACGCTACTGCAACAAGTCACTAGTATCATGTAGATTAGGTGTCAAACTTTTACATTAATAAAAGGTAAAATCAGTATCATGTAGATTAGAAGTCACTAGTATTTAGCGATTCATTTTAATTACACTAATACACTACTTCAAATCTATTTATCTACCTATTTATTTATTAATTTACAAATCATATTTTAATAACAAAATTAACTTTGTTGAGTCAATTTATTCTCCATCTGTATTTTATTATGACAAAGGCGGGCCGGTACCATATTAAAAAAATATGGACATTTAATTACCACACAATTTAGGCTTGGACAAATAAATACCGATTTTTAACTAATTATAAAAAATAACCTTCATTTAAACTTATCTCTATTCTTTCTCTTGCTTTCTCTCTCTTCCTCATCAACCCAACCCAGTAACTTTTTCTCTCATTTATCTCTCTATCATCCTCCTCTGCTACCGTCGACACCTCCACCTCCACCTCCACGGTCGTCAATACCTCCGCCTCCAACCCCGTGGTCGCCAGCTCTCTACCTCCACCGCCGTCGGCTCCTCCTCCTCCTTCTCCTTCCCCATCTCCTCTACCTTCATTCTGTCACTTTCTCCTCTTTCTTCTTTGTCGTCACTCCTCTTATGTTGTTATTGTTGTCGTCATCGACTCAAAGTCTACTTCTCCTTCCCCACCTCCTCTTCCTTTATTCTGTCACTTTTTCCTCTTTCTTCTTTGTCATCACTCCTCTTATGTTGTTATTGTTGTCGTCATCGACTCTAAATCTACAGAACTGCCACACAACTACAATTGCCCCCATCATTATCTCCTCCTCCACCATCTCCTCCTCATCCTTCTTCTAGATCTACATTACTATTATCACAACCATACAACTTCTTCATCACCGACACCTTTTTCTTCTCCCTTCCCTTTACCTCCTCTATAACTATAATACCTGTTGTTTGTAGGGTAAGAAAAAGTATGCCTACAGTCTGTAGTGACAACAGGTAAAAAAAATTTATGCCTATAGTCTATAATGACAGTAGGTAAAAAAAACGAAATATATACTATTTATAGTTTATATAATATAATACTTACTGTTTGTATGTCTGAAAATAATATAACAACTGTTTTGACGTAAAATGTATATTGTCATAAAATATACTACATACTTTTTGCACATAATAATTTGATAGTAAAAATATCTACTTATTGTAATTATGAAAATATTAAGTTTAGAGTTTTGATTTTTTAATACTTAAATATATCGAGACAATATGTATATGAAGACATGTAATATATATATGTGTGTGTGTGTGTGTGTGTGTGTGTGTGTGTGTGTGTGTGAAGATAATAAGTAAACGAGATAGTAAGTATATGAAGACAATAGGTATATGAAGATATACATTATTGACAGTAGATAAATGAAGATAATATGTAAATGAATTGAAAATAGTAGGTAGATACAGTAACAATAGATAAATGAAAATAGTAGGTAAATGTAGACAATAAGTAAATTTAGACAGTAAATAAATTGATATGAGATAAAATTGGTATTAATATAATATGATTTTAAAAAATAGCACTTATTTGTCAATATAAAAAATTGATGAATTGATTTGTTCATAATATTAATTTTTGATACCCACACCTTATAAACCCTATTTTATTCTAGGCAACTAAACGCGGTTGTATTTTGCTGAAATTTTTGTAAGGGGGCCAATTATAATTGGATGGTGTTGGGCAGCTTAGTCAGTTCATTTGCAGGCCGCCCGTGGCTTTTGTGGGTGGGGGAGAAGAGAACATAGACTGGTCCCCAAAACCACAACATACTAGCAAATGGGCTTGGACCACCATTACTTTGATTTCTTACCGGCTTAACTTGAGGAATGCATATATGGTCGTACCCTTATTATTAATTTTTTTGGTCAATAGGATGTCATTGTCTATAATTCACTCACACATTCGTCTATCAAATATTTTATAGAATTTTTTATTAGCCTATAAAGTTGCACATTCGAAACTCAGACCTCTTAAATTTTTTAAAAGAAGTAGTCAATAACTAGTGATGTCAACGATCAAGTTCATAATGTGTTGATTTTATTCTCTTATTATCGTACTTGTAAAATGCTAAAATCAACTTGTAATAATATGTTGCAAAAAAATTAAAAAAAATAATAATAATTATTATTATTAATTTTCATGTTTTTGAATGTTGTAGTAATTCACAAGGTTGAATTTATTATACAGATTACAAAATTTAAAAAATTAGACGTCTCATTTAAAAAAAAGGGTCTGGATGATAAGGTAGATGGAGTATATAGAAAACCAAAATTAAGTCCAGAGCTATTGATAGGTTGTCCGGCCACCAAATCACACCGTCTATATTACATTTATAATAATGATTTAATGTTTTGTAATAGCACTAATCGCATGTCTGTACGATTCACTAAAACGGTGTAAGAATTTGATTGTCCTCTCCAACTACAGTATTTGACAAACAATTGCATTATTGCACAGATGACTCGCCATCATATAAAGTTATATACACACAAAGTACGTACGAACACAAACCCCTTGCTTTTTTAAGAATAATAATAATAATAAAATAATATCCGGACTTCCAGCTACCGCCATAATAAACAAGGATAGGAAAAATCAAAGAAAAAGAAAAAGACTAAAAAAAGAGTAACTGGTAATCCAATTTTTTCAAATATTCTCTCATTTTCAAAATTAAAAATATATTTTAATTCTGACAAAATAAATTTGAGAAATTCTATAATTAAAATTTAGAGTAAAATTTTAACTTTTAAAATATATATATAATTGTTATTAACACAAACTTTTAACTTTTGATGCTTTTATAAATTCGTATCACAAATAAAATTTTTATTCCCTCCATTCTGAAAAAAATTACATTTAAAAAAAATTGTTCCAAAAAAGTGTTACATTTAAAATTTTTCTTTGCTATTTTGCAATAAATTAAAAAATTTCAATTACAAATTTATAGATCTCGTCATAACTTAAATATTCATAACAAATTTCATAAAAAACCTTATGATTTGTATATTTAATTTTTTATCAAAAATATAAAATTAATAATTGTTAAAAGTATATATATATATATATATATATATATATATATATATATTGTAAGGGATGGAATAACATTTTATGGAAACGTTACTTCCGAAGGATATACTGTATCAATTGTGTTATTTTCTGCATTGTTATCTTTCTTGTGCACATCATCTTGCTTTTGTGCAATATACACGCAGTTGCAGAGACAAATTGATGGAATATAAAGGACACACCAAAACCACAACAAACTCGACAAACAAATGAATAAACAATTCCTGTTATAAGTACTTGTTTCTCAGTGAAAGATAAAATATTATTCTATAGATACTCGATCCACTGCGTTTGTAATTTTTTAAATTTGTATCTTTGGGTTAAGTGGAGTAATAATATTAATTTTGTTGTGATATGCATGGTTATAGACAAGTAGACCATAGGAGATGTGCAAATCGTGAGCTGACATCAGAAAATTGTTAATTTACTTATTTGTTGTATTGATTATTCGTTACAACTTCTTTATCTTATACTCACATCAGAATCGAACATTACAATCATAAATGACAAATTTTTGATTCCTCTTAAGTCAGTGGCAGAACTATGTTGTATTAATTCAGGATAAATGACTGAATATATTAATTTTTAGTGCTTTATTATATGACTAAATTAATTTTCATGAGAATATTTAACAAGATGAGATAATCAATTCTGAGTAGTATCATTCAATTATTCCAAAAAAATTATGTTTTAAAGGTTGATTCTTATTTTTAATGTATTTATAATTGTGTTAATAAGTAAATTACATGTTTAATTTTGTATTAGACCAAAAATATGAATTAAAATAAAAGAAGTTATTTTGGTAAACTAAAAAATCCAGTCCAACATTTAAAAAAAAAAATTATCTGTTTTTCTGATTTTTAAAAGAAATCGTGTAATTCATCCGTTTCGCTAGGTATTTTTTTTTATATGATGTTTTCGTGAACTGAATCCATTTATGTCAGTGGACCAAAGAGAGAGCCGTCCAAGTCCAAAGTCCAGGAGACAAATAAAACAGCATTCGAGGTATTAATAAAAAGAGAGTTAATAATACTAATAATAACATTATTATTATTATTATAAAAAGATTGAATGAGATTAATTACTGCTTGTATAAAGGTTAGAAGTAGTAGAACAAGAACGTGATTTCTGGGATAGAGATGCATTGGGCTTTGCATAATTTAACTCAGTCCGAAGTTCGTGATTCTCTAGAATTTAATAAAGGCTTTGCGTTTTTCTATTCCATATTTTTTCTTTATCTCCTGCCTTTAATTTGATGATAATATACGTTCTTTTTCTTATTGATCTTTTAGTTTTTTAATTTATTTTTCTATTTATTTGTCATAACCATAACTTTTAATAAGAGGATGATAGACGAAAATTTCAAAATATCATCTTACTAAATGCATGTTTTTTTATTCGCTCGTTATTATGCAGCATTTAATTTAGCCTAGGAAGGAATATTTTGTACATAATTACATAATTTTATATTATTATTAATTATAAAATGATACTACGTAGTAAATAATAGTTTTATAGGAGGATTTAAAAATTTATCAATTTTAAGATTGAAATTCGAGATCTCATGAACTTTATCATTAGTTAGTGCGGATATTGGATCTATCCGAGGTAATTATTGGGATGGATTGTTAAAAATTAAATTATAATCTTTCCGTCTAGATTTATAAGTCATCGTAAAAATTCACACATTTATTTAAAAAAATGATATTAATGTTATTATTTTATAATAAATATTGATAGAAAACTGTTTATTTACTCTTTTTATAATAAATCTTATGAAGATTTGAAACTAATTAGGGCATTAAATGTAAGGATAATATAAAAATTTATCATTCCAGATTTTGTTTCAATATTGTACACGACAAATATATTTGATCAAATATAACATATAAAACTAAAAATAGATATCTTCAATTAAATATGATATATTTACTTTTGTATATTGAAAAAATATAATGTTATTTTTAATTTTTTATACAAATATAATATAATAATTAGCGAGTTCTTAATATTATAATTTATTAAAAAAATTATTTAATGAGATGGATGGAGCATTAGCGAAAATAAAGGCAGGGTGATTCTAATTGACGATGAACCCAGACAGCGGCCTAGGGCAGTGAAAACTATTGTTTCCATAATTGATTCTAATCTAAATCTATATCGTTCTCGCAACAATTATATGTCACTTTATTGTAAGATTGAAATTGAGATTGAGAGTCATAATTTCAAGATATGAATAAATGAAGAAATGCATGTAGACTCAAATTAAGTTCCAAAAGTTTGAAATTCAATAAACTTACTCCGTTGTCAGTGTTAGGCCACTAACTATAACTTGAAATTACCACAAGAACCCTGCGCTTGTTTACCTAAACTTGCAAAGGCAACCGACGCTTTGCTTGTTACTAATAACCTAGTTAGTTCTTAATTCTGGCTTATACAAAATATATTCGTAAAATTTTATAATTTAAAATTAAATTAAAATATTATATTTTTAGTACATTAAAGTGAAATGTAGTAACATACATACATACACATATATATATATATATATATATATATTAATACAATTTTATGTATTTTTATATTTTTATAAATTTATATTATAAATAATATTATAATACTCATAAATAATATTATATTAAATAAAAAATATATCTTAATCTTTAAATATAGAAAATAACTCTCAAGGATATAACATAATAAGAAGAGAGTTTCTTCCAATTTATATTCACATAGATATAAGTCAAAAAATAATGGACAACGTAATATCATGGCGATTAAGGTCTAAAAATTGATAATTATTTTCACTTATTTAAATATATGAAAGCTTATCACCTCTTTTCTGGTCATTAAAGTAAGCAACTAAGCACCGTTGAGCTGGAGAATTAAAATAAATATTAAAATTTCTTAATAGTATAAAAACTGAATAAATGAACGGGGGGTTGGGGATTTGAGAAAAGGGTAAACTTGTAAAATAACTTGAGGACTAGATAGACCCCGCGGGCCCCGCCTGCCATCTCACACAACTTCCACTTCGTTTCTGGTCAACCATAGTTTTTTGACTGGCTTATTATATTTTAAAAAAAGAATAATAAATATCCTGCGTTATTTGACCACTAGCTCACGCTAGTGAGTTCCCGAATTTGAAATCATTACGTTACAACCTCCATCATCATATTACCTACTACTAACCTACTTTAAATAAATAAACACAAAAGATTTAGCAAAAAATAAAACATAAAAGCAACAAGCTTCAAAATATTTTTAGTGACTGTGTGTGATATATAGCAGTATCCGAATATGTAAAACTTTAAATTGGAACCAACGCAGGATCCTTCCGCAACTTAAGTTACTTTTGAATTATAATTTAATTTTAATTTAAAAAATTATTATCTAAAAAATAAGTAAATTTTGTTTTTATTTCTTTTAGCTTTCACCCAAATCGTCGTCTTACTTGTTTATTTTTATCTACGCAATTTAATCGAAGTGTTTATGTTGAAGAAACCTTGCTTACTTATTTATACTCGGTTTCTTCATTGTGCACTGCCTACGAACTGATTAATAGTAATTTATTACCCTCTCTTTGTTTCACAAAAAAAATAATATTTTATTTTGTTTATATTAAGTTGTAAAATCATAAAATTCAAATTGTGGTAAGAGTTTAATAATACTTTCATATAATAACTAGTTTATTTTGTTAAATTTTAATGTATTATATAATGTTAATTATTTTATAATAGAAATCAATAAGATTTAAATTAAATTTTAAACATAAATTTTCGTAAAAATATTAAATTACTTATTAAAATGTTATGTTCTTTTCTCCCCCAACAAATTTAGCCTTTAATTCTGTCTCCCGCTTTAGTGCTTTCTTCATTCTGTCTCTCGCTTTTATCAAAGTGCATGCATTGTATTGTAGTATTATGTTCATTAAGCCATTGAGGGACCACGACCAATTTTAACGAGAAAGCAAATAAGTAACTTTTTTTTTTTTTTTTTTTTTGTGTGTGTGCGTGTTGGGTGGGGGGTTTGTTGGTTGGTGTGTGTGTGTGTGGATATTTTAAAGTTTTAACCGAAGGAATTTGGCTTTTGCTCAACTTAATGAGAGGAGAACAAGAAATTTGATTAAGCAGTTATGGTCCATAATCCTTAACTCATGCTTCAATTTGTATTCCCATAATATACGTACTACACTACCTTACTAAAGCAAGTTTCGGTATAAGGGTAAATACTATACCAAGCATTTAACTTAAAAATTCTCCTTTCATTTTACTTCAAGAACTTAGAAATAAATGAAATAATGCGTATATTCTCTGCTCTATAAACGAGTTACCTTTCAACTTCTTTGGTATAGTATATATTGTATCTGTTATAAAACTATAAAAATTAAATTAAGATTAGAAACTTGTTGATTCTTAAAAATACAAAGTTTGTATTTAATGCACTTGTCAAAAAAATTACAATTTTACGTTCATTTATAAAAATCACAAGAATTCATATTATTAAGGTTATAAAAGACATGACCTTAGCCAAGCTCACTCAAGTTTGTCCTTAATCAAGTAAGCATAACACACTTAACAAATAAAAAGTTATGCTTGAAATTAATTATAAACGATTTGAGGTTACTCGAACTTTTGAGTTAGAGTCGAGCTTAAAAAGTTAAAACAAACAAAAAATTACACGAAATATTCACAATTAGCTATTTAACTTATTTGTATAAACAAGCCAAGTCGAGTTGACGGATAACTCAGTTTATTTACAAATTTACATATAATATATAATTGTAAAGGTTTTATACATATACTAAATAATAAGTGAAAAAAAAAGTGGGAACTTTTTGTAATACAGCGCGAGCAACCTCTAATTTTCTCGTAATTAAAAGAATTTTATTTTGAATTATAATATCTTTTTTTTTCCAATTATAACTAAAATATTCAAATTTATATTTTCTAACCAAACTCAGAAAAATAATAAAAGAGTTAGTAAATGTGAAGAAATCCTATTAGACAAGAAAATGAAAAGTAGAGAGAATAACAAAAGGTGATAAACAAAAAGTAAAAAACATAGTTTACAAACTTTTTGAAGATTTTGTAGAAAGAGCCTTTCAAAGTTTGGATATTCTTCCCCACTGTTGAATAAAACAAGGAAACAACAAAAAGTTCGAAAAAAGAAAAAAAGAAAAGAAGAAAAAGAACACGATAAACTCACCAAGAAAGTAGAGAAAAAAACAAAAACTTGCCTCCATCCTTCCAGTTTCTCCTGCGTGTAGGAGAGAGTGCCTCTAAACTTGTTCAAATCACATCTTTCATTCTTCACTCTACTCACCACTAGTGTGACTTACCTCCCTTTCCTTTCTCTTCCCCCCCACCCACCTCAAAATAGAAAATGCGCTTCTCGCTTCTTCTCCTACTCTTACTTTACTTCCAAGTCCACCACTGCTCCGCCGCCGGTAAACCACTCCGCCTATCTGAAGACGGCGCTCTTCTCTCTCTGAAATCCGCCATTACAGATGACCCACAGTCCGCCCTCTCCTCATGGAACGTCTCCACTAGTCACTGCACATGGTCTGGCGTCACCTGCGGTGCCCGTCGCCACGTCATCGCCCTCGACATCTCCGGCCTCAATCTTACTGGCACTCTCTCCCCCGACGTTGGCCACCTCCGGTTCCTCATTAACCTCACCGTCGCCGTCAATAACCTCAATGGCCCCATCCCACCGGAGCTTTACCAAATCACCGGTCTACGACTCCTCAACCTCTCCAACAACATATTCAACGAGTCATTTCCATCTCAGCTCTCTAATAGCCTCAAGTCACTCGAAATACTCGACCTCTATAACAACAATTTGACCGGCGATCTCCCCGTCGACGTCTTCCAACTCTCCAGCCTCCGCCACCTCCACCTCGGTGGAAACTTCTTCTCCGGCTCCATTCCTCCACAATACGGCCAGCTTCCACACCTTGAGTACCTCGCCGTCTCGGGCAATGAGTTAGTCGGCGCGGTTCCTCCAGAAATCGGTAATCTCTCCACTCTTCAACAGCTCTATATCGGTTACTTCAACAACTATACCGGTGGTCTTCCTCGAGAGATTGGAAATCTATCCCAACTTATCCGATTCGACGCCGCAAACTGCGGACTCACCGGAGAAATTCCATCAGAGATTGGCAAGCTCCAGAATCTGGACACATTATTCCTGCAAGTAAACGAACTTTCAGGTCCTTTGACGCAGGAGCTTGGTTCCCTGAGAAGCCTAAAATCAATGGATCTGTCAAACAACATGCTCGCTGGTGAAATACCAGAAGCTTTTGCAAATCTCAAAAACCTAACTCTCTTAAATCTTTTCCGAAACCAGCTCCATGGCTCGATTCCTGATTTCATCGCCGATTTACCGGAACTAGAAGTGTTGCAGCTATGGGAGAATAACTTCACTGGAAGCATTCCTCAAGGGTTAGGGAGAAACTCGAAGCTTCAGATTCTAGATCTTTCCTCAAACAAATTGACAGGAACGCTTCCGCAGTCTATTTGCTTGGGTAATAAACTCGAAACTCTTATTGCTCTGAGTAACTTTTTATTCGGTCCTATTCCTGACTCACTTGGACATTGCGAGTCACTGAGTCGGATTCGTATGGGGGATAATTATCTCAATGGCTCGATTCCCAAAGGCCTTCTAAGTTTGCCTCAGCTCTCGCAAGTTGAATTTCAAGATAATCTTCTTTCGGGAGGATTTCCAGAGACTAATTCAATTTCTGTAAGTCTCGGACAGATTAGTTTGTCTAATAATCATCTCTCTGGATCTTTACCGTCGAGCATCGGTAATTTTTCTGGTGTCCAGAAGCTTTTGCTCGACGGTAACAAGTTCTCTGGCAGGATTCCTCCGGAAATAGGGAGGTTGCAGCAGTTATCGAAGATTGATTTTAGCCACAACACTTTTTCGGGGGAGATTACGAAAGAGATTAGTGAATGCAAGCTGTTGACATATGTTGATCTCAGTAGGAACCAGCTTTCAGGAGAGATTCCAATTGAGATCACAGGTATGAGGATACTGAACTACTTGAATTTATCACGAAATCATTTAGTAGGAAGTATTCCAGCACCTATTGCTACAATGCAGAGCTTGACATCTGTTGATTTTTCGTATAACAATCTATCTGGACTAGTTCCGGGCACGGGTCAATTTAGTTATTTCAATTACACTTCACTTGTTGGCAATCCTGAACTCTGTGGCCCCTATTTGGGCCCTTGCAAAGGCGGGGTTGCTAATGGCACTCACCAAGCACATTCTAAGGGGCCACTCTCGGGTTCTATGAAACTTTTATTAGTTATTGGACTGCTTGTTTGCTCAATTGCTTTTGCTGTTGCGGCCATTGTTAAGGCCCGATCATTGAAGAAGGCAAGTGATGCTCGGGCGTGGAAGCTTACAGCTTTCCAACGTTTGGACTTTTCGTGTGACGATGTTCTTGATTGCTTGAAGGAGGATAATATCATAGGGAAAGGAGGTGCTGGAATTGTCTACAAGGGGGTTATGCCCAACAATATACATGTTGCAGTGAAAAGGTTGCCAGTAATGAGTCGTGGGTCTTCCCATGATCATGGGTTCAATGCTGAGATACAAACACTTGGGAGGATTAGACACAGGCACATTGTTAGGTTGTTGGGGTTCTGTTCAAATCACGAGACTAATCTTCTGGTTTATGAGTATATGCCAAATGGTAGCTTGGGGGAAGTGCTTCACGGCAAGAAAGGTGGTCATTTGCATTGGGATACTAGGTATAAGATTGCTGTGGAGGCTGCAAAAGGCTTATGCTACCTTCACCATGATTGCTCACCTCTGATTTTACATCGTGATGTGAAATCGAACAACATCCTTTTGGACTCCAACTTTGAAGCTCATGTTGCTGATTTTGGCCTTGCCAAGTTCTTACAAGACTCAGGTACCTCAGAGTGCATGTCTGCCATTGCTGGTTCTTACGGATATATTGCACCAGGTATAATACCATATCTCCAACTTGAAATTTACTTCAAATTATGAATTTAAATTGTAAATATTACTGATTTACCATTGAAGTCTTCAACTGTCAAATAGCACGATATACGTGCTAAATCTGATGCCTAATTTAGTTGGTTGAATTGCTGAAATATTATTCTTTTGTTTCATTTTATTCTGGACTAAACCAATTTGAACTTTCAATAACAAAGTGCAGTCTTTGACTCTTTGTGATGTCCTTGTGTTTGAAAGTCTGTTTTGTGACATCCATTTTCTGTCACTGGTCGTCACATTCAGGACAACTTCAAAACAACTTGAAACTAACATGGATTATAGGACATCTGATTGATAGCTCATTAAATGATTGAATACTCTTACTCAGCAACAAGGCTTAGGTTGAAAATGATGTCTAACCACTTATGTACTGTTATAGGTGGGTTTTTAAGTAGTATCTCTAATTCAGGGACAAAAATCATGGAATTATTGTTCTTTTTCAATTTAAGCAAATAGGTTTAGAGCCGATTGGTAAAATACATATCTGTGAACTATTTATCACACGTGATAATGTTTTGAATAATGATCATGTTCTCCAAAATTTAAGCAAATGTTTTGAATGATGTCCAACCACTCATGTACTGTTATAGGTGGGTTTTTAAGTAGTATCGCTAATTCAGGGACAAAAATCATGGAATTATTGTTCTTTTTTCAATTTAAGCAAATAGGTTTAGAGCCGGTTGGTAAAATACATATCTGTGAACTATTTATCACACGTGATAATGTTTTGAATAATGATCATGTTCTCCAAAATTTACAGAATATGCATACACACTCAAGGTCGATGAGAAGAGTGATGTGTACAGCTTTGGTGTAGTCCTGTTAGAACTTGTAAGTGGCAAAAAACCAGTTGGGGAGTTTGGAGATGGTGTCGACATTGTCCAATGGGTCAGAAAGATGACTGATGGTAACAAGGAAGGAGTGCTTAAGATCCTCGACTCGAGGCTTTCCACAGTTCCCCTTCAAGAGGTGATGCATGTATTTTATGTTGCGATGCTATGTGTTGAAGAACAGGCTGTGGAACGCCCAACAATGCGAGAAGTTGTACAAATTCTAACAGAGTTCCCTAAGCCACCAAACTCAAAACTGGAAGGGACAATGGTCACAGATTCTCCCCAGTCACCGCCATCAGCAGCTCTAGAGTCCCCTAGCTCAGATCCTAAAGACACCAATGAGCATCATCAGCCACATCCTCAATCACCACCACCCGATCTCCTTAGCATTTGAGAAAATGTTCTGTTAGGGTGGAGATGATTTGGCCATGTTTTCGATTACCACCGGGTTAGGCTTTGTTTTTGGGTATTGTATTCTCCGTTTTTCTTTTCTTTTCTCATCTCGTTTTAATTTGTTTTAAGTTGGTTTCTATTGGGGAGGGCTTACTCGATCTTAACTTATGAAGGTGGTCCCAGACAAAGTTTTTTGGGTGTACAGTTGGGGTTGGTGGAAGTTTTAATTATATAAAAATTGTGTCTTGTTACAAGCCATGTGCTGTTAGCTGTCAAGTTCTCTCCACCTGCAAAGTAGTGTAGTACAAAACTAACTACTATATAGATCCACACCGTGACCATCAATCAAGAGAGTTAGTGCATGATTATATGTAACTCCTTTATGACTGCAGCCGAGTAATTGAACCACACACACTCGCACAGTATAGTAACTTGAAAGAGTTAGATACATGAAGATATGTGCACATAAATGAGATCCCCTAGAGAGTGGGGTGCAACATCTTTGATAATAGAGTGGTTCCGAGGTCGGTGGGTTTAGTGGTGGTAGATAATGATATTAATAGAGAAGTCCCTTTCACTTCTGGCTCTTCCAAGAATTGAATATGCCTCCTGCAGTAGTTGAAATCAGTCTAGCCTTGCAACTGCTAACGCTTGCCAACAATATAAGTGGACAAGTGGTAGTGCTATATTATTATTTTCTAAATTTGTCACTGCAACAAAACCGATCTCAATGGCCACATTATGATCATGTTTGACATTTTTTTTTGGTTTCTTGGATGGCTGGGTAGCAACTCGGGAAGCAACTCAGTTTTATGATGATTGCCTTCACGAATGTCCTTTGATCTATCGTGTACCAAAAAATGGTGCAAATCGTAAAGCCCTGCGTGTTGCATATTCATTTTCCCCATTTTGATATCCCAAATGCCTAAAGTGCTTTAAATATAAGTTGATGTCATCATACTTATTGGAAGGTGGAATACATGCTACAAGTGCTATCTGCAATGTCTGCAGGTAATTAAAAATGGAATGGTAACTCATTCTTTTCTGCAGTCAAAGTGTGGGCTAGATTCATGACTCAGTCCGCATGATTTCGGTAGAAAAGAGTTGCACAAAATTACTAGACGCCGAGTTTGATATGAGTAATTTTTCGAGCAGCTAAGTCCCAACTGTGGAACTTGCCGTCATCTCTCCATTTGACTTGACACCCTCGACAAGTTTAAATGCATCGACTGCTGTGATATTTCACAGAATTCTTTTTCACCAAACAAAATGATGTTACATGTTAAAAACATTTCCATTATTTCTAATGTAAAGCGTCACAGTATATAAAATTCTACGGTAAAAAACAAAGTCCAATACATTTCCCCCAGTACATCCATATATCTGTTAAATTGTACTTTTTCTGTTTTACAAAAAAATAATATTTAAACTTTTGATGTTTTTTAATTTTATATATTTAATTAAAAATTATATATAAAAATAATTTTTCTCATTAAATTTGTTATGAATGTTTAATTAATGATTATATAAGAAAATTGTAATGAAATTTTAAAAAATATATAATATTATAATGAAAAAATTACACAAAATTTACTATTTTTTTAAACCAAATATTATTCTCATTTTTTATTTTTGTAACGGGGGAGTATCTAGTTACCGTTCTATCTAAAAACATAAGTTGGGAAAAGGTCCAAACACCGTAATCATGAACGACAATTGATTGATAACGGGGTTATTTTTACATAAGCAAAAAGAGAGGTGCAAATAAAAGAAATGTGGGATAAAGGAGTAAATAGCAAACAAAAACGGCCTCTTCTTCTCTCCAAAGAAAAACGCTAGCATATCGTTGAAAGCCTTTCTCTCCATAACTCTTTGCATATTTTTTGATTTGGGGAGAGTTTCTCTTCAATATTGAGAGACTTTTCCCGTATTACTTGCGTTCTATTTTATGATTTTTTTTAAAAATTTTTTTGTAAGATTTTGATATCCGAATATAGAGATGTTTCGATTTATAAAATTCTATTCTAGATTGAAATATATTTGTATTATGAAGTTTGTTTTTTCTAATTTAGGTTTTTCTTACTCTACGAAATCTGATTTTTTCTTGGGGAGACTTTTCTCTCCTTGATGAGAGTTATCAATAAAGATAAATGTATTTAAATTTGGGCACAGATTTACTCAAATGATAATTTATTGTGTTTTTGATTCACGGATATGAAAGTAATATGCCCTCAAGCCAATCACGTTAGACGTGATGGAGTATTTATTTTGTAATCTTATTCATTTATTAGTAAAAGAATTATTTATTCAAAGGCGTTTATTTATATGTTTAACTTGTTAAATATATTAACCCATAATTTAGAGTTTTATTTTAGGATCATGATGAGATCATGCTAATGAGATC
>CM025784.1:44459788-44563042 GCA_014636745.2 Centella asiatica | reverse complement strand
ATATATATATATATATATATATATATATATATATATATATATATATAATAGATGTGATACGTATATTTGTGCTGTACTAATTTCATCATTTGTTGATATTCCTTGAAATAAATTAATTGTCACAATATAGAGATTCCTAGCGGCTTGCCGTTGATTATACCCGACAGCTATTGAATGAGTGCTCCATTTTATTTTTTCTTTGAAGCCGAACCTAATTTTTGAAAAATATTTTATTATTAAATATATAATTTACTCCGAATTTGTTAGGTTTACAGTCTTGATCCTCTTTTCCTTTGATAGAAATCAATCCAGATTATAGGCATAGACGTGTAGTAGCACAAGCAATATATTTGATTAAACAGTAAACACACGTTTAAATAATTAACATTTAAAATTTTATATCATTACTAATTTTAGTTTCTCGTGTCACACTTTCTACTATGTGTTTCAGTACTTCAGACATCTAGACTGAGAGAATACATACCAAATATCTTATGAAATCGGCTTCGTTGTTACTTATAATATCTACTCTGTATTAGAAATTATGAATTAAAAATCACTTGTTATTTAGCTTTCATTTGTCGGCAATGCATGAAATAGAAGCGATGATATAAAAGACAGCTGAACGAGAACCTTTTATTTATTTGTTTTGTGGTGTGAATGTGAGAACTACTTTTAAATTGTATGTACTACACGGATTACTCCCCCTCCCCAATCCCCAGCCGGTACAATAAACTCAAACTTATTTCCTCTGTTTTATAATAACTTAAGGAATGTAACTCACTTATGTACATGCTTCTTTAACATCCCACCCCACCAACACCAGAAAAGAAAAAGAATATTCATAAAACAGAATTTGAGATCGTTCAGATTTCAGAGTATAAAAAGGTTGCAGAAACTGCAAATTTTTGTCAATTGCATTAGATAAATTAAGGAGATATATATATATATATACATACTTCATATTTGAATTTTTTTTTTGGTGAGTTCTTTTAATAAATTTTTATTTTTGCCCATCAAAAAAAGACCTTCATGTTTAAAACTATCAGGAAATTTGATACCTCAAGTCCACTACCATCCACTGGACGGTGGATTGACCAATAACAAAACATGTGGTTTGTTGAGTTTGGTCCACCTACTGAATAGTGGTCACGTCCAGTGGGATTTTTTTTGGCTCTCCATACGAATGGAGTGGAATAACATGATATGAAATAGAATGAAATGATATGAGAATAATTAAATAAATTTTATATTATTTGTTAGTTTATGTATGTGTAAACTTCATTTTTTAGTTTATTCATTTTCATAATTTTATGTGTATTTTTAAACTTACCCTTCAAGATAAAAATTATTCATTCTATGACAATCACATTTTTATACACAATCTATCATTTCTCAAGTTCCATACATTCATTATAAATTTTGGAATCATTGTTTTTCACCAATATTTTTTTCTTATCCACCAATTTCATTCCATTCTTTTCAACCAAAGGCAACCTAAAACAACAAAATTCTTATACCGGAGGATTTTACCAATTGGGTAAGGAATTATATAAGGTCCCTATATATGTTTTTTGCATATATAAAAAGAAAAAAAAATTAAGGAATGTTGTAGACCGTGAATTCATCACTTCTTTGTTGAATGTTGGTCAAATTTTCAGATTTTAGATTCTTAAAAAGTTATATAATATGAATCTTGTGGTAAACATGTTAGTTTCAGAATCATCAAATTGTTATCAACATATACTAGCGGTTAATCTACTGAATTCTAAAAGAAGTTATCATCATGTTGTTTAATCATGTTGTTGAGTTTTATTCTCGATATTTCATTTTCGCCACTAAATAATTGATACTCCTACATTATGGGGCATAAAATTTGAAGTCGAAAAGAACAAACACTAGGCTTAAGAATAAACACTAGTCCAGTCACTGATGCAACTTCTTTGACTCAAATTTTACAATATTCCGTCACTTAACGTTGATTTAGTTGTCGAAATTCAACAAATATTTTCATTAGATTAAGAGTTTAAAACTTGTTAACAAATATCGTGATAAGTCAGATTTGTAGCATGTCTTGACTCTAGAATAAGGAACCTATCCTTCACTTAAGATTTTTTGAAAAGAAAAAAAAAACTTTTACACTATTCCTCCCCTTTATTTAGAGTAATTTATTCTATTACTCCATACAATTTTCTAACAGTATTTGGCAGTTAAAAATTTGATCAGAATCAAGTTGTTAATTAAAACTCACTAGTTTTGTAAAATACCTATAACTATTAAATGCCCCCTTTATGTCCCGTGAGTGAAAGGATGATAAACTTATATATGATTAAATTTATAAAATAATATTTTGCATCAACATTGTATTAATTTTACAAAATTGAAAGAGTCAAACTTGACAACTATGCACCCAAATTCCAACGACATATATACCCTCTCCGTTCAAATTTATGTGTCACAATTTGATTTTTTTGATTAAATTGACCTGAAAATATATTTTTATATTTATTAGATAAAAACACGAAAATACTATCATAAGAAAATATGTTGAATATACAGTCAAATTCAATTTCTATAATTTATGAATATAAAATATATTTGTCAAATTACAAATTCAAAAATTAATCAATTTGATGAGTCAAAATCAAATTATGATATATAAATCTGGATACAAGTTCAGGTGAATGCTAGGCAATGGGGATTGAGAATATAGAAAACTAGCCACCGCCTTTTTCTCATCACATATAATAAGTCAAAGGGAATGTTGATGTTACAAGTAAATTTCTCATTCAAGTTGCTGCTCCAATTTGCCACATTCTTCAAAGGGGGCATATTTGGCTAGGTTCAAATTCTGCCCCGTTGTCCCGCTAAAAGAGAGTGAACTAATCAGGTCCATACAAACCGATATATAAGAATATATTCTTTGATTGTCAGCTAGATAACACCGTTGACAATGTCGTATTGGAAATCTCACCTTCAAATTCTGTGGCTATATATATCTATATATAGGTAAGACTACAACACATAGCATGACAATGATGCAGCTAGCAGATATACAACACGTATGACTCAAAGAGCAGAATTCTCATACATGAAGAGAAAAGTTTATTGTTCAGAACTTTCGTCTCAGTACGCTTAACTAGAAGTGGCTCGCACAGTATACCATATGATGGTTCAGGAGAGTGATCTATAATGAAGAAAAGAGTCTTGTTTAGTAGCCAAGGATGACTTGCCTCGATCCTTCTCCGCGTGGTCTGAATTTAGAACCCTTGATCGAGTGGTTGGTTCGTAGGCAGTCGTCCTCTGGCTATCTTGACAGGCTCTTCTCCCTCTTTTTAGATTTCCTCTTCTTCGTCATCATTAGTTACAACTCAAGCACATTTAGCAAATTAGATACGCAAACAATGCAATCGCACACCCTAAATAATTATCCAATGAGTTCATGGATAACAATTTTATATTCATGATTGATTTAATTATCCATTTATTTGGTGTGAATGCAATGCAACTTCAATTAATTAGTTTTCAACATCTTCAATCTCTATATATAGGTATCAAAATACTAATATATCTTTTTGTCTCTATTCAGATTTTAGCACATGAACACGGTATTGTTTTCATTTGATCATCAGAGGGTATCTTTTTACTGGAAATGGCAAAGTTGGACCATCTCAAATGGCACATTTATAAAGACAGGCCCAGCCAGGCCCTTGTTACATATTCTTATCATTTTTTCCATATGAAATTTTGTGATGTCAGAGACTGGGAAAGAGGAGAAACCATGAACGGGAAAGTCTCTCTTCCATATTTTGATAAGTACACTACAAAAAGTCTGCTTTATAATTATAGGGGCAATAGATATATTTAATTATTTATTAATCACAATAATAAGATATTTTGTGTGTAGATAATTGAGTTGATCCAGAATCATGATGTCTGGACATTGATTCAGGAGACTGCTATTCAAATTTTTAGTGGATCTATTGTCACATGCATGTCTTAGTCTTCTGCTCGGTAGCCCTCTTCATGACCCATGTGCTCCAATAAGATATATCAGGCCTACAAAAATGACCCAAAACTATATTCCGTACTACTTAATTCAATCAATAATGATGCTGAAAATGAGAAAAATAAACAATATTGTAAGTTTTTTATCCAATTACTTATAGCATTTTAAAAAACTTCCTATAACAAAAGCTAAGTAAACCAAAAAGAACCGAAAAAAGGACAAGAATATTTGGCCAACTTTCTTAAACCCATTGTATTGGTTTAAGATAAAATGATAAATATTGGTTTAAACTACAACTTCAACTCTCCAAAGTAGTTTAACAGTCAACCATCAATTTCATTATGAGATAATTATGGGTGGATTTTCTGTGAACTCTAACATTCTTTAAAATTTATTATTTATAAATATATTATCTAGAAATGTATTTTTGTAGATACAATAACATATAAATAATAATTTACAAGTTATAATTTACAAATTACATTAATAACATATTAAAAAATAATAACTTACAAACGATACTTATGAAAAGTAAACTACATTTATATGAAAAACGCGGTTTTGTACTTAGGATGGACCGGTCCGTAAGTAGCCCATTTATTATTTTCTTTTTCTTGGCTTTATTAAATCCCTCGGTTTAGAACAAAAGAACGTCGTCGTATTAACCAGCTTTCGAAAGGCCCATTGAAAGAGGGAAGTCTACCGTGGTTAAATTTGGACAATCACAGCTGGCCAATCATCTCTTAACAACTGGCATCATAAATCTAACCACGGTCAATAAGTTTTTCAGATCTGTCACTCCTAGAATCTCCTCCTTTATAAACTGAAATCTAAAGAGAAGCTGAAAACAGGGTTTCAAAATTGAGGCGTCTTAATAAACGCCCTCAATATTTTCTCCATTTCTCTTTCATCCTCCTCAATCTCTCTCTCTGTCTATCTTCATTTTCCACCGATCTTCAGCTAAAACTCTCGTTTTCTCCTTTTAATCGACAATGAGGGAGTGCATTTCGGTTCACATTGGTCAGGCCGGTATTCAGGTCGGCAATGCCTGCTGGGAGCTTTACTGTCTCGAGCACGGGATTCAGGTATCACTTATCCTTTCATTTCCTATATTCATTATTTATTCGTCTCCACAAAATTGAGTACATCTATTTGTATCTGTAGTATTTTATGGCGGATCTACGTTTCTAATGATTTTTTTCTTTCAAATTGATCAATTAGAATGTAAATCGATTGGATTCGTATAATTTCGACATCTGGTATATGATATGAGTTTGATTATTAGTTCTGTTTACACTTGACTGTTCTTTGTTCTAGATCTGTAGTTTTATATGATCATGCCCTAGATCGCTGAAGAATTTGTTTATGTTATCCACATTTTGATAGTGAGGTTTTAAGTGATGGTTTTATCCACAATTTTGAGCTAATGATGATCAGTTGTGATTAGGTTTATGCTTCTGTTAAGCTTTGATGCCTTGTTTCACTAGATCTGTTGTTTTCATTGGTTACTTGAGTGGATCTGCAAGGAATTCATCGATATCACATGAATATGATATCTGTCTTGTGAAATAACTGTTTGTTATTTTTTTTGGGTTACATAAATAACTGTTAATGCACTGTTGCATATATGTGTCTGTATATAGCTTCATGTGTGCGTATCTCCACCGAACTTAAGCTGAATGAATGTTATTAATTTGACAAATGCCTTGTTGAACTTTATCTTACAACTTTTGTGAAACTCCTATTAATGTTTGCTGGATTGGTGTCGACCACACTGTTAGTGCTCACAACCAAATATGTACAAGTTTAATAAGCACACACTTGCACATAAATGAAGTTTTACTTTGTCAATTGTGATGCATTTTTCTAAAAACCACTTAATTGTTTTATTTATTTGTATTTAATCTGGACATATTCCTTGTTCTATATTCTATTTTTTATTTTTTTTCGTTCTTGCTTTGTTGCATTTGACTACCATTTTATGAACATAAATTTCAATGACACTTTTACCAAAATTTAATCTCTGAAGGAATCTCTTTCAAACATCAAGTGATTTTGAACTATATTCAATTCCTTATGCGCTACACTTTCAGTTGCAATTGAGTTTTACTAGAATTAAAACACTGTGGACCTTGCAGATCCTTTTCCTCAGTCATTTGTGAGTTTTTAACTAGATATCTGTTTTTTCTACGTGTTTTGATTATTTTCTGCAGAGCCCTCCTTTAGTGTGCGTTTATGTGAAGGTTATTATTTATCAATTTGTTTCTGTTTCATTGTTTTGTTAATTATCTTGTTTATTGACATGCCTTTTGCTGCAAACTTTTTAATTGGGCTGTATTTGCCAGTTTCATATTAATGATTCCAAAATTTTGGGAACTTGCATTGGCCGATGAACACTTGGAAGCTCGAATCTATTGGTTTGTTTTTGTAATATTCTTTTATGAATTATCTTGCTTATTGATGATAGATATGATTTGCTCATACAAGCTTCTTAACAGGGCCATGTTTTTGAGTTCCTCGTCAATATTGATTTCAAGGATTAATGTAGTTATGTTGGGATGACAAACTTGAAAATTTGGATCCTGTAATCTATAGACTTTCTGTATATGTTGCAAAAAAAAAAATCTGTTACTTCTGTGTGAGCTTTGGCTGATGCATGTGAGTCTTTGACAGCCTGATGGTCAGATGCCAAGTGACAAAACTGTTGGAGGAGGTGATGATGCTTTCAACACCTTTTTTAGTGAAACTGGCGCTGGAAAGCATGTGCCTCGTGCCATTTTTGTAGATCTTGAGCCCACTGTCATTGATGAAGTGAGGACTGGAACATATCGCCAACTCTTTCACCCAGAACAGCTCATCAGCGGCAAAGAAGATGCAGCTAATAACTTTGCCCGTGGCCACTATACCAGTAAGTGAATAATGTCCTTGTTCTGTTTGTGATGTTTTTTGTCCCTCCTTTCGACAGTTACCTTTGTCTACTGTTTTTATGAGTTCTAATACACTTCTATGCTTCAGTTGGAAAGGAAATTGTTGACCTCTGCTTGGATCGTATTCGGAAACTAGCCGATAATTGTACTGGTCTCCAGGGTTTCCTTGTTTTCAATGCTGTTGGTGGAGGCACTGGCTCTGGTCTTGGTTCCCTTCTTCTGGAACGTCTGTCTGTGGACTACGGAAAGAAATCCAAACTTGGATTCACCGTGTATCCCTCACCACAAGTGTCAACATCTGTTGTTGAGCCGTACAACAGTGTGCTCTCTACACACTCGCTTTTGGAACACACTGATGTTTCTGTGTTGCTTGACAATGAAGCCATATATGATATTTGCAGGAGGTCCCTTGACATTGAGCGTCCCACTTATACCAACCTTAATCGTTTGGTTTCTCAGGTACTCAAGAGCTTTTGTTCTTCGGGCTTCTGTTAATTTCCTAAATCGGTGAAGTTGTTCTTAGACTATATTTTCAATTTATGACAGGTTATTTCCTCCTTGACTGCTTCTCTGAGGTTCGATGGAGCCTTAAATGTCGATGTAACTGAGTTCCAAACTAATCTGGTGCCATACCCCAGAATCCACTTCATGCTTTCTTCTTATGCCCCTGTTATCTCAGCTGAGAAGGCCTACCATGAACAACTCTCAGTTGCGGAGATTACCAATAGTGCATTTGAGCCCTCCTCCATGATGGCCAAGTGTGATCCCCGTCATGGCAAATACATGGCTTGCTGCTTGATGTATCGTGGTGATGTAGTGCCAAAGGATGTTAATGCAGCTGTAGGAACCATCAAAACCAAGCGCACCATCCAGTTTGTTGACTGGTGCCCTACTGGTTTCAAGTGTGGAATCAACTACCAGGCCCCAACTGTTGTTCCGGGTGGCGATCTTGCAAAGGTTCAGAGAGCCGTGTGCATGATCTCAAATTCGACCAGTGTTGCAGAGGTGTTCTCGCGAATTGACCACAAGTTTGACCTTATGTATGCTAAGAGAGCTTTTGTTCACTGGTACGTTGGTGAGGGAATGGAGGAAGGTGAATTTTCTGAAGCCAGAGAGGATCTTGCTGCCCTTGAGAAGGACTATGAGGAGGTTGGTCTTGAGTCTGCTGAGGGTGAAGATGATGATGAGGGAGATGAGTACTAAGAGATGTCTTGTTGACCAGTTCCCTTTCTGTCTGCCGTGCTCTTGTGTTGTTTTTACTATCAAGCCTTTTGCTTGAAACATCATCTGATGTTCCTGTTTTTCCAGACGTTATATGATGATATGAATGTGGCGCATATTTTTCTGTAGTTGGAGTTTTCAATATTAAGTTTTCCAAATATTATGTTTGAAATTTATCTGGATAATATAATTACCATTCTACGCCTTTGGCACGAAATCACAGTACCCAAGCAGTTTGTCTTGTTTTACACTGGATTTTATATGATGTATCAAAGCGTCATAAGATGCTTAACAATAAACTCAAACGAACCGAGTTAACCTAACACTGTTACCAGTGTGACTGACAACTAGGAAGCCATTACCGAAATGTAGTACAAGTTAGTGTGTCACACGTAAGGCATCTGAATGTGACAATGGCATTGGAGAAAGAGATTTGATTATTTATTCTTGATGCTTAAAACATAAAATTAAATTTAAAAGCATAGGAGGGTGAAAAAGTGTGGTCTCCTACGCATTAAAACGTCCCTTTACATAGTAATGCTCCCTCGTCTTCATGCCGGCATCACATATTTTATCATCCTTATTTTTAGTATTGCCATTAGTTTAGTTTAACACTCTTTCCGCTGCTGAGGACATTTGCTCCGAACGCATTGTTTAAAATCACTTTTCCCTTATAAAAATAAGTTGCTCATTCCTACGCATTGTTTGAATTTTTTTCAGACGAGCCCCATAATTTTTCAGTTTCTATTGTAAGTTGTAACCGCAAGCTATCACTAAACAAAGAAAGAGAATCATGAAGACCAAGCTTTCATTGGATTTATTTTATCTGCGTAGTTTTATTCTTTAGTACTCCTTTAGCTTGAAATAATAATATTTCATTTGTTCTATCTGATTGTCTTTGTCTAGAAAAGTTGAATTTTTTTTTTTTTGTCATTCTTTTTAAAATAAATCTACTTTATCACGTTAATCTTCTTTATTCTTAGGTATATTTTTGAAATATAACATTTTCCTTTAGTCACCGTTTCAAAAAAAAAAAAAATTGGTAGTAAAGTAAAATTAGCCCAAATGCAACGTGCTGGTGACATTTCTGCTCCTCTAATCTTCAAGCAAAAGGGTATCCATGCCTTTTAACCAATCTATAAATAACTCAAAATTGGTGTCGGGAAGCAGGTATAGAGTGAGCATTAGTGCCCACGTCCCGAGCTGAATTACCCCTACTGAGGAAATTAATTTCCAATAAAACTCATAAACCATGACCACCAACAGATTGCCATAAAAATGTCATGCTTCTTTTCTTCTTTTTACCACTTTGTTTTGACAAAAACAATTGTGCCAAGAACTTCTTGACAAGCACAACTGCAAGAAAGACAAAGAGCAGAGCAAAAGCTGCTAAAAAAAATAATTCCTCACACAATCTGCCTGGTGGCTCAAGATATCCTCAACTCTCTTTGTGGGTTTTAATGGTGGCTTAAACCCATTTTTCTTCTCGGTTCTCGCCTTCTCACTCTTTCCTTCTCCATCACATTAACAAATCGAACTCATGGATAAGAAGAAGAAAAAGAAGGATCATAAGTCTGGTTCCACCATCTACAAAGAATCTGAAGAAAGATATCTCCTCTTGGTAATGTGCTTCTTTAATTACATCTACTTTGTATGTGCATTTGTCTTGATATTTTCCAACTATTTTCAAGTTTTTACTACCTCCTGCCAAATTGTATAAACCCTACATTTTAACTCTTTTAAGATTTGACACCAATCAGCAGCATTGCCCCAGAAAGATAAATAAGCAGATTGAAAATCTAGGTGAAAAGGAGGTTTCGACATTTATAGTTTTTAGCAGCGATATGCATTTTTTATGCGACTGTATGTTCTATCTTACGTTTTTTCTTCTTTTTCTTCCCCTATTTGATGAAAATGATAGTAAAAATGTTTTACTACTTCCATTGTTCCATCCCGCAACGTGTATTATAACTTTTGAATTAACTAACTTTTGACGATTGTGTATACCTTATACCAAGTGAATATATTTTGTCCATACGAGCCCTCCCACGGCATTTTGGTAGTGGCCTTTGTCTCATCCTTATTTAGTGAAAGATATGACTACCTTCGGCTTCAATGGGACGTTGACCTTCGGCCTTGACATAGATGTACTGGGCTCTTGCCATATATAAATTGCAAGGGGTTGCTATACATAAGTTGTAAGGGGTGGTATGTATGTGAGCGTTGGATTTTTGGGCCGGAATGGGTGGATACAATAGTTCCTTCCCATCTTTTTGTACCATCAAAGGAAAGTACCAGCAAGCAGTACTATTTTGGGAAACCTTTAATTTTTTTTGTAAATCACGTTTCTCCAATGAAATTTTTGATTCTTGAAGCCATTCATTACAGGTTAATTAGGATCAAATTGAGAGATTGTTTTTCATATAAACATAATGTGTAAACTTCTAAGATTAATATCGCTATTAAATTGATGAAATTATTTCTGTCCAGAATAATAACACTGCTTCACTAGAACAGAAATATGAACTAACTTCATGGACTTCTACTTGTAGAAAGAAGTTTTATGGGCTTGTATATAATAAATTGCATCGTTAACAGAACAAGGAAGATCAGAATCATTCTGGAGCTAAAAAGAATACAAGCGGAAGCTCTTCACATGAAAATGCACCTCTCTCAAATCTGCAATTTCAAACAAATTTTCAATGGCCGTACTCAACCCAATCTGTTGTTGAACAAACCCCATTGACCTCAAAACCTAGCACTCCCAGCCAGGAACCTTCACCATTTGTCCCAGGCCAATGGCCGCAGAACTCGCATCTCCATCAGGTCCAGCTCAGCCAAGCAGCTCCTCATTCAACTGCCATGTCCTTCTGGCTAGCCCAGCAGCCCGGTTACCATTTACCTGGAGATAATGGAGTTGCTTCTTATCATACATTAACTCCTGCAGGAACAACTAACATTTCCTGGCAAGGTGCTGGCACAACAAATGGGGATTTTGCAACAGGAAATCAACTGCAGCCGCCTTGTTTTTCTTATCCGGTTGGTTATCCATATCCAAGTTTCCCAGGTAAGAACGTGCTTAACCCATTAGTCTCATGCTAAGATATCACAATAAACTTAGCGAAGTTGATCTATTACTCAAAAGTTTCTATTATAACTTTATAATAAGCATGTGCGCTGTGTTTAACATTGTTACTATTGCACTTCTTTCCTGTTGGCGTACTTACAATTTTGTTAGATATAATTGATTTATTTTAATCGTTTCTAACTTCCCCCATACCTTATCCTCAAGTGATAAACAAAAAGAGAAGTCTTGGAGTATGACACTTTCCCTCTGGATTAATTTGGACAGAATTGTCAGAGTGAGTGTGGATTTAGTATTTAATGTCAAGGTCTTTCATTTTCAGGTCCTTGGGGTCCTGCATCTTGGTGGGGTGAACCACAGCACTCGCTACCTCCTTTTAATTATCCAAACACAGGAGCACGTGGCTACTTTTCTTCGCCTCCATTTCCTTATTCATTGACAGCATCTGCCTCATCGTCTCAAAGGGGTGTTATGCAGCCACCAGTAAAACTTTCGCAGAAACATCAGCAGCTTTGGGAAGCTCAAGTAAGAATCAGAATATCGTGTGTGTATATATATGTATATGTATATATATATATATATATATATATATATATATCAGGAACTTAGCAGACATAGATGAGGTTTTTCTTTTCTTTTCTTTTATTTATTACTCCGTATTATGATTGTTATTACTGTTTTTCCCCCTCTGGTATATTGAGGTTGCAGTCCGCAGAGAATGTTCAGCTCTGGAGTGCTGTTGGTCATTTGCAATCTGAACTGGTTGATTACAAGAATCGGTTGACAAAGCTCGAGGCAGATGCTTCTCTGAAGCCAACTATGAAAGAGCCTGAAGGTGATATTGGATCTTCTTTACCTGGAGAAAAGAAGACAAAAAGAGGCAGACCAAGGAAAAAAATCGCTTTAAATGATGTCAATCCTGCAACAGACCAGTCTTTCCCTCCTGTCTGTTGCCAGAAGCCTAGATTACATAATGCTCGAAACGTTATCAAAGATCCCAATACTGAGAAATATAGTCAAAAGAAGCTGGAAAATAAGGTAATTTACATTCAGAAGGAAACTGATGGAAAGCCTGAAAATGCCATTTTAGAATCATGTGGCAAAATTGAGATAAGCAACTCTATATTTCATAAACCTTCACAGGATATGGAAACTAACAACTATGCCACTTATGGGGGAACCATCAATGAGGGGAAAATTGTATGGCCTTCTAATACTTCTACCGGCTTGTGTGGAAAAGAGTTGCTAAAGATGGGCTCGCGGAGTTTCAGCGATGATGTTAGCGTTAGTAATCAGGCAAGAACGCATCCTGGCGGATGGAGTTTTGGAAATGAAGATGTTTCTGTTCATCATGCTACTGAATCAGGTATCCATGAGAATGAGCAAATTGATCATAATGATGGCGGCTCAAGTGCTGAAGAGACTATATGAAGTAAAAGCAGTTGCAAAACTATTTTCCATATATAGTTATTTGCATGCATCAGTTGAATAGCTATTGAGAATTTTTACTGATAGAATTTGTAGTGCTCTTGAAATTTACTTGAAAGATTTTACCTTAGTTGATGCTTTCTGCTTAGTTTGGCTGACCGAAGAAGCCCAGCAAACGTTTTGTGCAGCAGAAGTTTTTGAACCTTCATTATAGAAAAAGTTTAAATTTATAACAGAGCTCTATATATTTTAAGCATCAGACATTCATTCTAGTGACTTGATATACTACTACTTGGCTCCTCCTGAAACCATTTTGAAAATAAAATAAAATGGTAAGTGAAGCTTGTTAATTAATTGAGTGTAGTCATATAGGTATTATAGAAATTTAAATACGCAAACCTTATTCCTGTTTAGCATTGTTAGTAAATAGTACTCCATCCGTTCCTTTTTTTTCTTTTAATGTAGTATTATTTGTAAATTTTAAGATTTCATTTGTGATTGGATTTATAAATATATCAAGGTATAAATGTTTGTATTTAAGAGTATTTTGTGTATATTTTGGTAATAAATTTTACTTCAATTTTAAATTATAAAATTTTGTAAATTTATTTTGTGTAAACTGAAATATATATTTAATTTTATAACGGATGAAGAATTGAGTTTTGAACAATATTGGTGTGCCCATATTTGAGCCTTTTGATTTAAGAAAGAACGTACGAGCTCCATTCCATTGTGTATATCGTGTACACACACGTCTCTGGAGATATTTTTCTTGTAAGCCTCGGTCAAAGCCCAACCGTTATTCATATGCCTTCAAAATCAAGTTCAAATCTTGCCAACTCTAACATAATTGCATGTATAAATCGTTATTCGAGTTTAAATTCCGTGGATAACATCAATGAAAACAAAAATAATACTAAAGATACTGACAAGTTACATAGATAAATGTACACAAATATATGTAATAAATTTTAAATTATTAATTTTTAAGATGTAGGTACCTTAATTTTAAAATTTAATCACTTCAGTTTAATACGCTTATGCCGACACTTGAATAAAAAACAAAACAAAACAAAAGGACTTGTCTATATATAATGCACCAGATTTTGTACTCTTTTGTTGCATACATAGAGTCTGAGGTTTTATATATACAATATATATACCCATCCATGTAGGTCTTATATATGTATCCGGGAAAAGTCGACGGTGTTACGCGTAAATTAGCCGGCATGCAAAAATTAATAAACATATATTAATTAAATTATAATGATACTAACAATTTGGACATGGTCGCCTGGAGAATTGTTTTATTCTTTTCATGGCCTGGAGTTTCATTCCATATAATATTTGGTTTGTACCTCACTTGTTAAATAAATAATCAATTCCGGATTAATTTGTTTTATTAAAGTTTACATCTTAAAAGATGTTCAATTTATTAGCTAACAAGTCACAAACGAAACTATATACTAATACTAGTACTACATATTTCTTAATCCCATAAAAAAAAATAAAACAACAAGTGCATGAATTCCGGATCCATACCCATGATTGTTATATAGATCCCCAGATTTTCATGGTACTACTTGTCCTCGTCTTATACTGATGACAGTGAATAGAAATTAAAGTCTAGTGGTACAGCGTAGTATATTAACAGCAACTTTAAACTTTCATACATGCTTTACGCCTTTACCTGATTTTGTTTTGGAAACATGCCCGCACCTACCACACCCGTGACCCGGTCCACCCGGAGTTCTATATTGTAATTTATATTTTGTAGATTATTAAGATGCACAAAATTCTCGGTCGATATCAAAAAATAACAATAATTTTTGTGTAGTTTGTGTAAATTACAACTCTTATCGTGTAGTTTATGTTATTATCTGATGTTATTATGTATCTATAATATAATTTTGTTCAACATATAGTAACATTATACATGATAACATAATAAACATAAATTTAGTGAAAACTGTTGAAAATTACAATAACTGCACGAAAATTATTTTTGTTTGTCGAGAAATTAACCCATTAAGATAATTATTACGGAGTATGATGTAACTACAAGTTATATATCTAGTCTTTTTCTTTTCTTTTTTTTCCCTTAGGTCTCTATCTAATCTTGTTGATCAACAAATTCAACCAAAAAATTACTCAAAGTAATGTACCAGACGGAGTTTTTAAGGGGGTATTTGAGTTATTTGACTAATCTCATTTTAGAAAGAATGCTTGGAAATTGGAACGATGCTCATTCTGATGCTCATACACGTAAAAAGTAAAAGCACGCACATAGGAGTATATGAAAACGAGAACTACACAATTTAAGGTATTTAAGAACTGAATCCAAATACGGAGTATATAATATTTTATTTTCAAAATTATAACAATATTATATTTAAAATATAGAATAATCTGTGTGCAGGAAATTTAGATATAAGATAGAGACATTTCTCTCTTACAAATACTTTTTTTTTTCTTTGTATTTTATACGTCTTTTCTTTCCTTAATTTAGGTGTCATCTTATTCACTATCTTGTTTTATCCCAAACTCAAGTGTATCAGACAATTTCCTTAAAAATAACAATTATCTTTTGCAGTTTAAATTGTTAAACATCTTTAAACACTGTTCTAGGGATGCTTGCGAGCGGATTGGGTAATTATATGCTATTGGTATACTTTGGAATTGGATGATCGGTGCTGGGTTTCATGATATAAGTTCATGTGTGAGTTTGTATGTCTTTCTTCTAAATTTGGTTATTTTTGTTTATTTGCTTGAAGTTGTACAGATTTTCTTTTCTCCTAGTTGGGGGTTGAGTTTATGGGTTTCTTGAGAGAATAAGGTTACGCATGGTTAGATAGAATAAAATAATATAAAAATGAAATATGTGGGGATTAAAAAAATTAGAAGTGAAAGCCGAGAATCACAAGGTTACAAGAGAAATACGAGAATGAAAAAAATTATATATTGTGTATAAAATTTTGGTAGTGATAAAATAATCAATCTTCATTTAAGAGTGAGTTTAAATATACACGTAATTTTATTGAAATAAATGAAGTAAATAATAAATGTTAGATATAAATGATATAACTAGTAGTGTAAAATTCACGTAATTCTTATATCAGTTTATTTTATCCAACCACCATTTTATGATAAAATTATATCAAAGTTCACGTATCGACTCATTCTCGTATCATATCCTCTCATAGTGTAACAAGAGATCAGTTGAATGGATGGGTGAACTTTGTCATTGTAATTGCAGATGTCATTTTAGTCCAAGGGGGCTGACCATTTCTTGAAATTAAGCCAGATTCTAAGTCATCACTAGATGAGAATAATATTTAAATAAATGATTAAACATAAAATGAATATTTATTGAAGAAACTATGCCTGAAAATATTGTTCTTTAGAAAAATATAAGGATTATATTCAATTTCCTTCCGAAGATATCAAAAGTTGTATGCCATCATCGTCTCTCTCTTCTCTCTGTCAAGCCTTAGTTTCTATTTTTTTTAAAATCAAATCTGGATAGAGTTTTTTCTTCATTTTTTTTCGTTAAGTAAATTTTTGCTTCATTTTGTATAGAACTCTCCGAGAGCTTTCTTTATTTTTATGGTTTTCGGTTTTTAAATAAAAAAGTTCCTTTGTGAAATTTCAATTGTTTCTTCGTAGATTTATTGCTCCAAGTTTAAATATCTCATTTCTGTAAGATTCCTTCTCGAATTTGAATTATTCATCCATTATCGAGAAATTTGTCTTTTACAAAAGATTGCAAATAACTCGAAACATGGAGTTCGGATTCATCCCTGTCAAATTTTTAAGAATCCAAAACATCAATTGTGTTTGGTAGTAAACAAGAGCATGTTTATGGTTTTATGATATAGCAAGTGCATAATTATGTCTTTTATTTTTCATTTTTCAGTTATTATTATGATATATGTAACATGTATATTATAACTGAATTTATTATGTTGTATGTGTAATATAATAAAATTGATCATATACCGAAAAAATTGATAATTTTCAATATAAAAATATCAAATTTAACAAATGGGTTGTATGCTACTAGAAGATTTTGTTTTTTGGTTACATACTACTCCGCAGAAGATATCTGAACAGAGACGGTATAATGTGTATGTATATATATATATATCATCAATTTGGTCAAAAAGTCCTTTTTGTTTTCTACCTCCTCCTCCGTCCTCACCCATCTAAATTTAAGCCGAGATGACACCAACGACGACTTCTTCCTCTTCCTTTTTTTACGCTCCACTTTCACTATATTTACGCTTTCTCCCACCCATTTAAATACTGTAAAATAAAGTTAGATAATTAACTTTCAGATTTTTAGATAAATATCCTCGTCGACACACCACATGTATAATCGTCTTCTAACTAATCAATTAACTCTTCTAATTATTCATTAATTACATCCCCTCCTTCATCACCAATCCCCGGGTATATATATAAACATATATATATATATATATATATATATATAGATATATAGATATATACCTATCTATCTTAATCTCTGCATGCAAACGTCCAGTCCTTTCGATCCATAACATTTCATTTTTCAATTTCCAATGGCAACAACATCAACTCTACAACCATCTAATTTAAAACCCATAAGAGTCTGCTTCTCCTTCGCCGCCTACGCCAAGAATCTCATTGACCATCTTCACTATTCCCATCAAATCCCCATCTCTGAAGGCCTCACCGACTCTGAATTCTCTGCGATTGAATCCACATTCCACTTCACCTTCCCTCCCGATCTCCGATCAATTCTCCGGGAAGGCCTTCCCGTCGATCATGGCTTCCCCAATTGGCGATCGTCGTCGACCCAACAGCTCAAAATCCTCATTGACTTGCCCATTTTGAATTTATGCAGAAAAGTTTCAAAACGGAGTTTCTGGTTTGATTCATGGGGTATTAGACCTGAAGATGATGACGTAGCAGTCGAATTGGCTAATGGGTATTTGAGAAAATCGCCGATTCTTGTGCCGATATATCGGCACTGTTATATTCCCGCAACGCCGTGTTTGGCTGGAAACCCTGTTTTTTATGTGAATGGGGATGATATCAAGTTGTGGAGCTTTGATATAACGGGGTTTTTTCAACAAGTTGAGTTTATGAAAAACGGCGAGGCGATGAAGCGGTTGGATTCGTATGATACGCCGGCGTGGGCCGCGAAAGAGGCGCGGAGGATTGAGTTTTGGACGGAGTTGGTGGAGGGGGAGGAGAGGGCGGCGGCGCGTGCGGCTGCGGAGGCGGTGGCGCGTGGTGGGTTGGGTGGGTGGTGGAGTGGGGACTTGGGTGGGTGTCTGGAGGAGGTGTATGGGGTGTTGAGGGATGGTGGGTGGAAAGAAGATGATGTTAGAGAGATGATGATGATGGACGGTAGAGATGAGAAGAGATCGTCGTCCTCATCGTCCTCATCGTCCTCATCATCCTCATCATCAGTACCGTATCATGAGGATAGCAGTAGGAGCAGCACGTGTTTGAAAGATGTGGTGGATCTACACGTGAGGGTGATGTCCGAGACTTTGTTGAGTGGGGGGTGGAGCACAGAAGATGTGGTGGACTTGCTTGGTTATAGCGATGATGATAAGAGTAGCAGCAGTAGTAGTAGTTATCGTCACGACAATAATGTTTGTGATGGGAAGCCTAAGTTTTTAGACTTTCAATACAAAAAACAATTGAATAATAATATTAGTAACTTTCATTCTGTTATTGTGTAGATAGCGATTGCCGAATGGAGGATTTAGTTAAATGAGTTTTTGTAAACATTTTATTCACCATTGCCATATGGAGGATTTAGCTAGATATGAATTTTTGTGAAATTTTATTAATTGTAAATAAAACTCTTTGAAGCTTTAGTTTTGGAATTAAACTTCGATTTCTAGCTTTCTATCTGTTTGTGGATTTGGATAATGATGTCTGGTCTGTCAAATGAAAATTTTCATTTTTATTTTGATTATCAAAAGAATGCAATATGAAATGCCTATGTGTCTATTTGATTTTTGCAAACAGAATAATGGTCCTTATACATAAATAGGAATGTTTTATACTCCATGAAATTCAATAATATTACACACACTAATAAATTTTTTAGATATGCACTCTTTAGAGTTTATCAATTCAGAAAATACTATAGACACTAATAATTTAAACAAATAAATATACATAAATATATGTAACAAATTATCAACAATTAAATTTTAATTGTAAACTTATCAGGATTCACCAATCCTAATTTAGTCACAACAATTTTTATATTCTTAGCACGAAATTATATAATACGCTAACATTAGAATGTAACTCTTTCTAGAGTTGAATGAATTTGTTTTCTTATTGAAGTTAATAAAATAATATTTTCTATTTTATACCACGATCCTTCCTACAATTGTGTTTAAGAGAATCTAGAAATTATACGATTTGTCTAATTGTGTGTGACATAAATTCGTCTATGTGTATACACCATTCCGAGTCTAGGAGACCAAAGCAAGAAGGCCCCAACACTACTAATCAAGTAGCATGAAAACGTAGGTATTTTATTTGTTGCATGTAGAAAACTGAAGAATAAAAGTCCAACAATGTGACCCCAATATTTGAATACAATGTTAAATGTGACAAATCACCAATGTTTGACTTCATTACCACAAAATGCAAAAAAATCAAAGGCGACGCGACTTACAACTAATTGTTTCTTTAAGTAATACTCGTGATGAGAGAGTCATTATGTTACATAAGGATAAAAGAGAATTAATTTACAGATTACTACATTCTTTAGAAGTTATTAGTTTTTTTCTTTGCTATATTTTGAAACAATCCAATTTTATGGATAAATAAAGCATTCAATATGTGATATAAAAAATGAATTTAATAATTATAACTATCGAATTTAAGCCAAATTTATTTGATTTAAAAATTATGCTATGCATCATAAAAGATTAAGACATTTTTTAATTTGTTCATTCTCTTTTTATGTTCTTTCCATCAGTTGAATTTTTTTAAAAGGAATTGTCCAGGTTTACTTTACTTTTATTTTTTTGTTTCCTTCCATAATTCATAATCTTTATTCCAATTATATATTCTTTAAAATTAAATATCAGTTTTTTAAACATATATTTAGTTAGTTCATAATCATTTTTTATTTGTTTGTTTTTTTTGTTTAGGAAGTGATGGTAGCTCAGCTATGGGTTACATATGGATCACTTCTGAATTATGGGCCTATATTATGGATAATTCATAAACAATTCTATAAGTCCATATAATACACAAAATATATATAGTAACATATATGTGTCTCTGTGTGTGTAATTTATATTATATTAAAAACTAATGTTATCAAAACAGGATCGGAACGGCCGATTCAACCGGTTTAACTGCGAATCGGTGAACCAGTTAGAACTTGATTTTCTCTTTTTGTTCTTTAAAACTATGTGTTTTGTATTTTTGTGAATTAGTGTACCAGTTTAATGAATTTTTAAAATATTTGATAAAGTTATTTTGATTATTAAAAATTTAAGACTTATATTTGATAAATTTATAAGAATATTTATGATTTATATAATATTTTTCTTAAAAAAGTAATAGTGTGGTTGAACCACCGGTTAGACTCGATTAAACTGGTTAAACCATAAATTAATAGTTTCACCGATTTAATGTTCAATTCGATTATAATAACATTGTTGAAAACTATTGATTCCTACAAAGATTTACTTTAAAATTCTTAATTTAACATATCCTAATGTGCAACACATTTTTGGGACTTAGGCCTTCTTTATTTGTAATTATTGGCCTCTTATTTTGTAATGTCCGTCCGAATAAGTGTCGTACAAATAAGTGTATTTGTTTTGACAAGCTTGTTGCCACTTTTTGTTGAAAGAAAAAGCATAGCTTTTCATATTTATTCTATGAATAAACTTGAGCTGGATTCGGAAATTAGTCAGACTCGTCCCGAGTTTGATATTAAAATGAACTATACTTGATATCTTATTTAAAATTTAATAAATTAAACGAGTAGAATCTGAGCACGATTTTGATATTAAAATGATCTATACTTGATATTCTATTTAAAATTCGATAAATTAAACGGATAGAATCTAAGCATTAAGGTATTCGCTCAAATATATTCGTGAGTAATTCGATTACTCTTTTTATACTAAAATAACATATATCAAAATTTTAGAACCAATTTTATCGTAATAATTTATTTAAGTCTAATATATGTTATATAAATTATTCCAGAAGTGATATTTATAGATAAAATGATTATTATATATATATATAATGTATTATAAAGTATGAAAATTTATAGAAATGTAAATTATATTTTGTAAAATTTATCAAATATAAATATTCGTGAGTAGTTTTAATTCGATTAAAGTAGAATCTGAGCATAAAAATAATATTCGATCTAATACTCGAGTTCGAATTCGAGTATCAAAAATTTGATTATAATAGAATCTGAACACATTAGTATTTACTTGTATTTAACTCATTTAATGTACATCAATTTATTGAAAATCTCCGATATAATCCGTATCAGTTTTTGTATGTCATATTATAATCAAGGAACAATTATATATTAAAATAAAGATGGTTACTAATTTTTTAAAATATTCTTTTTCATTCTAAAATTAGGATATAATCAAAACCTATAACTATGAAGTGTGTATTAATTACTTTTTCCATAAATAGTTAATAGTGTTGACTAATTAAAATTAAGTAAGTTCACAATTAAAGCATTTCAAAAAGGGTCATTTACGAAAATTTCACATTCATATATATTTAGATTAACTATCAAATATGCTTATTTGTTTAGTATTCATTCGGACATTGTTTTTATTAGTTTAAAATCATTTAAATTTTATATTCAATATGCATTACGCAGTACTTATTTACACAAATGAAGTAATGAATCCTTAGACTCATCTCCATTATCTCTCTTTTTAAACTTTTTTAAATGCACTTTAAATTTTAACACGGAGTAAATCTATTTATATAATTGTAACAATGTTCTTTTCTCTCAATTTTTTAATACACTATATAACTTTTAATAAAATTTATTTTAAATAATTTTAATTATTTAGATAAATAAAAATAATAATAAAATTTATTAAATTTCATACAATTAAACAAAAAAAATATTTTAACAATTAAAAATTATCAAATCTCAGTAATTTAAATTATATGGAATCTCAACCGTTGTTAAGGTAAATATGTTTTATATCGTCAAAAAAATAAAAAATAGCAAACACCCCTTTTTATGTGCTATGCGTTGATATGATTAAAATTATATTAAATCTTACAGATTGTGTTGAAGAAAAAGTAAAAGATTAATTCTATGAGTAACTAAAAAATAAAATAAAAAGAATAATCCTCTATATTTGCCACGTGTGCCCAACTCACTCCTCCTCTATTCAGTTTTCAGCAAATTCTGTACCACAAACCCAAAACCTTCCAAGTGGATCGAACCATGGCCGCCAAGCTAATTGCCACCGCACTCCGCCGCACATCATCCCTCAAACCCCCAAACCTCCATCCCTTCTCCACGGCGGCCACCTCCGTCTCAGAATCCTATGAAGATTCGTCGGGGATTTCAATGAAAGGTGTGAAAATATCTGGCCGACCTCTCTACCTAGACATGCAAGCCACCTCGCCTGTCGACCCCAGAGTCCTTGACGCCATGCTTCCCTTCTACCTCTCCCGCTTCGGAAATCCCCATTCCCGTACCCACCTCTACGGCTGGGAATCCGACGAGGCAGTCGAATCCGCCCGCTCTCAAGTCGCCGCCCTAATCAACTCTTCCCCTAAAGAAATCGTCTTCACTTCCGGCGCCACCGAGTCCAACAACATCTCCGTCAAGGGTACACTTCACTTCTATAAGGATAAAAAGAAGCACGTAATTACAACCCAAACCGAGCATAAGTGTGTATTGGATTCGTGCCGTCATCTCCAACAAGAGGGCTTTGATGTAACTTACCTCCCCGTTAATTCTGATGGCCTTGTGGACCTCGAAAAACTCAAATCCGCTATTCGACCCGATACCGGGCTCGTTTCAGTCATGGCGGTTAATAACGAGATTGGTGTGATTCAACCAATGGAGGAAATTGGGCAGATTTGCAAAGAATTTAAGATTCCGTTTCATACTGATGCTGCCCAGGCATTGGGGAAGATACCAATTGATGTTGAGAAATGGAATGTGAGTCTAATGTCGTTGAGCGGGCATAAAGTTTATGGGCCAAAGGGAGTTGGTGCTCTGTATATGCGGCGTAGGCCGAGAATTAGGGTTGAGCCACAGATGAATGGGGGTGGGCAGGAGAGAGGTATTAGGAGTGGGACTGTTCCTACTCCTTTGGTTGTTGGAATGGGCGCCGCGTGTGAGTTGGCAATGAAGGAGATGCAATATGATGAAAAGAGGATTGGAATGTTGCAGGAGAGGCTGTTCAATGGAATTAGGGCGAAGCTTGATGGCGTGGTGGTGAATGGGAGTGTGGAGAGGAGGTATGCTGGGAATTTGAATTTGTCATTTGCCTATGTCGAGGGTGAGAGTTTGTTAATGGGGTTGAAGGAAGTGGCAGTGTCCAGTGGAAGCGCTTGTACTAGTGCTAGTTTGGAGCCATCTTATGTGTTGAGGGCTTTGGGAGTAGATGAGGACATGGCACATACTTCGATTCGATTTGGAATTGGGCGGTTTACTACCGAGGAGGAGATAGACCGAGCGGCTGAGCTCACTGTGAAGCAGGTTGAGAAGTTGAGGGAAATGAGTCCACTTTATGAGATGGTGAAGGAAGGTATCGATATTAAGAGTATACAATGGGCGCAGCATTGATTCGTAGCCAGATACTGCCTGATACTGTGATGATGACGATAATTGAAGTTAAACATATGGAAGCCCAATGGTATCAATAGAATCCAGGTTTCGACTTTGATTAGTAGTTGTTCTAGTCTTCAGTTTTGCAAATACATTAATATTTTCTAGGTCCATGCTGATCTGATGTAAAATGTTTGTGTATTTTCTTGCTATGGATATGAGTAGTTCATTTCATCATTTCGACAATGAGCATTTATGATTGGATAGTCAATTTTCTAAAATATGCACGGTAACATTGGCACTTGATCCTGATATATGGAGAACATATATATATATGCAGTTTGCATGATGTAATTTTAAATGGAACTCTTTCTTTTTCGAATGTAGGGAGCAATACTTCTTTGATCCTGTTCTTTTATGCAGCCTATAGATTATATGAAAAACTTGTAAATCCTTTTAGTGTGGGAATTATCCCCGGGCAATTTTGTTGCTCAGGATTTTCCAGGCCCCAGACGTCTACTCCTAGGGCCATACAACCATCGTTACTGTTTCCATCTGGTTGTTTCTTCCTCATGATTAATATCAGCAGGACATAGTTGGAGAGGTCCCAGAGAAGCAAATACGAGCAATGGATTAGGGTACTTGTGCATACTAACATGATGATGACAAGAAAGGTAGTACTGTTATTCACATATTTGTGACTATCAAAAACATATGAAACAATGAAGAGTGAATGTCAATCAATATTTGTTTATCATGAAGACCTCTGAAATTTCTTTGTTTTATATTTTTGGTTTGATAAATTTCCATTCATTATGGTTGGAGATAGTCTAATGAAGCCATATTTTGGGTGGGAGGTGTTAAATTTGTGTGATAACCTTACTGTTTGTTTAATAGTTTCCTTTGCCCTAAATACATCCCGAGTTATATGGTCTTGGATATGGTGTCCGGTCTGATATAATAACTCTAAAGCATCTGGGATGGGTATGCCTATCACACTTTTTCACTAAATTGGGAGTTGAGTGTTGAATGTCGGTACTCTTAGAGGAAAAACAGAAAGTCCATGTTACATATAATACATTAACAATGCCTTTATTTCAAATTAAGTTAGGGTTGGTGGTTGACGGAGCCTCCGTATGAGAAAACTAAAGGAGGTTTAAGGGCAAGTAAATTATAAAGAGAAAAAGTACATCAAAATGAAATCTAAAACGGCAACAAGTAAATCATTTCCTTCATGTATACCAGGTATCAAGTAATTCCGATCATATACGGTGGTAAATATGCGATTAGGTGGGTTATGACTGTGTTGTCGCTGTTATGTTGCTTGGGTTGTGGAACACTTAATAGTCCAGTATCAGAACACCTTCCTTGTGGTACTGCTCAAGAAATGTTCAGTGTTCTAGAATTTTACTAAATGGACTGGATATTTGCTTGAAACCTTTTTTTAACATGTTGCGCTTGATATGGCTGGGAAATCTCATACTGAGTTTTGGTTAAAAGTTTATGGGATCGTTTTTTGATCTCCCTTGCTGCTCATTGCTGTTACTTTTGAAGAGATTTGCAACCTTTAGCTGAAGTTGAAATTTAGTTGGAGCTTCTTTCGTATAGTTCAAAAGTATAGAATTGGCTGTATAGTTAATTGTTGGTCCTTGAGTTCATTAGGAAATAGAGCAAACTTGTAATTGAGGTAGTAATGTTATTTTATTGCACTATTTTGCAGCTCCTTTCCTCCTATCACTCTTATTGTTAACCAGTAATGTTCTTATGATGTCTTTTTATAGGGCTTTGGTTTTGTTTTACATGGGATGATTTTCCTATATGGCTGTTTTTGGGGGACCGGTACAATTTTGAGAAAATAATTTTCATGTAGTGGGCCAATGTTTTTATTTTTCCCATTGAGTTTTTATGTTAGCATTTATACTTGCTACAATATCAATGTTACTATATATTAAAAAAATGGTACACTAAAGATGGTAACATTAATGATAGTAATATAATTACCTTATGGGTAACATTTACTGCACGTAATGGTTTAAACTTTGGATTAGTGGATGAGAATTACTTTTTCAAGATATATCATTGACCGAGAGAGTTTTTTTTTTTTTTGGGGGGGTTGGGGAAATGGGATATTAAGAAGGATTTCCTCCATACCTCGTAGGTAATGCACACATGCCCATGGATACAGGCTTTGCCTGTTATTTTTAGATTTTTTAAGGTCATGCATGTTTCTGATACTTAAAGTTTCCCATGGCAGGATGCTTTAAGCAATGTGGTTTAATAATTTAAGTCAATTCTTATGAAATTAGTCATTAGCTTTGCTTGTTGAATCACTTTTACCATCAACTGATTGTAAAAGTGATTCAACAATATTACACAGTAAAATCTCAAAACATCATTTTGTGTAAATTTATGAATAATGTAGGTGCACCGTTCTTCATCCACATTAGACGAGGCAAAAAGGATTCATGTCCCCTCAAATAATTGGGCTTTGGCTTCGGGTCATCTATCTGCTCTTGCCCATGAAGACTCAGTCAAGCAGCCCACTTAACTATTTTCCATTTGGGAGAATTCCTTGCCGATATTGTTTTGTCAAAATAATTTCCGTGCAGTCTATGCAGTAAGTTTATGTTACTATGTACAATATTATTATCTATTTAATAAAATTATAATATGTATAATAATATAATAGTATTAGATAGTAATATAACAACACAAACTACAGATAAATAGTTAAAACTATCTCAAACTGGATTAAAATTATTTATAAAAAATTGTAATAGCGAATAATTTTCTATTTTCATTTCATTTGGCAAGAACAAACGAGAGCACGCACACATACTTTCTCAGTTTGGGACAACTGTGATCTTAAGGGCACATCGACCTAGTGTAATGTACCGATCAAAGAAGGAAAACCTCCTTAATCATCATTAGATTAAACCTAAAGTTTACGTACATTAGCCCTTCTTTTTTATTCCTTACTCGGTCTGTGCTATTTTTTTTAGTTTCTTTATATCTCATTGTCAATATTTGAGTACGATAGAACGAAATGTCGAACTTAGAACCATACATTAATTTAATTGTTAATTTATTACCCAAATTATTATTGGTTGAGCTTCTAAATTTTTGTAAAATATACGTAGATTTCGTTTATTTCAACTTAAATTTTGAAAATTTTAAATTTTAATAGTGTAAATTACATTACCAAAATTTAAAATCTTCAAAATTTATGCGAAATAAATATGAACAAGCTATGAATCACTACTCTAATGATTTTAACGCATTTACGGTCTAACTTCGTTTTATTCCCTATCTCCACAAATTAGGTCCGTTGGTGCGATGTGTTCTGTTGATAAAATTTGCTTGTAATGGTACGTTTAATTTTCAAAATGTTATCCTTCTATTCAATATATATATACCCTGCTGGTGTGCACTTTTTACTACACCATTTCGGTCTCCAATTCAATGTTGTGCTGGCTGGCGTTTTCTAACCTATTCGCGAGTAGTCCAAAATTTAGAAATACATAATATACCTCTGCAATAAATGATTAAATATCCTAATTTCCACCGACTACTCGCATAAGAAATCCACCCCTATATATGCTATAAATTACTGAGTACCGATCACCATGTATTATACTACATTAAATATACTCAAGACAATTTTAGTTGAGCTATAGTTTTTTTTGATTCATTTGTACTTTCCCTATAGAATGAAGCAAAAAAAGAGGAATTTGTATGATAATTGTACATAAGTGAAATAGTAGTAAGAATTTTCTTTTTTATCAAAGAAATCATTTTTAATAACATCTAAATTTTCACCTCATCAAATTTGTCATTATATTACAGTATTCGGCCAGTCGGTTGATGGATGACTACCCCTTAGCAAAATGCTTTGTCGGTCCATATTTGCAGATATGTAAATGGTAAAATAAATAACTTATCCGCGAAATTATACTTAACATGTATTTGTTTTATTAGGTATTTAAATCTAAATATATTTATTAGATATAAATTTATTAAATCAATTAAGTATTTATGCCTGAATTTGAATATAAATTTAATTACTTATTTAATGTTTTACTTTAAATATTCAGCTTTATTTTTATAGTTTACTAGATTCAGATAAAACTAAGTCTATTAAGACATAAATGGTAGGTTAAACAAATGTTCTGGATAATACAAACACACTTAGATTTTTAATCTGTTAAGATGTATTAAGAACTAAATAAACACAACCTTAGTGAACTTTTTAATTAATCGTTAATATATATAATCATATATGTTTCAATTTAAAATTTAAAAATCTTAAAATCTTGTAATATAAATTATATTATCAAAATTTAGAATTTTTATCATTTAAACTGAAACAAACAAGATAACATAGAATGTGCATATTGGTCGTACGGATCTGTATGTGTGTTGTCTTATAATAATAATACATCGTATGTTCCTTAATAAGAGGTCAAGCCACATGAGATCATGAAATCATAAGAAATAATGAGTTGACTTAATAGATCCATGTGTACCAAATCTGGTGATATTAATATACGGAATGAGATTAACTCTTTTTTTCTTTATTTTATTAATTTATCGTTGGCTTCATTTTTTTAAAAATTGTCATGTGTTTTGTAAGGTTTAATTTTTTAATAAAAAAAATTAAAACAAAGGATAAAATAATAAATAAAATAGTCTAACTAACTGCATTAAGATTGTTACGTGGATAAAGAAGGCGGATTAAAAAAAACTATCCAAATTTAAAAGAAAAAAAGATCGTGAAGAAAGTGGGATGAGTACGTACCCTACTCTTCATCTGGCAGCAAATTCAGTGGTCACCATTAAACCTCCATTCATAAATACCACGTACATATGTTCATGTCTAAGTCCATCTCCCTCTCTGCTTGCTTGATAATTGATATTGACACCCTACCTGCACTTAATTTGCCTAACATTTTATTATATGCAATTATATACTCTTTAATTATTATTCTCTCTATTCAGTTTCAATTTTTGTATTTAGTTTTTTTTACCTAATATAATTGTTATTGTATGTGCTCCTATTCAAGAATAATCAAAAATTTTATTTCTCTTAATCACCCTCATATTTGATGTTTTTTTTAGAATTTTCAATTTGTATATTATTTATTAAACGAAATGATAATTGAATAGTTTTGCATTAATATTAAGTATAAAATACAATTATTAATATTATTTCTTAATAAATATGAAATTTTTTAGGACGACAACAAACAATGGAGAAAGAGAGTGCTGATATCTGAATTCTTTGATGAATATAATGTCAAAAAGTTCAAAGGTAGTAAAAGTGTTGAATCCTAATTTGTTGCGTCAAACTAGCCTTGTTCTCGCAAAAATAGGTTTACCTTTTTCGCTTTTCACTGTATACCTTTCCACTATTTACTGTTTGGAGTTCAATTGTTTGCTAATCGAAAATTAATTATAAATTGGTAAAGTTATGGAAGAGGTAAGTACTCGAAAATTTTAATTCCGTAGAAAAAAGAAGAAGATGTTAACATCTAATATTGACTCAAGTTATACTTGAGTCCAGGAGTAGTCTAATGTTGTATTTGTTTAACTTTTAATAGTTTTATCTTAATCCAGTAAATTAGAAAAATAAAATTGAATAGATTAAGACTTGATAAACAATAAAATAGATTAATTCAAATATTTAAGGCAAAATATTAAACCAATAATTAAATTTATATTCAGATTTAGACATAAATATTTAACCGATTTAATAAATTCAAATCCGATGAATTTATTAGATACAACACTTAAGTAAAGATCGATCTTGAAAAGATTATGAGGAGGAAATTTAAATCAAACATACACCTACAGTAATTTTTATTTTTGGAAATATGAGCTAGCCTATTCAACTGGACTAAATCGTTGTTTTTTTTTATTTCTTTTGTCTTTTCATATTATTCAAAAATCTATATAGGACAATAGGAGATGGAAATTTGTGTGCATCACTGCAGATCTTATTATATAATTGAAAAGCAGTATAATTTTTTTTTGGATTAAAATAAAGACTCTTCGCAAGGTGAGTAATAAGAAAAAGAAAAGAAGAGAATAGGAGAGGAAAGAAATCTTCCTGGAATTTTTCTCTTTGTTTGAGAGTTTTTGAAGAGAAAAAAATATAGTAGGTTATGAATTGAATAAAAAATATTCTACTACTAAGTTCAAAAGATAAAATTGATATTACGATATTATTACTAAGGGTTTAACTCTTTTTCTCTTTCGTTTCAAAAAAATTTAGAAGCACAAGTTGAAGGTTTCTTTCCTGCAATTCTTTTCTTTCTTTCATTAGAAAACTCTCACACGCTTATTTTTTTCCCTATATTTTTTTTCCTCCTCCTTTTCTCTCTCAACTAAACTCATTCTATAAAATGGAGGGAGTAATTAATTTCGTCAGGACATACATATCCCAATTAATAACTTACTCTGTTGATAATTTTAGAAAAGGGACGGAGGAAGATAACTTGGCTTTTTTCTTTTCAATCTAATGTTGTTATTGGTGGTAGAGCGACCACGGGAGAGTCCGGTTTGTCCAGTTCATTTAATCATATATATGATTTCGTTTATTTCAATTTAAATTTTAAAATTTTTAGGTTTTAATAAGTAATTTATATTGTTAAAATTTTAAAAAATTTAAAATTTAGTCGAAAGAAACAGGAAAACGAAAACATAAGTTGTATGGCCGACACTGATTCAAGTCAGGAGTACGTTGGGCTGCACACTGTGATCCAGTTGGAAGAAATATTAAAGACAAATCTGGCGTATTATATCATCTCAATTTCTTGGCTGTCCACAGCGTTTCCTGAGCTTCCCGAGATAAATTATTATTGTGGTTTGATGATGAAACTGGTTCAATGCCTTCATGCTAGCTGCAAAGGATTATCTTCATATTTGTTTATGGATTCATGCTGCTAACTGTTGAAGAATTTTATAAAAATGGTCATTTTATAATTTTCGCATTAAAAATTAGAGGCTTAGAGATTGAGGACCTGTTCGAGAACAACTTAAAACAAACTTATAATACAAAAGTAAATTTTCATGGTCAAACGCCTTCATTTTTAAAATCAACTTATAATTTAAAATAACAAAGTAAGGGTCTGTTCATGAACTCTTCGAAAGCGATTTATAATTTAGAAGTAGTTTTTTTTCTAGTCAAACATTTTAGCTTTTAAACTAGCTTATAATCTAAAATAATAAAGTAAGTTTTTACTTCCTTTTTCAAAAAGTAGTTTTTAAATTTGAAATTTATTTTTAATCCAAAGCTGAAAGTAAGTAAAAGTGTTTTACTTACTTTTAACTTTTTAAGTCAAAAATTACTTTTAATCAAAAAATTAAAAATAGTTCCCAAACAGACATTGACTTAATTTTCCACGTAAAAAACAAAAGACATGAAAACTCACTTAATAATATTAAGAACTTTTGCACACAACTTATTAACTTTAAATTAAATACTTCTACAGGACTATAAATACTCATTCGTTCTAAAATTTAATAATTACGTTTCAATTTTTTATTTAAAAATAAGCTAATCCGACATTGAAATGTTAGGATTATCCTACTTTCGGAGTGAACAAACAGCGTGAGGGAGTAATCTTTTAGACAAAGAGTGCATATATCCCAAAATAAATAGTTCTTCCATAATATTCCATTATGCAGTTGAGCCATGGCATAAACTCAAAGAAGAAAAACCAGCTGAGTGAAGAAATACAGTAGAACACAAAAACATGATAAAAGATGGATACAACTATACAAGCATCGGACTACCATAAAGTGTGAAATTGTAAATGTGACAATACTAGCATTTACTAAATATAGATAATAAGTAGAAAGATGAGAGCACAGATAAAAGAAAGAAAGAAATAATTGAAGTACGACCCAGCTAAGTCTTGTAATACTCTGTCAGTTCAAAAATAGAATAATGAGAAAAAGATGGTACTTAACTTTTATGAGAACTTTATCTACACAAATATACACATATCAAAAAATTATCGGTTAGCATCCAATTTTAAAAATAATTTTCGTTCAGTGGAAGATAGTTTTAACTCTTTCTGTATAGTTTATGTTATTACATTATTATATGATGTTTTTATATTATTATCCGCATTATAAGTTTGTCAAACACAAAATAATATAATAACATAAACCTAATAGAAAAAGTTGAAAGCTAGAGTAACTATAGAAATTAACACAATATATATTAACATCAAACGAAATACTAAGTGAATGCTAATAACATGATACCTCTGAATTTAATTGGTTATTACAAGTCGCGATATATTTATAAAACTATAAGAAATATGTCTAATTTTTTATCTACCAAAAACAAAACAAAAAACACTTCAATTTTAAAACTAGTAAAAGTAAAAAGTTTATAGAAATGAAGGGTTCATGAATAACAAATAATAGTAAAAAAAGGTTGGGTACAGAACAATTATATGGCGGGTCCGATTAACGAATTGGATAAATTAGTTCTTTATTTGATTATACAAAGCGATAAATATTTTGTGATCACCACCTCATTCATCTGTATATAGTGCCATTACGGATGTCTATATAAAGCCCATAAGTGGATCAGTTCAACTATCAGTTTCTGTATTAGCATTTATATATATAGACAAATATGGGTGCATTGGCATGTTCAACTGCTGCAGCAGCTCTCCTCCCTCTCATGTTCTATGTGTTTGTTTGTTGCCTAATCTCTGTGGCTTGGGCTCGCCCTGCTACATTTATGCAGGACTTTCGAATAACATGGTCCGATGCTCATATCAAACAACTTGATGGAGGCAGAGCCATTCAGCTTGTTCTTGACCAAAATTCAGGTTTATATATTATATTTTATTAGCCTTTTAGCTTTATGCAAAGAATAGCAATAATTATTTTTATTTTTTATGCTCAATAATAAACTCAATATATTGGTAACAAAATTTCTTTTTGTGGTTAAATAACTAGGATGTGGATTTGCTTCCAAAAGCCAATATTTGTTTGGACGCGTGAGCATGAAAATCAAACTCATCCCCGGTGACTCTGCTGGCACTGTCACTGCCTTTTACGTACGTATATATGCAAGCTAGCTCTTGCCTTAATTAGACTAATTACTACGTTAATAATTATTTTTATGTCATTATGATATGCTAGCTATTCCATTGAACAAGTATTTATGACTCTATTTATTTATTTACTTACTGCTCTATAGATGAACTCGGATACGGATACAATACGTGATGAGCTGGATTTCGAGTTCCTTGGGAATCGTACCGGACAGCCTTACACAGTCCAAACCAATGTGTATGCTCATGGAAAGGGTGATAGAGAGCAAAGGGTTAACCTCTGGTTTGATCCCGCAGCAGATTTCCACACTTACACCATTTTGTGGAATCACCGTCACGTCGTGTACGTTTAATTTAGTAATTTCATATTATTATGTTCACGCATTGTTTAACACATACTCTTTATACCTTAATTAACAGTTTCTCTTCCTGTTAGCAATATTCTATTCTGACCCCGTTTATTTTTAACTTAAATTTTGACATTTTTTAATTTTTGTCATGTAAATTGTACTGCCAGAAAATCAAATCTGAAACAAACATGAGCTCTATTATCGAGCAATAGATATTTTTTAATCACGATCTTCTACTTAACAGACATTTTGCTCTAATATGAAACGGAATTTCATACCATAAAACACATCATCTTTTACTTCGTTATTGATCTATTTAATTGAATATGTATATATATATATATATATATATAGGTTTTACGTGGATGAAGTACCTATCAGGGTTTATAAGAACAATGAAGCAAAAGGCATTCCATTCCCAAAGTCCCAACCCATGGGAGTGTACTCAACATTGTGGGAAGCAGATGACTGGGCAACAAGAGGTGGAGTGGAGAAGATAGACTGGAGCCAAGCCCCATTCTATTCATATTACAAGGACTTTGACATAGAAGGATGCCCTGTTCCAGGACCAGCCTCTTGTGCATCAAACACCAAATCAAACTGGTGGGAAGGATCTGCTTACCAACAACTCAGCCCAGTGGAAGCTAGACGATACAGATGGGTTCGTATGAACCACATGATCTACGATTACTGCACCGACAAATCACGCTACCGCATTACTCCACCTGAGTGTCTTGCAGGCATCTAAATATATAATCTTCATCTCCGTTGTAAAATACTACAATAATGTGATGCACAAAAGTGGACAAAAAGCTTTCTATATATATATATATATATATATATATATATATATATATATATATCATTTTCCCTATTATTATTACATGTATTTCAATTCGTAAGCAGCTTCTTGAGTGATCATATATATTTGTAGACGCCTCTATATGTTTGTATGGTCTTTTTGTGTGTAAAGGCTCAATGACGAGCCATGCACATAAAAAGGGACTGGATTGAGAGAAATAAAATTCTATTTTGTTAATTGTGTTAATGTAATGGTTTTCTTTTATGTAAAAGTCTATATATTGATTGTATTTATGGACGTACGTATATGTATAATGTACATATGTTCTTTTTGTGGGCATACCATAAAAAGAACATACGTACGTATATGTATAAAGTCTATTCACGATAATAGACAAATTTCATACCATAAAGAATATAAAATCAGGTAATTAACTGGTTATATAGACTGTATGCATGGCTTATGCTAAATTGTTGATGGAAAACATATGCATAATGTAGTCTTGTATGTTAGTAGTATATAGAACACTACAATAATTCATTAGTATAAGTCAAGTTTCCCCTTGAAATCCATTTTTATTTTACCTGAAATCTATATATATATTCTAGCGAACTTCTCTCGGCCAGGATATTATTTTTAAGCTCAAACAACTATAACATTCTCTAGTTGGAATTAGCACTTCACTGTGATCATACTTTAACGCTGCGTTTGGTTTGATAGGATGAAATAATATGAAGATGGGATGAATTTTGTTAGTTCATTTCTTATTTCATTCATTTTTACAAATTTATATGTATTTCTAAATTTGCCTTCCAAGATGAAATTTGTCTATTCTATCACAATCAAATTTTTACATACAATCTACTGTTTTTTCATTCTCATACTCTCTTCATAATTTTTATAATCTTTATCTTCCACCACTATTTTCTTCTTATCTACCCATTTCATTCCCAAGTCATTTCATTTTATTTAACCAAACACAACCTATCAATCTCATTACGATCACACTCTTAATAATCTAAAACATCTACAGAACACTCTTACTTGCATTCTCCTCTTAACAAAAAGAGACTGCTTACACAAAATTAACAATTCAATTTCAGTTCACTAAGTGGGCTCATTAGCTAGCTACAGTATGAAACATAGTCTAAACATTGTACATGACGAGCCAAGAGCAAGTGCGTCCAAAAGTGACTGAAAATTTGGGTCTAAAAGGATACCTGAATGGTCAAACCTATGTATGTCCTGTAAAGGTTTGATGTGGCGTGATTGTCTTCCGAAAACAGAGTGGCTACTCACCTTTTCACATTGCCGACCCAATCATTCTCTTCAGTCTTGTGGAATGAGGATCACCAACACATTTTCTTTTTAGTCATTCTTGTTCAAAAGGAGCCCGTGAGAATTGAACAGCTTTATAAATTATTACTACAATATAACAATTTCCCATGCATTACCAATCTATAGTTAAAAAATTACTAGCTCTGAGAATTAAAAAGTTCCCACGACCTTATAAAGCAATAAGACAAAACGTATGATACACTGCCTATCAAAATAAAATAAAATAAAATTTTATAAAGTTAAAGGCCACTTTAAACTTGTATTTTGAGGGATAGTCATGTCTCGTTTGCTCTGTATATTTATATGATCATATTACCGGACTAACATAGAAACATCACTCAACATTTATCTCTGACGTACTGAATAAATAAAGCTGTATAAAATAGTGCAGAGATTGGCATTTGCTAAAATGTTCTCTTTTATACTAACTTATAGGCATGAATAAATATTTGAAGGATATTGAAAATTTTAAAACAAATAAATGACATCTCTTATATGATAACTTACGTAGTTTTTTAATTGATGAAAAAAAATATTATTATTTGCTGTAAATTAAAGTTCCTGTCATATTTCATCACTACTATTACTGTTCAAATAGAATATGCAAGCCCCAGTTGTGTACACTATTTCCTATTTTTGTGCATTAGGCAAGTAATTCATGTTAACATCAGTTCAACTGTTGTATATTAGTTACATACACTGATAATACACAACATCCTTTCTCTAAAACAGTGATTACTTATTACCAAGTCAATGTCTATTTAGTAACAAAGCCGACGACAATCCTCACAACGGATAGTGATATATATATGTCTCTCTCAATTTTCGCTCGGAATCAAATCGATTAAAAATTTTCTTATACGACACTAATATCATTGCCCTACTTTGTAGGGCACTAATATTAATTTTTGCTTAACAAACCATGAGTTGCCGCTCTCCGGAGTCTCATCAATATAAGACATTAAATACTATAACTAAAACTAGAACAGTTGACAAAGGATTAGCGGGAAAAAAAGGAACAGTTGACAAAGACCGAGAATCATGTATAAATTGTTAACGTGTTAATCACATGGCACAATTCGTGCATATGTTGAATAAATTTCAGATAATTCCGGGGTAAAAAGTGAGACAATATTTATTTCTCGGGAAAAAAAAGAAAAGAAAAAGGAAGCAGCACCTTTGGTGACCCTAGATCCGTTTCAACTTGCTCAGCAAATCATAATTTAGTGCATCCGGGGTATCTTTGCAACTCTGGTTGTTTAGAGCCGTCTCCGATGCTGGCAAGATTGCAGATAGGAAGCTCCTTGGCGATTCTTCCATGAGGAATAAGTTTATATTTGATTTATTTCTTAATGGTCATTTTAACTGCAACAGGCTCTGAACAGTATGGGCAATTCCCAAACAGAACATCGAATGACCTGCAGAAGCAGGCCAAGAACCATTACAGACTATAAAAGCTAAAGACTTTGAAAGGCTTGAATTAGTAGATTACGAATAATCTACTTGCGTTTTGATTCAAAGAAAGAACTAAGAACTAAAACATACTGCCGTGTTGTTGTGATTGAATGCAACCAATCCCCGAGACAAACACTATGGAAAGCCCTACTGCAGACTCTATTTTCACATAAATAATCTGTTCCACTTCCACTGCTAGCTCCAAGTTCATCATCTACATAAACGACAACATCAATGGAGAAATAATTTTTAAGCGTTTACCTTTAAAATAAGAAAGGCAGCAATACCGATGGGAAGATACTGCGCATAACAAATTCCGCATTCAGTTTGCTGATCATTCTTCTGGGTACTTGGAGGTCCTGGAAGTTTCATCTCTAATATACTTGAAAGATTTTCAGGCAGTAGTTTGTCTTCCATCCTATTCAATGAAACAGATTCAGAATGTAATAACGTAGGAGTAAAACCCCAACAAAGGAACTGATTTGTCATATAAGATATATGAGAACAGCGCTGGGTAGGACATGATTCAATAGATTATGATAAAATAATCATTTTTGCAATGTGTAGAATAATTCCAAAATTTCAAACTAGATGCAATATAGTTAAAAAGAAGTATTTGCACGAGTTTACATTTTGTTTGGCAAAATGGAAGGAAGATTGCTCTTACTAAAGTAATATGCATGCTGAAATTCCAGTTATGGTACATCACAATTAAGAATACCATACCAAAGCTTCAAAATAATCATTGCCTTCTGTCGAATATAAACAAGCTGAACTAAGAATTGAAAAGAGATTTGAGAATATACCATCTTTTGCAATTTTTCCTCCAAATCTTTCTCAAAAAGTTTACCTTTTGATCTGAACCCATAAAGCGACACCTAGAAAAACTTAAAATTGATATAATTAACAGGTTGAAGGCATCGATAACAGTAGATTATTGGAAGTGAATTCCTACTCTGGTAAAGACCGTGGATCATTGGAATCGATGAACAACATGACACAGCAATCATCTCCTGAGATGGGAAATACACGACAAAAATAGAATCAGCAACAGTGAAAATGAAAGCGGCAATGAGGGTTGAAAACAAACCAAGCCATGAATCTAGACCACTCAGTCACCTATATTAATTTGGCGATAAGGCGTGGCACGACTTGGATGTTTCGGCTCAACAACCCAAAGGGACTGATCAATAACATCCAACGTAGACCAAAATTCCTGAATCTTCTCTAGATGCTGCGGTACATAGCAGGAGCTAACATACATTTTCAATATGAATAAGTAGCTAACATAAACAAATAGTTAGTAATATGAGATCATGCATCCTTTCTATAACAGGAAGAGAAAATATGAAAAATGCTTAAACATTTAATCATTAAGTACCTCATAAAATTGTCGAACAACATCTTTTAGCCTATACTTTACCGACCATTCCAAAGTGAAAATATAAGGCACATCCTGATCAATATTCAAGACTTGTGATTCAGCAGAATAATATGTCAGCTTAAGCATAACACACAAAAGCAAGAGGAAATTAACTGCAGATATTGCAGGTGCACATTTGGGATATGTTTTATCCAACAGTATTTCCATGACATGCACTCTTCCCTTCTTGTCTCTGAAATTCAGAATTGCATTGAAACAGTTATAAACAATATAATACACCTAAACTTAAACTGTAAATTTTAATACACCATAAGTAGTAATAAAAGTAAATGTTGACATGAAAAGAGATTGATAGGAATTAGTGATGCTTCGAGAGGAAAGGTTAGAGACAGACAAAAACTGAACTGGATATAAAATCTTCTGAAAAAAATTCTATATTTTCCCAGAATTTTTTTTTTGTTGATTATAAATGAGGATATGGCTTATGATAGAACAAAACAGAAAGGAAAAGGATTCATCTACTGACTAGCAGACACAAACTAATTTGGAACTAAGGCTTGACTCGTCCCTGTTTCAAGGGTTCTTACTTTACCTCCACCGCCTCATCCAACTTGGACCTCCATATTTTGGTCCTAGTAGGAGTACGCAGGTAGTATGTGCAGATTGCGGTATCAAGAAAAGTTTGTTCCTTTTATAAGTAAAACAGTGTCAAGAGTTCTAGGTTTCCAGATTTATTCTTGATGGAAATAGTGCAACTTTCACAGTAACAAGAAAATCTGACCTCAAGCGGAAGCTAAGAAATGTAAGATCTTCTCCTAGACTCATCAGATGCTCCCATCCAACCTCTTCAATCTGTGCACGAGGATGTCAAGATGAATAGCCTAAAATAATGTTGATCAAAATTCCCTCCCAAAAGATCTCAAACCCCGCCCCACCCCCCCGCCCCACTCCAGCACCACCACCAAACCCCAGGAAGACAAAGAAAAGCATGGTATTAATTACAATAGAGAACCAAATAAAGTTAGCAGATAATTGGTCCAACCAGTAACTATTACACCAATTCAGGTAAGTAATAGTGTATTATGAAAACCAATGCTTTGACATCAATAGAACACTCACTTCTGAATATATCTTGCGGTAGAAAGAAGATGACAGAGTCAGCTCATGACATCTACTCTGCTCGTTACACTCCTGAAAGTAAAAGAGCAAGAACAGTAGGACAAGCCCATTCATTACATGTAAACAGGCAAACACATGGATATATGCATATACATATTATAGTTGTAAAGACACACATACACAGGTGTAAGCAATGTATGCTAGTATTAGTACATCAGGATTTAGCATCTTCACAGCATATAAAAGTTGCTTAACAACTTGCTGGTATGCACAATTTTAAAATTAATCTCGATATCCTGAAATACTGATACGTTTGCATGTCGTATTTTTTATATGCATTATTCCAAATGAACTTCAAACGATATCCACATCTTACCAAGGTAGTAGCCATAATGTTATGAGAGCTCGCCTCAACTTTGCTGCACTCTGAAATAACATTTTACATAACTAAGTGGTGTATATCGTACTCCTCATATTGTTAACTATTCAGAATCATACAAGAAAAAAAGCTAAGATTCAGAAGACCATAAATATTCATCTGGTTTGTTTCAGCTTAAATTATGCAAATTTTAATTCTAATGTAATTTATACTAGCAAAATTTAGAATCTCCCAAATTTGCACCAAAACAAAGTGGCCAATATTAGCTATTGACATTTGATAATTGCACATACAAAAAGATGGGAAGGAAACGGATAAATCGGTTACGCTGTTTCGCTGCTTATAGTGTGAGTTAGGCAAAAAATCAAACACCTTGCAAGCATATTGGTTGCTACTCATTTTTACATGTATACACACAATTGACACCAGTGATTCTTCTACTTTTGCCAACATGTGAATACATTTGCATGATATCACAATTGTAGATACGGAGATTACCTTGAACGCCACCAGCTAAACACTTGTCTATGACAAAACGCAAGGGGGAATTTGATACTCCTACAGGAACTAGCAATTAAACTTGCTATCAAAATTATAAAATTGACTATCAAAAATTGAAAATATCTATACGTACTATATTTTTTGGAATCGATGGATTAATTTTTATATTATATTTATTATTTTTTTGAACTTCTATGTTCAGCAAATAATGTATATTCACTTTACTGCACTTTAATTTAATAATTTTTCTTGTGAATGTCGAAGTAAATTTAACAACGAAGATGTAATATTGTGATTTTTATTACAATGATTATTACCGTATATATGGAGCAAAACTCATCACGCTCTCCTACAGTCCTAGTCGTTCTAATGTTTAAAATTACCTAGAGCACTGTAATTATAAAAATATTACCTAAAATATTCATACGGACTAATTAGTTCTCCGTATAATCTAACTGTATAGGCGGCTATTATCAAATTTATTGTTTGCAACAACAAAATAATGGGTATGAATAAAGTTAAAAGATTAAGTTGCATTATCTTTTAAATTTAGTAAGTGAAAATTTCTTCCACGGTTCCTAAATTATATCAGTTTTGTACATTTAATTTTTGAATTTTTTTTGTAACTTGTTTGCTAAACAAACTTTTTAAAACATGAACAATCAAAAAATTTCATCAATCACTCGTTAAATCTGATAGAAAATACATTCATACAAATCACGTAATTTCAAAGAATAAAATGGTTGGGCTACGTCATATGTAAACTTTCTTTTCGACTGTTCTCGAGTTATATCAACTTTACAAATTTGGTCAGGAACATTTAAAGAGAATTTCTCAATAAAATAAAGACTAAAAATTAAATGTATGTCTCACATTAATGTATTTTCTGTCAGATTTAACAAGATATTAACGAAACTTACTGATTGTGTATATTTTAAAAAGTTGGTGTAAAATTGAAGTAACTTTTGATATAGTTCGCAAAACTAATATAATTTGAGTACCGTCGAATAAGTTTTCCCATTTAATAATAATCTTATCTTAGCTTTTGATCTTATAATTTGAACGAAAAATATAAAATTTGTAATATTATCATAGTAACAACTATATGCATTGTGGCCATCATAATCATATTTCATTTAAAGAAGATTAAGCTTACGTTTGTTTAGTTAGGTGTTTAAATTTAAATAGATTTTATCATATTTGAATTTACTGAATCAGTTAAGTATTTATGTCTAAATCTGAATATAAATTTAATTATTTATTTAATATTTTGTTTTAAATATATAAATTAATATATTTTATTATTTTATTTGATCTTAAGCCATTCAACTTCATTTTTCTAGTTTACTGGATTTAGATAAAACTGAATCTATTAATACATAAGTGATGGGATAAATAAACGATTTGAACAATATAATATCTAAACACACTTAGATTCTTAATTTATTAAGATGTATTAAAAATTAAACAAACACAATTGTTTAATTATGCTTATTACTCGAACGAGCTATGTAGAGCCTCGGGGCCAGGCTACCCTAGATTTTCGAAATGAAAAAAATATTATCCCTTAAAATTTCGTCTAATTTTCTTGTGGCTCATGTAGCTTAAAAAAATTATAGTATTGAATACTTACAGCAACAAGGTCTAAAACGTATATTATATTTTTACCAAGTTGTAACCAAATTTGAAAACTATGAATCAGTGGTAATATATTAATATCAAAACGTTGATATTTAATATTTATATTATAAATATTTTAATTATTTTTACTATTAGAAATTTTTACATAATGTATTAAATTTTGGCTCCCGAAAAAAAATTTCCGACTTCATCTTCATCACTGCTAACGATATGTCAATAATAACTTAAAAGTTTTTTTTAATGTTAGTTAAAGAGTTTGAAAAGGTAAATAAGAAAAGCAAAAGATTCGGCTGATGACAAATTTGGAAGAGAAAAGATTATGTTAATATTTTAATCAATACAAATGACAAAAACAATGTTACATGTAGCTAATTTTGTTGTGCACGATAAATATATGAATAATTGAATACCTTCAAATTCTTTTTATATAACATAATCCGCAGTACATGTTAGTTTACCACGTGCGCAGAGTTAAAGGGAGAGAAGTAATTAGTGGGAATTAAAAAGAGCAGAAGACAACATGTAATCAAAGTCCAAGGCTAAAAGAGACAAGCATAGAAGCATTCCCAGCAATCTTCCAATTAAACTTCTCTCTCCATCACTACTACTAAACCTTGTGTCTTACAAAAAGCAGGCTACATCTATCTATATGCTGTATATTGTTATATACTCGAGCTACCTCGCGCATGCATTTGTATTCTGTAAGAGCTTTATCTGTTAATTACAATATTTTAATCAAGCAACAACCAATATAATTTCTGCATAGTTTTTTAGGATGCGGATGATGCGATAAAAATACTCTATCTTATGATTTTGTAATCAAAACATCAAAATTTATAGGTAAGAATTATGATTGAGAACAAATTGAGAATTAGAGTTATGAGTGAGAATTAAGGTTAGTGATAGTTAGAATTTCACCGATTAAGCGAAAATTTACATACTTCCAACTCAAAATAATTAATTGAAAATAAATGAGCGTAGTTTCATTTTTGTAAATTAATCCCGGAAGATCTTAAGGCTTGTTTGAAAACAACTTATTACATTTCAGATTAAGTTGAAAAGCTATATATAGTTACTTTTGGAAAATAACTTGAAACCAGATTTTAAATTGGAAAAAAGTTAACATTCAAACACTAGTACAATGCATTGTAACTTAAACTCCAAAAATTGAAAAGAAAAAGAAAATTCCTCCCAAACAGGCCCTTAGTTGTTTGATACCTTACTGATGTGTATAATTTCTGTAAGTGCACATATCCTTGTAGTATCAATGTTCGTACAGGTCGATCCACAGAGATTAGAAAATTCTAATATTCTTGATATTTAATTCAGGCGAAATAGAGACGTAATGATTGAGAAAATTATGTAATTAATCCTAATATAAATAAAATAATAAATATGATATGAATATTTTAAACAGAATAATTTAAACTAACTTAAACATAAATAAATTATAATTAGGAGAGACAATAATAACGAAGTAGAAAATCATTGTGACGTATATTGGAATATAAAGTTGTAATGAAAGATGTAATAATGAAGAAGAAAATATTATTGATTTCGTAATCAAGTGTCTACAAAGATGAAATAATTGATAATTGAATAGAAGCAATAAGAAAAATAATGTATGGACGGCTGAAGGAAGAAAGTAGAAAAACGAATGAAAATGTGTAAACTTGAATAAGAAAACTCAAAATTAAACTAAAAGAAAACTCTCAATAAAATCTAACTCCCTTAGTCTCTAATTGTACAAGTATTTATAGGCTTAACTAGATACATTCCTATAATATAAAAACTCTAAATTTTATCACTTGGAATGTATTTAGTTTCTTCCAACTTCATCTCTTGAACTCTTTTGATATCATCCAATCTCTATCACTTTATCACTTCAAGTAGTAGAGATTTCTTCAACTTGTCAGGTTCATTCTTGAAAGAGTCTTAAATTCTTCAAATTGTATTTTGGGAAGTCCTATTTTCACATAACTCTTTTGTTAATTTAATTTCCTGCAAACTAAAATAAAAACAATAAATAATCTAATAATAATAATAAATTGAGCATAATTAAAGTGATAAAAATATATAAATTATGGACTTATCACTTACATATGGTGTACTTTCTAATTAATTCATCAACATATATGTGGATAAATTTATTGAAGGGAATTATATAGTTATACTCCTCCAGAATCTCTCCCATTTTCTCTTTCATTTATTCTGTATAGAATTGATAAATGTTTCTTTTAAGGTTAACTTTTATTAAAAATTTAAAATTTCAAAAAGAATGCATGACAATTCTAAAGAAAATGAGACAAAATAAATATTAAAAAAAACAACATAAAACAAAAAGAAAAACGATTTGTGGCATGATGTGCCCCTTCAATATATTAATATCGTAAACTACTAAATAAGTAGAGTTACCTTGATAATCCTTTATTTTCTAATTTGAATCGTTAAATCGTGCAATTACTATTAGAACAAATAATAATAAAAAATTGATTTTTTATTTTCGGATCAGAAGGATGTAAGTTAAGAAAGAATGTTTCACATGATTACAATTCTCTATATCACATGATCGGATGTAGGCATGCAAATAAAGGTGTGGTGGTTAGCTTGGTTTTACCGAAACATGGGACGACTCATGCGCGTACAAACATCAGATAAAAGAAAACCATAAAGTTAATTTTGTCTCTCTTTAAATAACAGTATAATTGCAGTTCGATTATTCAATAATGTGAAGGGGGGGAAACCAACAAACTAGGGATCTACTAGACATACATCCAATTGAAAAGGAACAAAAGAAACTCCCCGATTCCTCATGATACCGGCTTAATCGAATGGAACAATGACTTCAATAAATAAAATAATAACTAATAATATTAATAAAATATTTCAAAAAGATACCAAGAAATTAATGCTTGAACCATCAAACTGTAAAACATTAAACTTCCTTGATCTTATACTCTAGCTAAATTTCTTTCTAGGTAATATTGACATCATTCGTAACATTTTGACTCAAAACTAATTGTCCAAATATATCGATCGACTTGGATCATTTACACTCGTCACAAGCACCTAATAAAAGCAAAAAAGTTGACGACTTTGATAATATAAAATCGAAATGCATGTTTTTCAGAATGTGGTACATATAAAAAATTGGGCTCATCCTATTTTTTCTCTATCTATCTCACTCTAATGACCTAATATAAAATTTGAACTTTAAATTTTTAATGTGTTATTGATGTCAATATCATGAATTTTGTGAAAGTGGAATAAAACGAGAAAATAATAAAATGTTTCGAGAAAATGAAATGAACAGCAGGACAGAACAATAACTCAGCCCCGAAAATTGCAGTTTAGGCCGTTAGGGGACTATCTATCTGTTATGCAAAGGATTGGATCCAGAAGGGACGCCACGCTTGTCGTCGGAAGTAGTAGAATTATTATTGGAAGAAGAATTGCGAAAATTAGTAATGTTGTCGTCATTGTTGTAAATAGTTGAAGAATTCCCCAGAGCCGCCGCAATAACAAGGAACAACCCGAAGCTAATTACAAATGCCAACATCAATATTCCTGATGATGAACAGGAACAACCATCCATTCGATCTCACCAATCACCATATATTCTTCATTCCACTTCAATTCCTAGCTTCTTATCATGATAATATCAATGCCATGCATTTCCACCTGTATTCATTAATTAACTACCATTTATAAGGAGATCCAGTATACAATATGAAGTAATTATTTTTACTAATATCATATCATATATATCATGGCCTATAATTATTTATGAAAACCATCTTGTTACAAATGTATCTCAAATTTTAAAATGGAAAATATTAATTAATTAGCTTTTCAAAACGACGCGCGCGAGGGGATTCCAAAATTAATTTTAATTATGTGGTACAGGAAAACTCATGTTACGTACTTATAAATATATCTCTAAATACATATATAGTAGAGAAATAAAGATGATAAAAGTAAAATTTAAAAAATAATAATAATAACTGAACTAGAAAAAAGATGGTTACCTGAATTTGTAGAAAGTGGAGATCGATCGAGCTATGGATGGAAGAAGATCCAATATATGTGTGTGTGTGTGTGTGTGTGTGTGTATATATATATATATATAGAGAGAGAGAGAGAGAGAGAGAGAGAGACAGAGAGAGAGAGAGAGAGACAGAGAGGGCGGCGGGCGTCTGGAATATGAGAGGTCGATCAGCTTCAAGTATGTAGTAGCTACGCAAGTTAATATATCCTGATTCTTGAATATATTGAGATTGGACGTATATATAGTGTTAATAGGGCAGGAGCTGCGGTTTTTTCTTTTCTTTTTTTTCCTTCGCGTGTGTGTACGTGGGGTGGTGGAGGTGGGGAGTGGTTACCCGTTTAGAGGAAGAACTATTGTAATAGATATGTATTGGATGGGCTAGTACTTAACCAATTGGGCCAATTTCCTTAATGAGAATGAGTCAACCCAGTTGAAAGGAATAATTATCGATCTGTCTATAAAATAGATCGAAATTCTATAACTATCGACATATTCTCTACAAGTGCACTTAATTTATACTTATAAAGAGTAAATAGTAATTTACAAACAGATATTTCTAAAGTGAATTGAAAATATAATAAAAAATAATAATTTACGGGAAAAATATACACCGATGCAAAATAATTTTGAAATGCAGGAGGTCCAAGAAATTTTAAACTTACACTGTACCATCCTAATATTTGCCCCGGTTGAAATTCGGTCATAATCCATACCAATCAACTGCTACTTACATATACCATGAGATATGACTGTAAGAGTTTTAGTTCGTATGCGAGTTTACTCAACTTGATTGCCCAGGCCCAGTGTCACCAAGTTCGAAGTATAATTAGAAACATGCGTTTACAAATTAATAATACAATGCGACTTGATTTTCAAATTAATCCGCATTAACCAAGTACAAAGAATGCAAGATTGAAACCAAAAGTTAAAATTATCTAATTTTTCATTCAATTACTGCAGTGGTGTTTGTTCTATTGTTACCAATCTGCAGTATCTACCATTGTCTTGATTTGTAGAAATTTACATGGTTTATCTAGAAATCAAATCTACTTGAATTGTTTTTACTTCTCTTAAGGTAGGATATCTATTGCATGCAAAAATCTAAACCGATACCCTCTCGGACCATATTTATTTGTCACGATTAGTTCTCAAGGTCAAATTGACTAATTTTAAAACTAAAATTTTAACAAATACTATTTATGTCCCAAATTAAGTGGCTTACCTACTATAGTGACACATACATTTATGTTTAATTTACTACATGTTAGATATTTAAAATAAATTTATTTTTTCAATAATTTTAATCTTCATATTTCAAACTTTTATTTCATTATTTTTATAAAATAAAATATTTAATATATTAAACTTCACCTAAAATTACGTGCAAAAAGTGTGTTAAGCCACTTAATTTGGGTGGAGAAAGTATATTTTGTATTTATAAATTATAAATTTTGATTTTGATAATATATTCAATCTATATTTTACGATGAAAGTTATGTTCATTTATCTTCGGAATTTCAAAAATGATCAATTTAACCACGTGAAATCAAATTATAATAATTAAATTTAGATGAAGGGAATAATAGGAAACGCTATTTTATTACTATCTAATTTTTTTAAAATTATCAATATATATTTGTATAAAGATTATTTTACACCCAAAAACTATTGGTTGATATGGCTAAAAAACTTGGACTTGACAACATAAATTCCAGAGGCCCAAAACGTAACGCTGTTAAATGGTTGGACCACATGAAGATAACAATGGGATACCCTGTCACAAGGACACGTGTACATATTACAAATCTGAGAATTAACCAATAATAAGTGGATAACAAGAATTTACTTATTGAAAATTGACTAACGGGTAAATGTATGTACCTCTACAATCTTTTTACAAGTTTCCGAAAATGACTATAACTGAAATGTTATAATTATAAAAAGGGAGTATGACTCGGACTATAAAATTATAATATTTTATTTTTAGTCATTTTTGAAATAATATTTCGATTGTAGTTTGTTTTTTTTTTACAACATTCGATTATAGTTATTTACGGAAATTTGTAGAGTAGTAAGGATGCAGTAAATAATTTATTTAAGGTTGTGTATCTATCACATTGCTTCATCATATACAATAATTGTCTCATTAGTCGGTAGAGGTTATTTACATCGATGTATTAATATCTTTTGCGTTTGGTTGCCTATACAAGGCATTAACTCATTGTATGTGTAATGCCCTAACATCAACCCGTGGTATTTGATAACCAGAAAAGACCATACTACTATTTCACTTTCAATGGCTCTTGGTTGTACTCAAATGATTGTTCTGTTTGTGGTTACCAAGTCATTGTTATCCACTTTCGATGGCTCTTGTTTTGTTTGTACTCGTTTACTTTATTAATTTATGATGTAAAAATCATCCTTTAAAATATTTATACTAAAAAACTGTTTTATATAAGTATCACTACTGTAACTCTCCACTCTCTTTTTAAAGCTTATGACATTGCTCTGGTCCTGATCTAAAAATTGCTTTATTAATTAGAAAATAATGTATATATCATAATTATATAAACTATATTTGTATAATTATATTTTAATTTTTGTCTGAAAATGAATTAAAGATTCCACAAATTAACTATTACTAATTGAGGTATCATTGAGAAATTTTATTGTTTGTGCATATAAATGTGAATCAGTCGAAAGTTATCGACGAAACATGTTGCAGGTAGTAGGATATATATTTTATGTACGAGGAAATCTATAATACGTATTTAGATTGGGAAGAGATAATGTATGTACATAAATAGGAATTGAATATATAGACACACCGACAATATGACCAACACTAGACGTGTGTCCTTTCAAATTGTTGTTTTATATTGCTACAGATTTAAGTTATTAGTTAATTACGTGCAGATGTGCGACTTGTATTCAGGTGCTATACAATCTAAAATATGTTGTCATAATCTTATTTTGTTACAAAGAAAAAAGCAATAAGGAATCGAAATTCCTCGCACACAACCACTCACAATCTTACGTTCCATTTTTATAAGCTAAACACCTATCAAACTAGTGATATTCACAGCATTCCCAAAAAAATAAAAATAAATAAATAATAATAATAATAAACTTTTGTAGTCATTTTCTTATATTTTAATCAATTAAAAAGTATTTACTTGTCAAAACCTCTTAGTCGTTATTTTTTATGATATGTATATTTACTTGAAATTATTATTCATGTTATTTTAGAGATTATGATTGAATCTCCGCTGAATATAAGTTTTTCGATATGACTGTACAAATAAATGATATACAAAAAGTAAAATCTTCGTATAAACATCAAAAGATTATACAATAATAATTTCAGGCGAAAGAGACAGTTTTTAATATGAGATATATAATGAAATACCGGCTTCTGTTTTTTTATATCAATAAGAAAATATAAATATCCGACCTCTTTTTAAACTTATACAATATAGAAATAACTCACCAGTTTTATAACAACAGTCTTATGAGCTAAACCAATTTAAATAAAATAATAAAAATAAAAATCAATGGGATGGAAATATGTGTGGTGACCACCCTATATATCATGTAATGGTGGGGATGCCAAGAAACATATGGTATACCAGGAGGTAGAGAAGAGGTAGTTTCGGAGAAAGTTCCACAACAGGTATGTTGTTGGTCCACATGATCTTAGACTTTAAATGATATCTTAGGCTTTGGCAACAACATCCCAACATATGATGGTTGGTATATAAAATGCTTATGTGGACCATCCATGAGTGTATACATACAGAAAATGACTGTTATAATAATACCTCTTATTCATTCATATTATTTAAATTATATATATATATATATATATATATATATATATATATTAGCAGAATAATATATTTTATTAAAAATGTTAACTGATTTTTATAAAAGATATATACCGTATATATTGAAGGTATAATTATTAGAGCAACTTAAGGTCACGTTGATAATATCGTCTTCTTTATAAATTTTGTATAATACTGATATACTTATTATTTAGTATTATATTGAATTAAATTAGTTATTTTTCTTATATATTATGAATTAATTGCGGACTGATTTAGTGACTCATAATTCAATAACAATTTAACATGGGAACACAATTATTTTTCTTGTTTCTTTTATTTTAAAAAACTGTCAACATATTAAATTGTTTTTTTAAGTTGTAAATTTACTTACGTAATTTGGTTTATGGATATATATATTCTCTCTTGTCCTTACAGCGTCAACAAAGGACTCAGGTGTCCCATGACCAATTATTGTATATCGTATTGGTGAAGTAAACTACTCCGGTTCTCTAATCCAATTGCATTTCTATCTATCAAAATGTTACCTTTTCGCATATCCATCAATTATTGAATTCGAATTGTCCGACGAGTAGCTTAAGCAATAGCCAGTGAACCGTTGAAGTTGATTAATTCGCTATTTTTGTTATAAACTATAATTTATTTTTATATTCCACTCAAAGACTTTTCTATTCAATTAGTGGGTCTCATCTGAAAATAATTTCGTCAAAACAATAGATTTTGTGCATTTCCGTATTTGAATTTATGGGAAATTTTGTTGGACATGTTTTTATTCTTATATATATCAGTATTTAATATTTCAAAGGCAGATGAAGATGCATGTACATTGACTATAGAAGGTCAAAAGACTCTTACCGAGTTTAGATGACTAATGGCACTCCACGTAATCCAGACGAAGAAAATTAACTAATTAAGTCCAGGCTTCATATGTTAGTATCGAATGGTCAAATTTGGAAAGGGGAACGCAACTTATGAGTTTTTGAAGGTTTTTAATTTATTTAATCAAAAGTTTGAATTTTGAATTTAAGAAATATAAAGAATATTTTGTTGACCATACTTCATATTTCCTTAGAAACAGTTGATCATGATTGGTATACAATTTAAATTAATTGTAATAAATATATAATACAAATATGAAACGGTAAGAATAAAGAAAATAATACGGAGTACTTTCTACTTTATTGGATATATAGGCAGCAAAAGAATAAATTAACACTAATTAAAAAGTTAACAAGAATCATACTCCGTATATGTGTTAATTTAAATTTAAATTAATCAAGTTAAATTGAGTTTAGATTTTGAAATAAAAGAAATTTATATAAAGAGACAAATAAATCGATCCGCTTCTGTTATATTTAATTATTTATTTATTTATATAACTTTTATCTTGTACCTTTATGGAAATTATCTTTTATTATGTATTATTGTATATTGATAATAATCGGTTATTTTTGGTGAAATGATAATATGGTTAGCGCAAATATAGCATTACCTAAGCATTCGTTTCTTTTACAACACGTCTCTCCATCGTCTACTTCTTGACTAGCCATGTTTCGTTTCATTACAATGGAGCAGACAGCTTCACGTGACCCAACCTCTCTCTCTCCTCTCTCCTCTCTCCTCTCTCCTCTCTCCTCTCTCCTCTCTCCTCGCTCTCTCACTTTCTGTCAATCATGCCTCATCTCATCATATAACCCACCTCCTATAATTTGATGTATATGCATATTTTTTATCTCTATATCTCATTATCTTTCCCTTTTTGTTCCGTAAAATTAAACACCAGCCACATGTACACCCCCTATTCATACACAAAAGTGTGTACATATATTAGACAGTTAGCGTCGGTTGTTTATGGATAATCTTCTTTTATTAATATTTTTTTTTTTTTGGTATTGTTATCTTTTTCACTTTGTCAACATTATCGCGCGGGCATTCAAGTCGGAAAATAATCAATCATTGCGAACCAGATTTTAAAAAATATATACACACCGATAAATAGCTAATGTTTTAAATATATACAACATATATTTGTACGCAATACGGAAAGAAAAGGGTGGGAGATAATCCCAAACATATATTCACCAAATAGATGGATGGGCTGCAGCTGATTGAATAGTTTTTTTCCTCATAATTATCATTTACATACGAATCCCAAAGCTTTCCTCTTGGAGGAGTTTAACGAATTTATCGGCGTAAGAAGTTTAGCAAATCCTTTACTTTTTCTTTTTTGTTATTTTTACTTGTCGGTCTCACCTTTTATATGTTAGATATTTATATTATGGATATCAAAAATTATATTAATGTGTGAAAATAACCAAAACAAGTATAGAAAATAATAATTTCAAAATTTTATGTATAGATATAGTATATTTATTATTTTCTTCTTCTTTTTTTCTTTTTTAGGAAACTCAATTATCAAAACTTCCTTTATCCTAAATGAACACTGAACATGATAAAAATATAAAAATTGAAGAAAAAAAAAACTCGATATAAAGAATTTTTTCCATCAAGGCAATTTTAGCCACATGCACTAACAGGGTAAGAATGTGACAAATATAACTATTACCTCTAATCATTAGATTAAAATTTGATAATTCGCCCACGTTTTTTGCAAATGAAAATTTATAATTTAAAAAAACTCCACAAAATAGAGAAAATCAAATGATTTTCAATTTCAAACTTCAAATTCAAAATTTTCCTACTTCTGAGACCTGCTAATATACGAAGAATAAGATAAAAATGATTATCTACACGGTTAAATTTGGCAAAACTTGATCTCAATTGTTCCTTTAATTAGTCATTCATTCTAAAATTATAAAGCACGTACAATTTCAAAGAAAGCAGAATAACATACCATAAAATAGTACACATAGCAACTGCTTAACCAATTAATAGACCCAATTAAGTCACCCAAGCAAGTAAAGCTGGATACAATAAATAAGCTCAACAACCAAAACGCGTAGATGAATAATTAAGAAACTAAGGAAATTTTGTGTAAAAATAAAAATTGCTTCATTAATATAGATTGATGATTTAACTACAAACATACATATTTCTCTAGAGAGAGGAATTGAAACTAAAGATATCTTAATTGGTTTTAATATCTACGTACCAAATATATATTTTCTTCTCCTACAAATTATCTATACTAGTATTCCGTACTCGTACTTCATCATTACAAGCCCTTAACCAAAAAAACACAGGGGTTGTGGTGTCAATTTCAAACTCTATGCATATATTTATATATATATATATATATATATATATATATATATATATATATATAAATAAAAATAAGTATTTATAAAACTAAACAGGTTTATATTTAATAAAGCTAATTAACAGGCTGCTGATGGACTAGGGAAGGGATTATAAAAGTGAGTGACGTTTGAAGCAAAGGAGGGGGTCTTTGAATTAGAATTCTCGCCGGCACCGCCGACACCGCCGGCGCCGCTGCCGAGGCGCTCGCAAGAAGGGCAGATGCTGAGGGTGGCAGCCGGCAACTGCATATAGAGGGGTTGTGTGAGTTTGAGAGTTTTGAGTTCTTGAAGCTCCTTTTGTAGTCTCCTGTTCTCATCTGTTAGCGTCTCACAGCATTTCTTCAAGTACTCACAGTCCACTTCTGTTTGCTTCAGCTTTGTCCTATATATGTAACATTCATCAATTATAACTTTTATTTTAATAAATACTTTTAGAAACAAATTTAATATTAATTTTGTAAGAAACGAATTGAATAAATAAATTAAAGAAATGAGCGGGGTGTGGATAATATACACACCTGGCTCTCCTGTTTTGGAACCAGACTTCAACTTGGCGTGGCCTTAAATTCAGCTCCCTTGCTAACACTTGCTTTTGCTTCTGCTAGTAAAGTAATTCAACAAATTCATTATTACTTAGTCTCATTATATACGGATTACTACTACTCCGCAATAAATATATTTTATATATCACGCGCTTTGAGCAATCTTCCGTGAATCACTAGCCCGAATTAAGCACCAACGAAAACTACTCCGTTATAATTTGTTAGACATGGCAGTAAGAATTTCGTGACCTTTTAATTCTAAAGGTGAATATATCATAGTAAAATAATTTGATATTTAATATGATAGAGTAACATTTTTTAGTGATAAAAGTTATTCTCAAACATATATATTACTCTCGCGGCATGTGATAATATCACCTCTCTACTAAAACAAAAGTGTTATAAATAGACCCAAATAGGAAAAGAAATACTACATATGTAAATATGTGTATGTACACCGTATGAACGAGAATATATCTATGTAAAAATCAATGTTATAGAAGCGATTTAGACGATAAATAAAGGTAAACGAGTAGTAATCAAAATTTGACAAGAAATAAGCGGACTCGGGCGTTATCGGTGTTAGGCGACACAAAAATTGTCTAACACCGGATTAATTAATTAAATTAGGCAAGCTTGGGGGAGATGGAGAAATAAGGAGGAAGAGATTTACAGGATTGAGAGTGCTATGCTGTTTGAAGTTCTCTTCAAGGAGGGCAGATTGGGCTTTGGTGAGTCGAAGTTTCTTTCTTCCATTATTACTCCCGTCATCATCATCTTCGAGTTCATCGCTTACTCTCGAAGAAACTACTCTTGCCGTCTCTGTTTCTTCACTTGCCACCTCTCTCTCCCTTTTCACACTACCATTATTATTATTATTGGAGAAAGAGGATGCCCCACTATCTTGCCTGTATAAATCTACAACTAATTTTGTTGTTGCGTATTCAACCTTCTCGCCGGAAATTAGACCCAGCGTCAGCGACGGCTCAAAAGTCGTGGATACAGTTTTCTGCCTAGGATTGTCGGCGGCCTTCGCCGGAGAAATTTCCGACGCTGCCGCCGTTGGAAATCCAAGACCTAGCACCAGGCCTGTCTCACAAACATTTTCGAACCCCATTAAATGAGATTTTTATGTGGTGTGTGAAAATATGAGGAAAAAAGTAGAGAGAATGGGTTTTGAAACTTGAAAGAAAGATATGGAATGGAAAGAGTCTTGAGAGGTAAATGACGAGTTAATAACAAGTGAGGAGGGGAGTGGCCCGTTCTGTGGGTGCTTTACTCATATACCGATTAATAATAATAACAATATGATGATGATAAAATTAATAAATATGATTTTTGTTTTTAAATTTTATTGGAATTATTAGAATTATAATCAATCAAAGAAATGAGCAAGGAAAACGAATATGGTGTGAAGGAATTATGGTAACGGATTAAAAAGTCACAACCACATAGGTTGACCATTTTGAAGTTTTGAACCTTACTCCACTGCCACTGTTCTCTCAACTATATTAACAAACAAACTAGGAAACTACCTACCCCCTCTCTCTCCCTAAAAGATCTCTCTGACATATATGATATATATGTCTTTAATATTTTTATAATTTTTTTTTTGAGAACACTTAAAATAAAATAAAATAATATATGACCCTTTTAATGGTGGAAAGACTACTTCGTACTGGTATAAGTTATAATGGTTGAAATGAACAATAACCTTAAAAGACAAAATTATTATTTTTTGGTTAGAAAGACAAAATTATTTTGTTACTAGATAGAAGAAGTATTACAAGTTTTAACCGTAAGTTTCGTACAAGAAACTAGTTTTAACCAATACATGTAACATTATAAAGATCTCTCTGACATATATAATATTTTTATCAAAAAAAATTGGGAACACTTAAAATAAAATAAAAGAATATATGTCCCTTTTAATGGTGGAAAGACTACTTCGTATTGGTATAAATTTTAATGGTTGAAATGGACAATAACCTTAAAAGACAAAATTAGTTTGTTACTAGATAGAAGAAGTATTACAATATTTGACCGCACGTTTCGTACAATAAACTAGTTTAACCAATGCATGTAACATTATAAAATGCACTATAGACCTTGTAATACTCGTCTAATCAATTCGACTGATACGTATTATCCTGGTGGGAGTAGAACGAGCGAATTCAAGTTTCATACACTTACTTTCTTTTTGAGATTTCATTCCTTAAAAAATTGAACGAATATTCAATCACAAAATATAATAGTGAATACATGGACCGATGGACACAGTATTTAAAAACTAGAAATTTTCCTCAAGGTAATTCCTATAATAGAATATATATGTTACACATGGTAACGTGCTTAATTAATTAGTCGTGGAGCAAATCATTTGTTCATAATTGACTAAAATTTACACACACTCATGAATATAATCATAACAGTTGTAATCAGTAAAATTTGAAATTTCGAATTTTTCATTTTTATTAATAAGTGATGATTATCTTGAACATTTGTCATTTACCACCCATATAAAATGAACAATGTATATATCCCACTTCATATTTGTCGTTTTTGGTAATATTTCATTAGCGATCATTTAATTATAGAACGAACATGTATATACCATTTATATGCATTTATCCAATTATTGGCCAATCAACTTTATTAGAATAACTAATCTTTATCACAACAAACCGAGAATAACTAATCTTTATCACAACAAACCGTGAGACATTTTAATTTTCCTTTTCACCCGTCTTTTCCTTTTTCATCAACCATAAGCATTAGGCATGTTCCGCCCATGTTTTTGCTTTCATCTAAATTAGGGATCGTTGGTTATTTCTTTCGGATATAAGTGCTGACGTATTTTATGTATAATTGGAGTAAAATGAGCAATTTGCAGTCATATCTTTCTTTCTTTTCTTTTTTAGATTAATTTGCAATCACATATTTAGATATTCTATTTGTTCTTCAATTGTAGGTATATTTGCCTTTATATACAATTTGATTGTAAAATCCTATGTTTCAAATTTAATGTGAGTTTATATAATTTTTATTAATAACAGAGATAATATTATAAACTACTTGAAATGTAGTTCTTTGTAAAAAAAATGTATTTTTGATATCACAATATATAACATAACACTAATTAAATTTTAGAATTATAAAAACATATTATAATTATATTGAAATTTAGCTTTACTTTTACAACTAATGGAATTTCAATTACCGGCTTCTTGTTCAATTAATTTATTTCAAAGTATCCACACAATATCATCAAAATAATTAAATTTCACTTACTTTGTTAAAATTTAATCTATTTGTTCTAAAATTAGAGACACATATTTCTTTTTTGGTTGTTTCAAATTTAAAGATACATTTATATTTTTTGAGTATAGAAAGTCATAAAGTTCCTTAAATAATATTTTACTATTTTATAACTCTAACTAGCTCCACTACTTAGTGGTTCATATCATAATTTTCATTACTATTATTTTAGATAACATGATAAATTGAATATATTTAAAACATAAAAATTTTCTTTAAAAATTATCGTTTTAAAAATGTATCTATAATTTTGGAATAAAATGAATCATTTTTAACAGAAGTAATAGATGGTATATAACACACAAACAAAGGCACCTCACTTTCCGGACTATATATTTTTTTTAATTAAACGGCGATTTTGTTAAAGTGTATCTATAAATCGATGTAGAACTGTCGAAGTATTAAGTTTATGAGGATGATGATGATGATAAATATAATTTATTTGTTTAATGATGATTGAGAAATAGAAATGGAAAATAAACGAAAAGCAAAGAAAAGGTGGGTAGAAATAAAACGATAGGATTGGAGTTTGAAGGAGTTGTAAATTAATATTAATAATAATGATACCAGAATATGATTCATCAACAAGAATCCGAATCTTTGCTTAAGTAGAAAGTTGATATAGATTGTTCGGGACCTACTAATCTGTTCACTTATAAATCAATAATGGAGTGTCGGCGATTCATGATAAGAAGTTAGGTCACACATTAAACACACAATATTCCATATTTATTGATTAATTACGTACCAATGTTACTATTTTCTTTTTTCAATATTTGAGAAAATTTATTACTTTTTATTCAAACTATTGTATTAATTTAAATTAAATGTTTTATATTAATTTCAACATATATGGATGCTCCAAAATATTAAAAATATGGTACAAGTTAGTAACATATAATTGTTACAACGTACTCCGTATAATTTTTAAGCAGAACAATATTTAAGATTACCATTAGAAAATTAATCGGTTATATGTTTTATTATGAGAACCAAAAGGATTATATTTCATCTATTCTATTAAAAAACAAAGTTTTGTTTTTTTTGGCGATAAAAAATAACCAAATATTATTAAAGGAAAAAAAAACAACAAGCCAGCACATCAAAGTATTTACAAAATTATATATTTTATATGTTTCAGAAAAAAGTTACGTTTAGATTTTTTATAAATATTAATATTGTATGATTCAGAATTACATGCATATTCAAATAATAATAAAAAATCATAAAATTTATTATAAATGTTCAATATTAATAATAAGAAAAGAAGAATATAATTAATGACACATTTTAAAAAACATGATAACGTGACCAAAAAATTATGAAAATATAGCTCTTGTTTTTCAAACAAATTTTATTTTTGATTTTTTATGAGATGAATAGAGTATTAATTCGGTGGCTGTGGCTTTTTCTTCTTTGAACTTCTTGTTATGGAATCGTCGTATTTATGAAACCAGCTAATTGTATGAACTCACCTGACTGCTGGCCCTTGAGCAAATAAATTTTATTTATTATTGAAGTATAAGAATACAATGAATTAAATCCAGAAATCAGAAAAAGAAAAAAAGGTAACGCGGAGTAGAAAAAGTAAAGAAAAGTAAAATAAGGATAGTGGGATCAATTAATTGATGATGTTGATTTTGAAGACAAATTGATTCATTCATTCCCACTTAAAATGATCAAAAGGACGACTTGCCTTCACATTTGACCTGTGGCCGGATCTGCAATCATGAACGTACATTCCTATAGTATTAACATAATTCTTTTCGTTTAAAACGTTTTAATGTTTCTTATCTCTATATCCTAGATTGTTTACGGGCACATCTATCTTTTACATATAAAAAATTATTAAAATGTTTATAAAGTGATAAGCTTAATGATTGTAGTTATGTTTCAAAAAGAAAATTCTAAATGGAATTATAAAAATAAAAAATAAAAATTCATCCTTACTCCATCTTTTCCCCTGAAACGACTGAGTACCAAATTCAATATAGGGTGATAAAATTTGACTTTGTTATCTCCTAACAACAGTGAGAATATTTAAGATATTGCTTTAATCATATACAGTTGAGATTGACGTTAATATATTATATATTCATACGGTGCAAATAATACTTTATCCATTTCACGAATAAAAGTATATTTAGTTTCATTTCAATTTTGTTGTAAACTTTTTCATATCAAATTTGGAGTAAATTTTCTTAAACTTGGTTGGTAATAAAGTTTATATTATGAACCGTTCGAGACTTACTGTGAATGAATTTTTTTTTAATTGATATCAATATATCCACGTGACACAAATTGTATTTTAATAGTTAAAACATGTGCTATAATCATAATATATTTATAATCAACATACATACATATGTATGCATGTATACGTGGGTATACTCCCTAATATGCACTTTTCTAGTATGAGTTAGAATAATCACAAAATGTCCCTTAAACTAATGCAACTTCAAACCCAAGGTAATTGATGTTATTATTCTAACGACAGAAGTGAATTCATGTAATGTTTCCATCATCGTTTACAATAATTAATATTTTTTGGAGGTACGTGTTACACATTTGAATAATTTGTCAGGTAGCATCATCAAGTAATTGCCCTAAACGACCAATGCAGGTGCCTTATATGGAAATATGCCATGCCTATAATTAACTATTATGCATATTAGTTGTACACAAGAGTATATTGTGTTTGTAATTGACGTTTAATGGTGAATAACGGACTGCGAGAGTAGTAGAGACAGATGAAAAATATATATTAAATGCATTAATTCAAAATGAGTATAATTGAAATTATTGGAATTTGTAAACATAAATCATACTATTTCTGTTTCACAAAAAAAATTACGGAGTATATTTTATTTTGTTTATAATATATTGTGAAATCTTAAAATTCAAATTGTACGAAGAGTTTAACAAGGTTTTCGTATAATTTTAAAAAAAAATATTTGAGTCTTGATGTATTTTATATTATTAATCATTTTACAATCAAAATTAATTAAATTCAATCAAATCTTAATTAGCAAAATTAAATAACTCTTTGAAATAACATTTTCTTTATTCCAAAAAAAGAGTTAAATTTTAAGAAATTATCTAATACTTTTTGAAAATTTATGAATAAATTTTGATTCATATTTGATTGATTTTAATTTTAAGACAATTAACATTATAAAATACATTAAAATTTTAACAAAGTAAACTCTTTATTATACAAAAATATTATTAAATTTTTGTTACAATTTAATTAAAATTTCATAACTTGATAGAAACAAATCAAATATAACTCTTTTTGTGGATCGAACGTAGAAATATAGCTTTAATTTTTTTGAAGATGTAACATTTTTGTATCATGTATATTACCTTTACGAATAGAACTCACTCAGCATCCTAATTTTAAGTATTAAAGAGATTATTATAGCATGGAACCATGATCATGAACGTATATAGTTTAGGGAACGGTTAGTTTCACATGATTTTTTTAATTTCTGTAGTTAAATCTACCTTTTAATTTTACTAATTTTTGTTTTATTGTGGTTTTATTATAAAAATAATAAAATTAAAACATTTGAAACTAACAACTCGATCCCATCAATTATCGTAAAATGTCAGATATAATTAATCTTTACAGGGATATAAAACAAAATAAACAGGCAAATGACTCAAAAACTCAAACTAGTCTCGATTAGAATTGTAAGGAGAAAATGACAATAATGTAGATAAAATTATTGTAATTTTATAGCATGTTTCGTTTATAGAGTGAAGTAAAGATAACTATCAACTTGAAGCACTTATTTCTTTGTCCCAAAAACAAAAAGGAAAAGGATATTCCATTAATAATGAACAGTTTACCTCACTCATAGATTTTAAATTTTTTTTCTTTATTAGAAATAAGGAGATCGAACGTATATATTTCCATTTTTTGTTGACAATATTGTAGCAAGGGAATGCCATTTCATTTCTTGAATTTTTTACTTTAAATACAAATATCGCCAAAAATATTCAATCTTATATATATACACTCTAAAATTGTATCAAAGAATAATTATTTAAATAACACAGTATAACATAACATGTCACTTCGTATAAATTAGCACCAAAAACAACATCTTATAGATTTTATTTAAAAAAATTAGAGTATTGAATAATCCCTTGCATTTAAAATTGAAAATAAATTTTAACTTTTTAAAACAAATTTTTTTATATAAATAATGATATGTTAAACTTTAAATTAATATAAAGTTATGTAGCTTTTGAGGGGATCAAATTTTTTATTGTACTATTTAAGTGGAAGCAATCTTTAAAAAATTAGATCAGCACATGTATTATATAATAATTTAGCCTAAACTCTCCCGCCTTATCAACTTCGATACTCGTTTGAGGAGTGATGACAAAAATAGAGAGGCGGGAGGGGCGAGGGAGACTGTAGAGGCCACAAATGATTTGAGATGATAGGGCATGTGATTCCGTGGGGGTTTGATGATTATGGAGCGGACAAGTTGGCAATGATGAACGGGCTGACCTTTTTACACGGATAACGTTTCTTCCGCCGTAAGGCTAAGTTTGATCGGACGAAATAAAATAAATTTTATATTATTTCATAATTTATTTATGTATAACATTTATTCTTTATTTCATTTATTTTCATAAATTTATATATATTTTTAAAACTCTCATTCTAAGATAAAGATTATTTATTTAATCACAACCACAATTTTATACACAATTTACTATTTTTTCATTTTCATACTCCGCTCATAATTTTTGTGATAATTGTATTCCACTCTCATTTTTCTCTTATTTACTCATTTCATTCTCATATCATTTCATTCCTCCCGACCAAACGCAACCTAATAGCACCTCTTGTTATATTGGACATATCTGCATATATACGTGTGTTAAGTCGTCATTTGTCCATGTTTTTTATTTTCATTTTCATGTTCTTAAATATTATTTATGCTTATTTTTTGTGTTTTGAGTGTTATTTATCTTTAGAAATACAAATTTGAGCAAAGAGCTGAAAAATATTTAAAAACAGGAATCAGTGTTAAATATGACATAAGACGTGAGCACATTCTGCAGAAAATCATAACCTGTCCCCTGAAGGTTTTTGTGCCTAAGAAATTTAATATGTATTGTAATCTTTTTAATTGTAAACTCTTAGCCATGTTTTTACTGAGATAAAATCTTATTTTATTATATTTGTAATAAGAAAAGAGTTTAAAATTTATTCTCCAATTAAGAAATGAATCCTATATGAGATCAACTTCTTCCTTATTTAAAGAGATAATTTACAACCCTAAAGAAGACTCTTGACATTGAGATTTTCAACAATTTTATTCTATCTTGTATGTATTATTCATCTACTATGTGCGGCTAAGTTTATTTATAGTCAAAGGATATTCAAGGATTTGATTTGTCATCAATTGTGATACCTAACTGATTTTATCTATTCTATTATTCTTGGGTATTTGCAATTTCTCTGTTTTCAAGTTTATTATTGTTTTGATTAACTGGGTAGGTACGCGACTATTTAAATAAAAAAATAATATATTACTTTTTAGAATATCAAATCTGTAATTGTTTGATGGTTTTAATATTTGAGGCAATTAACAACATTAGTTATGGTTAAGTTTCTGATTGTTGTTATGAGATTTTGTGATCTAGTTTTAATGAACCAAACGTTTCAAGTTTGTTAATTAAAATTAGGTCTTTAATTCTTAATGTTATTGATGTATTAAATCATATGATCGTATTTATGGTTGTTCATTGATAAAAGAGGTAATCATTAGATCGTATCTTGGTTATCGATAAATTAAGAAGAAATTGGTTGTTGATACATGTTTGACAACTATAACCAATTTATTTTAGGATAATTGAATAATTTTTGCATTGATGATCAATTCAAATAATCAAAGTTAAGAATAATCATTTGGCTAATTTTCTCACATATATTTGTTAAATCCTTATTTTTATTGTTCATGCGTTTTATATTACTTGAGTTCAAACACCCCCCCTCCCCCTCTTTTATTTTATTTGTTATTGACAAAATAAACAAATCTTAACTAATTTCTGTGGGTACAACCCTACTATCACTTGTTACAAGCTAGTTATTTTTTTTAGCAAGAATTTTTTTTTTGTTGGATTCGACACCCATCAATGTGCAAATTCAAATTTATTTTTATAAACATTTGTTAATTGTGTCGTTTTATTTAAATAAAATTAAAATTTGAGAACATACAATCATTAGTGAGTCACACTAATAGAATGACTGTAGCTCGTAATAATAAGTATAAATTTAAGTGTATAAGTAATTGTATTCATCAATTATTTCCTTTTTCTACATTATGACACTTATTTTTAACGTAGTATCGATCACTATATTTTTGTAGTAATAATAAAGTTTTTAGTATAGTACTCCATAATATGTAAGTGATATTTGATTAAAGTTTATTACAGAAAAAATCTCAAAAAAAATAATTTTTTACTCTCACATTTATACAAATTGTACATGATATCATGCACAAAATGTAGTACGAAAATAAAATATACAACGTACAAAAATTCATAAAAAAGTTAATGTTATCCGTTAAAACCTCAAAATTTTGGGGGAAGGGAAGATATTCTATCGCTTGCTCTAATTTGTATTTTACTTCTTTTTTTTTCTTTATGATTTGTATTTTACTTTATTAAAAAAAATGTAGACTTTATCCGACGTGGCATGTGTCATATGGATACTAGCCCATCATTTTTAGAAAATGAAGATGTGCTAAATATATATTTGCACACAAATTATTTAAAAAAAAACTCATAAAAATGCATAAAGACAAATAAAATTAATTGACTTCATTAATTAAAGAAGATGGGAAACTCATTTGTACTTAAAAGAATAAATAATAAGGCTCTCTCTCTATATACACACATATATACAAATATAAAATAAAATTTTCTTGTTTATTTATGTGTCATAATCTCCTTGCTTTGCGGTCATCCGACCATGTAGCCAACTTGGTGTCTGCATGATTGACATCCAATACTCCTAATGTTTAAGGAAATTATGTTGTGTTTTAGGTGCTTGAAATAAAATGGATGAAAATATAGCAAACTCGGAGGTAGAAAAGACTGATAAAAATGATGAAAGGGGTTGAAAAAGAAAAAGATCATTGGCAATAAAGATCTGTGCACATTATAGGTATATTTGTGATAATTAATTTGATTAATTTTTTAAATTAATTTAGGGTTAATTATAATTAATTAATTATGTCAAATTTAGTTATTGCTTGAACGAATACGCCATAGATTTTAATTTATTTTATTTTAGCCAATCAAATATAACACTAACATTTATGTGAATTTTTCGTATTTCGTATAAGATACCGTATTTACATGATTTTAAAATAAAACTTATACGAGTCTTGTGTATAAGTTTACAAACATAATTGTGCAAATTTGTAGTAATTGATTTTCTTATCATGCAATGATATAAATTAGGTGGACAACCCCTACATCAGAATTATTAATAAACAGTTAGTATAAACTTACATTAAATTCATAAAATTAAGCACTAATAATAGTAGTTTTGCTTATCATTTGTATTGGATGTTACAGTAAATTGATTTGATACAAGCAAGCGAGAAGGGGCATATATATCATCCATGATCCAAGCCACCGACCTTTTCCAATAAAGCAAAAAAGTTTAGGTGACTTTCACCCTAAGTTATAAAACAAAAATTATAACTTAGGTGACTTTCTAAGTGCCACCGAATTTTTTTTTTAAAATTTTTGGCCTCAGTCTCTTGATAATTCAATCCAAAATTCACCCTAAGTTGTAATTTTTATTATTAATTTTTTTAAAGAATATATTTTTTTTGAGGTACTATATTTTCAAAACCTCAAGTACCATTTTTTTTAATAAATTTTGGTCGTACTTAAAAATTGAGATTTAAAATGATTTAAAAAAAAAATCATGTTGCATTTACAAATTGAGAGCTAAAATGAATTTTTTATTATTTTATAATTTTTAACTGCAAACTAAAATCAAATGCAGTCACCATCCTCTCCACCCCTGTCAACCTCAGGAGTAACAAATCCGAATTTTAGATATCAGTTTGAAATTACGACCTAAAATAAATTTTAATTTTTTGAATGTAACTAAATTCAAGGGTCAGCCAACCAATACTAAAATGAAACGAATGAATTGAATGTACGTTTTTACTATATCTCATATTTGACGATCCTATTCAAAGAAATTAGCCTGGTTTAGCTGATAAAGAGTTTCAAAAGAAAGCATCATTGCTTGCGTTCAAAAGTTGTAAGTAGAAACAACACCAACCTCTAGCTCCATGTCATTCCTCCACTTATCATAGAATTTGTTGGAAGTAAAAACAAAACATCACATAGAACCCCCCTCAAAAAAAGAAAAAAAAACTATCACGACCGATAAATTATTTTATGAGGTCATACGATGTAAGTAATTATTGATAAAAACAGTTAAAATTTAACTTAATATAGATGAGTTAGAAAAAAAAAATGAATCTCATAATAAATATAAATATGTGACTATCAATATAAAAACCACTTATTTTCCATTTTTCTTATTTTATTTTGTGTTTTATTTTTTACTTTCCCTCGGTGTTAAATAATAATACAAATTCATAAAACACGTGACACTAACATAAAGAAACACAAAATAAAACAACCGATTTAAAATCGTTATTTAGCTTCATAAATCATACACTCATTGAATTTTTTGCTCACTGATCTCTCAACATCTAGAGATAGATAAATAATTGATCAGGTCCTAGCTAGGCAATAATAATAGAGTACTGCCAGATACATCGACAATTATATTCAAAACTTTTACAGAATTTAATCTCTATCGTTCATAGTTTGTAAATTCGGTCACTTGGTGCCATAACCAGTCGTATGTAATAAATAGTGAATATTAAATATCTGTTGAAATTTTGTACACCAGTTTACAAGACAATCATTTCCTATTATATTCTCTCCCTTCCAAAAAGTAGACTTACCTTTAAAAATAAAATTTATTTCACAAAAAGAATTCATTTACATTATACATATTTCTAAAATCACAATCTTCTTAATTATTATAAATTTAACAAATTTTTTTTATCTAAACATATAATTTTTAATTAAATATATAATATTAATATATGTCAATTTTTTTTTTTTTTTGCCAAACAAATAGTATAATAATTACACTAGTGGACAGTAGCGGCATGACCAAAATTGACTAGGTGGTTGGGTAGTAAGGGGCAAGATACAGTTGAAGCCTAGTAGTAGTGCCGGTTCTAATTGTGGCACAAAGTTATGGCATGTGGGGTCCAACCCCATATGAAGTGGCTTCCTATTCAGCACCTCGCTCTAACGAGTAGTAATTAGTCCCTTCTTCGGCGAACATAATAAATCTGCAATTAAATTATTAATAATAATGCATAACTTCCATTTAATCTATGCATCTATTATATATTGCTATATATTAATTTACAAAGAAAAAAACGTTTAAAAGAACTTTTTAACATTTTTATTTTAATTGGACTCTTTAAAATTACTTTTCTAACCTCAATTACAATAAAAATTACATCCCTATATGTCTAAGTATTCTTAATTACATTAAAAATAATTATTCGCATAAATAATAACCAAATACTATTTCTAAAATTTGCAAAATAAATAATAATAATAATAATCTAATCAATTTAAAAAAAGAAGAATCATGCAAACTAGTAGAAATAATCCATAATGAAATAATTATAATGAAATTAATTATAATATTAGTCACTAATTAGACCTATTTAATTAAAATAATTATAACCAAATTAATAATAAAATAAAAATGGCCAACATAATTATATATAATGTGCCGTACAAATTAAGGCAATTAAATTATGCATAAAACACGAGTCAAATGATAAAATTTCTTTTACTTTCTCCTATACAATAATATAAAACAAAAATGTGTGAACTATGAGTTGTCTATGTTAGATATAAATTTAGATAAATTATTTTTGTTTTAATAATTATTTGTTAATTCCTTTTTGACATTTCTTAGAACAATGATAATAGTAAAATGAAGAAAACGTAGACTATTTATTTTAGTTAATTGAGAAATATTTATTCAAGTAGAATATTACATCAATTTATACTATTATTACATTTCAATTAAAAAAAAATAAAATAATAATACATAAAAATAATATGTAAAATAGGAAAAAATAAAAAATAAAAAAATTATATTAAAACATTATAAAAAAAACTACTGAAATATTAAAATAATAATAATAAAAAACCCGTAATGTGCACGGTGTCTATGCTAGTATTAATTAAACCAGACCCTTAAATTTTATAGGATCCAAATATCCAATTCACATCTATTGGTGACTACTACTATAATATTGTGTAGCCCACTAAATATCGCCTGTCTGTTTTCTATCAAACATTAAAAAAAAAAGTAAAAAAAAAAAAAGAAGAAGATAAATGTTTTCCATCCATTTGTATTATTCACTAAAAGGAACTTAAATAATTTTATCCGTGACAATGTGTGTTTTATTTATACAAAAGGTGGGAGATTTAAAGTTGGAAGAATGTCCACTTTCCACAGCCAACGCGAGTTGTGAATTATTCTTTAATTTTATTATTCTAATCTATAAATAGCATCAGTCTATTCAAAAAATAAATAAAAATTCATAAGAGAAGAATGTAAGGCTGTGATTGATTAAGTTAATTCAACCTACACTTTTAATTTTTAATCTAGAAATTCAAATTTCCACCAACCTCATATGGATACTATCTATACTCTTATATTAGATTTTAAAGTTCACTACAGTTTGAGGTATTTCAAAGTGTACTGCACCTAGTTCGATCATGCATAAAATGACGCCCTCCTTTAGGAATAATTTAAAGTAATCTCTTTAGCAGTAGATAAGCAATAAAGGTGTGCGCGAAATGCATAAAGAAACATTAGTAAATCAAAATTTTTAAGTAATAAGATTCCCTTTTTGTAATATTCTTGAGCATAAATCAATCCCCTTGATTTGGGTAATGATATTCCTAAATTATGTATCGAATAATTCTTTGATTGAATATTATTGACTTTGGTTATTTGCAAACTAGTTGCGGGCAAATGCATGACTTAATGCATCTTCCACACAATTGTCAACGTCAATTTTGTTAATGAAGGTTCTAATGCCCTCTTATTTCTGAGGTTTCAACTTAAAGATAAGTAAGTATATATGCTAGTATAATTTATAGCAAAAAATGAATCAGTCCCATAAGAGCTAATCGTTATTTTTATGTTATTCAGTGATTTTGTTCATGTTACGAGTATTGATAGAATAATTTTTTATTCCGTACTCTATTTCCTTTTTTAATTGACATGTGGGGGACAGTAATAATTTTAAATTTCATACCCTTATCATTTATGAACATGTAACGGGTTAAAATTTGAGCCTAAAATAGTTGTTAATGATTTTACTATTACTATCGGTAAAGTTTATTCAATGAACAGTAATGATAACTATATAAATCTAACTAACATGATATGAGTAAAATAAATGTATATTATCACATACGAACGTTTCATGCATATAAGAGAATTAAGTTTACTTACTTAACTGTTACAAATTAAGATAATAGAAAATTGTAAGATTATTAATTAACGTTATAAATTTTCTACTTCATGTTGTTCGAATTAGAAATACAATTTTGTTTGAATTAATATAATTCTTACCTATTTTGCTGGCTCAATTCTAATCCAAACAAGATTTAATTCCATCACATCATATTAGAAAGCCTTACTTGAGCAGTTGAGCTAATCATACATATGCAAAAAGCCTGTTGCGGGATTATATTGCCACATGAATTAAACTATAAGATTCTCGATCATTACATGATTGTAAACCTCAAACACAAGGTATTGATTCTTGAAATAGGCTGCTCCAATATAATTGACAGAATAACAATAATCATTATGTAACCTGAAAAAGATGAAGGCAACTGTCCGTACGGATCAGAGACGACAGCCAAAATATGACAATTATAACTGAAAATTGTAACAAAAAATAACAATGATCTTAACTCGTAAGCCTAGTACAATACAATCTTCACTAGAAATGAGAGGCGACGACGGAGATGAAAATCTTTTTCATAACTGCCATCACTTTTGTCAATGATGATAAAGGTGAAGAGAAATTGGGGAGACGTGAAAAGGAGAAGTCAGGAAGTTGGTGAAAATGAATAAGAAAACACTAGGTAGTAGTGGACTTTGATGTAATTATTTTCTGTAACTTACGCCAATTATCTTCTCACTTGTACCGCCCTAACTTTTATCCAATAATCTATATTTTTTTCATCCGTCTATCTATCTATCAATTTACCTACACACGTAGTATTTATTTATTAAGTAATATATATATATATATATATATATATATATATATATATATATTAATTGACAAGTATTATTTTAAGCATATAGTAGACTTTGCTAAATCAATTTAATTTTATCCGAATATATTAAGTTTTCAAATATAATTTGAAAAAATACACCAAAAAATAAAAAATTACAACTAATATGATAAATAAAAAATATTTATGTATAAGACATTGATAAATATATTTGCATATATCAAAATAATTACAACTAAGAAAAAATTAAAATAATATGATTTATTGATCTTATATAAATTTTTAAAAAAATATAATTTATATGTACAAAATACATATATAAAAGTATAAATATATAAGTTTTTTAAATATTACCCAAAACAATAAAATAACTTGTACTACGCATAGCCACTAATTTACTTCAAAAGATTAAAATCGAATAGTAGAGATAGAAAAAAAAAACAAGTGGACATTGATTTCGGAACAAGGTTACATGGTGATTTTATATTAAAAACAAATTAGGGTACGTTCGTTTCCTACTTTTTGATTATGATTTCTTGTTAAAATTTATCTTCTAATTAAAAATCAGAAGTTAAAATATTTGTTATTTTTTTAAAAATAACAAATATTTACTTCTAAATTTAAGTTAAAAGTTAAATAAATAAAAAATAAACACTAAATATTCAAAAAGTAACTCCAACTTTATACAAAATAGGAAACGAACGGCCCTAGCTCAGTGCAGAAGATTATCCGGGTTGTCCAGTGGCCCAACAATGGAAGGTTACATATTTCAGTGAGCTAAAATACAATAGGGCTTGTTCTAGTTTACTGAAAAATATTTCCATGTAATACAATTAATTTTCAACCCTTCCATTAAGTTATGTTACTATGTGCAATGTTACTTTTTATTTGAGAAAATTACAACGTAGATAATAACATAATGTATCAGATAGTAACATGGTAATATAAACTGTACGATAAGAATTCAAACATACTCAAATTGCACGGTGATATGTTTCAAATGACTACACTGACCGGTAATTTTTTGAATACAATATAACATTTCAATGGGCCGTGACACCACAAGGAAATGGGCTGAATTTGGCTTTAAGTCCATATTAAGATTTTCAGCCGGAAGGAGTCACCGGGAAATAAGGATGGAATATAAGAGGCCAATCAAATTAAGACATGAAAATGAAATATTAGTGATGAATTCCTTAAAAATTTCCATTATAGTGAAAATTAAATTTAGTAATATTGACGAGTCATTGGTTAATATTAATAGATCAATTAATAATATTAGTATAATATTTAGTACTATCAATAATATTTGTTGATACTGTTAACGAGTATACTGAAATTATTAAAATTATTAAAGATTAAATTTTAATAGGAACTTGAATAATATAATTTAAACATATCATTATTGGAATGAAAATATTTTTCATTTATATAACTCTAATGTCTTTTTCTGAAATAAGAATCAATAAGGTTTTTCCTCTCTAGTGATTTTATTTGATCTTCTTAAAAAAAATAAATTAATTCTTAATTCCTGCTATGTGTGCACAAATTTTATTCGGAGCAACAAACGCGAGGAAGGTGTTAATGAATGAGAAAATTCAATTATTCCCTCGTCTCCATAAATAAATATGACATTTTTTTTTCATGTATAGATTTAAAAAACAACATATAATAAATTTAGAGGAGAGGAGCATTATTTAACTGCTTTAGTTATCAAATGTTTGAAGTGGATGAGAATCATGAGAAGTTGGTACAGATCAATAATCTATTGCTTAGAAAATAAAAGATATTGGCAAGCAGATAATAAAACCATTATTTCTATTAACGAGCTTTAACTTTTATGCGTACGGCATACCACAAGCACACAACACAGAGTACATTTCATAACACTTATTCTTCTTCAATGGCGTCCCATAGCACGGGGAAGCATCCAACATTTCTCATTCTTCTACTCTGTTTCTTCCTCTTGCTTTCCATTTCAGAGCAATCATCTTCTGAGCTTCGATTTCGATACTCCAAACGCTTCCCTCGATTTCGAGGCACATTCTCTAAACCCACAAAACCTCTCAAAACCCTCCTGAACAATTACCGATACGAGACCCGGTATTACGACCAGACTCTCGACCACTTTAGCTTCGCCGATCTTCCTAAATTCCGGCAAAGGTATCTGATCAGCTTCGAACACTGGGTGGGTCCTGCTAAAGTGGGCCCCATCTTCTTCTACTGCGGAAATGAGGGCTATATTGATTGGTTTGCTGAGAACACTGGCTTCGTCTGGGAACTCGCTCCTCGATTCGGCGCCATGGTCATCTTTCCCGAAGTAAAGTAACTCCGCCTTTACAATCATCTGAAGTATTTAGCAATATAATCAGCATTGTACTTAATTTACATTTTATCACTATTGAGTTTTATAACTAAACTATTAATGAATTTTTGTTTTGTTTGTTTTCCTGAGATCATAACTTTAACTTATTTTTTACTTATCTATCATTTTGTTGTCTAAGATTTTGACCAACTTTAGGGTATCATTGCATTATCAGAATTTTCATTGAATCATCGCATTTCAGATAATTTGATTATAGTCGACTTGTGAATTGTACCCTAACTGCCAATTTTAATAACAATAACCCGGCTTTAATTTATTTATTGAAATTACGACAACGCCGTTGTTGTTGCTGGTTAAGTAAAAAAACATCTGTTCAAATAAGGTGCAACAATTGGGCTAAGCCTCAAAAACAATGCCGAAATTTTGTTTTCGAACTAATGACCTCAAATTTAGTTAGGTTGTAACTGATTTCCTCTGGAGCTATATTTGATACTAGCTTATGTAAGGGAGAACCGGGAAAATCTATATAATGCTTCTGATCCGACCTAAAAGTCTAAGCTAATGGATAAAGACACAACCATATATATATATATATATATAGCATTTTAATTCACATTTTGCAACCGATATGAAACGTATCTCATACATGTAAATCTAATAGCTTAGTTGCCCGTGCAAAAATGGGCACGCTTTTATGTTGTTTTATATAATTTTTTTATAATTTATTTGAAATGTGTATTCTATTTATAAACTTTTTGATCATTTAGATGTAATAACGAACTTAAAATTTATGTTGAATATAAATATTTGATTAATAAATAGTTATGTGAATATTTATATTGACTACTAAAATTTTTATTCATATTTATGTATGTTTTGAGGTCTATCCATGTGAATTTTAGTTAGTAACTTTTGTTATTATTATATTTATGATGATCATGTGTTATTTACGAGGTTTTTATTATTTGGTTTTGAAGTTTGATGCTATTATATTTTAGTTGCGTATATATGTTCTGTTTTTTCATTATGTAGCCAATGTTTATCCAGATTCGTTTTACTTATGTATTGATTGTATAATTGTGTTGGTTTTATTTGTTAATTATTTTTTCTTGTAATAGTTGGTGAACTGTTTGGTGATTTTTATTATATGTTGTTCCAAAGGTTTGAACCGATAACCTCTTTATCTAATTATCTTGAACTCGTTCCCAAAACTTGGTGTATGAAAACTATTCGCATAACTCAAGTTCAAAAAATATAAGGAAAAAATCTTATACCATAAAAGATAGAACAAAAATAGTAACTAAATTAATTGAGTCGTATTAATTCGATTGATTGAACTCGAGTGCCCTTAGAGGTTTTATATATAGGTATTTGATGTAAATACTAGCTACTTAGTGGAACTTGCACATTTGATTGGCAGCATCGGTACTATGGGGAGTCTATGCCTTATGGAAGTGGTATTGAGGCATACAAGAATGCTACTACTTTATCTTATCTAACAGCCGAACAAGCAATCGCGGATTATGCAGTATTGCTCACTGACCTAAAAAAGAATTTGTCTGCTGAGGCTTGCCCTGTGGTTTTGTTTGGTGGATCATATGGTGGAAGTAAGAAGCTACTTCCTGCTCTCTCAAATGCAAAGTACATTATTAATTTGTGGATTACCTAAGTCTGAAAAATTCATTACTCTTTCATGTGCTTTACTGAAATGTTGTTCTTTACATTCTGAATAAAAACAGTGTTAGCAGCATGGATGAGGCTCAAGTATCCTCATATCTCCATAGGTGCTCTAGCTTCTTCGGCACCTGTACTTCAGTTTGAAGATATTGTACCGCCAGAAACATTTTATGATATTGTCTCAAATGTCTTTAGAGTGCGTAATCTTTACTTTCTGTAATTGGGAGACCATACTATGTCTCAACATATACATTCTGATTTGGAGATTTTTTTACTACCTTTATAGCATGAAAGTTCAAGCTGCTTTAACACTATAAAGCAGTCATGGGATATATTGGTATCCGAGGGTCAGAATGATCAAGGGCTTCTGCAACTTACCAAGACTTTCCGCTTGTGTCGGTAAGAAAATGTGCTGGCTGTGACGTTTCATTCCTATGGATATCTGTTAACTGATATTTTTAGCATCATCATTAGGTCATAAAATTTATTGCAAGTTGTCACTTTGTTCAAATTTACTTGTATGTTTATCGAGTCTAATCTGCTACAATTGAACGACAGGAAATTGAGAAGCATTGATGATCTCTCTAACTGGTGGGATTCTGCTTATACTTCTTTGGCAATGGCAAACTACCCTTATCCTTCTGAGTTTCTAATGCCTTTGCCCGGAAATCCAGTAAAGGAGGTTAGTTGGAATTGGGTATCAATACATATTTTTCGTTGCTGTTAGTGCCTCGGATAAAGTTTCATGATTACCCTCCCAAACTATGGTTCAGTTTCCGACTTGAGACACCCAAAAAGTAAACTGCCACCTGTACTACTACTTTTTCTTAATTATTTTGTCCTTTTATTTTATATATTAGGTATGCAGGAAAATTGACAGTTGTACAGATGGGACTAGTGTTCTGGAGCGCATATTTAAAGGATTAAGTGTTTACTATAATTACACTGGAACAGTTGACTGCTTTAACCTGGATGATGATCCTCATGGGGAGAATGGTTGGAACTGGCAGGTCCATATGCATTATCCTTCAATGCTGCTGTTTTCTCTTTAGTTTTCAGTGGTTAAAATCTCCCTTAAGGGTTTGTTAGCAATATATAATACATCATCATGACACCTTTCTTTTGGTTTTGTTTCCTGTTACAGGCATGCACAGAAATGGTTATGCCAATGTCTAGTAACAAGGACTCTAGTATGTTTCCGGAATATAGTTATAACTATTCTGATTATGAAAAGGAGTGCTGGGAAGATTTTAGAGTCAAACCACGGCCGACATGGATTACAACCGAATTTGGTGGACATGTAAGTAAGAAATGCTGTGTCATAAATCTTTAGTGCTTTCTGTTCTTTATAATTGGCTTATATATATTTTTTATGCTGAAAATTCAATGGACCAATACTACTTTTTATTTTGGTGTTGGATATTCTTTTCCTTCAGTAGCATAATGATGCTAGTTATTCTCTTCTTGACCTTGTTTATGTTGGTTAATGTCTCTTTGCATAATTAATCATGTACAATATATGCATCAGCTTTAGTAACCATGCAACAATATATCTATGATATGGTAACTGGCTGTAATATGTGTCACCATACTACAATAATTGGAAATGGAGGGAGCGCTAAAGACATCAACTTGTTTATGGATCAAGGTGACAGAATACTAGAAACATCTGTTCAATCATTCCCTTGTCCAGAAAGAAGTTAATTTGAGCGATCACGACGAAATAATACCTCATCTCAGCCATAATCCTGGAGGTTAACCCTTTTGGAGTCTCTGAAAAGAATACAGTCTAAAGCTTAAAAGTCCCCACCCTTTTTATCCTCTCTAGTTCCTCTTTCTTCTTTGTTGCTGAACAAATAGCTCTTTCATGTCTCTCTATGTGCTCATCTATATTTTCTCACTTCTACTAATGGTCATAAATTCTAGAGATGCTTTTACACAAATCTTCATGGATTATCAGGAGCAACTAAACTGAAATAATTAGGTATGACATATAACTTGTATTACTAAACCAAACAGAATATGTGGAATATATAAAGTTCTATCCATTAGTTTACAATGTTTACAAATAATGATGTAACACATTGCATGGGTTACTTGTTTGGATTAATGTAGGACTTTGTGCTATGCCATTATGCTTTATGGATATCTTGCAAGTCTGATTTGCTAAATAGAATTGTTTCTTGGGTCATATAGGCCATTATTTAATGCATACATGTATCCTCGTTTGAATTGAAGTTTCATCTTCATATAGTTGCCAGCTCTATGTTACAAGTAATATCACAAAGCAAAGTTACTTCTGTGATGGCTTCATTGAACATGGAGAAATTTCCTTTTCTTTATAGTTACCTAAACTTGTGCTTTTCCTTATGAAGGATTTTAAAGCTGCATTGAAGGAGTTTGGAAGTAACATTATATTCTCAAATGGCCTACTAGACCCTTGGAGTGGTGGCAGGTAATCTCTTTCATTTGTTTGAAAGGTGGTGTTATTACCAATTATAGAATTTTGACAATTTTGATGATTTCTGCCAGTGTCTTGGAGGATATCTCTCAAAGTATAGTTGCTCTCGTCACAGAAAAAGGTAATTGAAGCTCCCAATTTTGCAGACCTCACTTTTAGTAGTGTTACCCTGGAGCAATTTTCTGTTGCTTCTACGTGCAAACTATATGCTCAATTAATAAATTATGACTTAACGTAGTAATTCTGTATGTGAATTATCATACAATGTTAGTGAACCAAATCGTAAACAACAAAGAAAGGTTAAACAGTTTCTAACTATAATAACATGATTTTAAACTTCCCTACATGATCATCTGGTTCCTCTGCTTTTCCAGTCTTTCTCTTCCCTCATTTTTTAATCATTGTTAATATCAAGTTCTTATCAAGGAAATTCAATATCTTGGTGTACGGAAATTGAGTGAATCCCATTTTTGATGTACCTTATATACCCTCAGTTAGCCCATCAACACTGCTTTAGATATACATGTAACTGGAATAATCATGCACTGCTTATGCATAAGTGCATAACAAGATGCTGTGAAGCATCCATAAACTGGTAAATAGAAGAATTTCTATGTCAAAGGTCAATCTCTGACTCATGCTCACAGCAATAGCAATTGGCAATTAGCTATGACGATGCGCGCACATTAATTGGCTCATGGACTACACTAAGTGAATGATGTAGTCGAGACAAATATAACGTTATTGTGCTAAAAGTGACTTGCTCATTTCACTGTTTACCAGGTGCCCATCACTTAGATTTGCGAGCAGCAACGTCTGAGGATCCTGATTGGTTGGTGGAACAAAGGGCAGCCGAGGTGAAGTTGATTGAGGATTGGATAAAACTATACCAAAACAGGAATAAACTTCGTGACATATAAGGTTGAGATTTGGATGAAAATCTTCACCTTCTTCCTTTTCTGGAGGGGTTGGAGTTTAATTTGCTCTCGGTACAAGTACCATATCAACTTTTATTTTCCTGCAAGATCATGTAAATACCAACTCCTTGATCACTCTGTTATACCGACATATTCACGCCATTTTGTACAAAAATAAACAAATACTGAGGGTGCATAAATTTTCCTGTTTCTTGTGTCATGTTTTTGAAACAAAACACAGGATGCATACCTAGTCATTTGGTCTATTATATAGTCTGACGTCGTAAAATTTATGAAACGCATAGTTGATTTCAAACAGATGGAATAGAGGCCAAGCTTCATAGATGTCCGGGGTAATTTAAGTGGGGCAAACTTGTATGTACAGATGTATGATTTTCTTACATATATTAAAAAATGAACAAGTGTTTATTTTTTAATTTTTTAATAAGTAAAATTTAAAATTTTATTTGGGAGAGAGAAACCGCAGTGAGTTGAAACATGCAAGGACGAGGATAAGGTATAGAAAAACTGAACCCAATTTAAGTGAATTTGATACTTGTGTAGGTCAAGATCATAAATGTATTTTTTACCGTGGCTTACTGATGAACAATGTACAAAATGCGTCGACTAGAAAAACTACTTCAGTGCTGGGACTTAATATGTATCCACGTTATTACGTTAAAGTTTAGAACGGGAAAAACATGGGAAGTATATGACTGAAAAAGAAAAGAAGAAAAGGTGGCAAAAATCAATTAAATATTAACAATTTTTTTCTTCATAAAGGTAAAAACTTAATATGAAAAGCAAAACGTATAAGAAAATGGTTGATATAAAAGCAAAGCTTAATTTTTCTACTTTTTTCATCTCAAACAATATGTTATGTTACTTTCCACCTTTAAATAATTTTAAAGTAAAATAACTTAAAAACTGAACAAGAGCTAATTGTATCATTAAGTGAATTTAGAATAGAATTAATTAGATATGTCGTACGTTATCTTTATTTATTTATCTTTATCTTATACATTATCTTTATTTATTTATTTATCTTTATCTCGTACGTTAAAAAAATTTCTTCAATTTGCTAGGACGAGTTATCTTTATTTATTTTTTTAAACTTTAAATAACATGTTTTAAATAGTCTTAGCTAATTTGATTTCTCCATAATATTGCGATATATCTTCTCTGATACAAGTACTGTTGGACGGGTTTCGTTCTCGACTTAAGGTATGTTTTCTATTTAAGATGTCGAATTTTGAAAAATACAACTTTATTATGAGTTTATTTGTATATAAAGATTTATTTTTCGACTTAAGGTATACTTTCTACTTATGACACCCATTTTAGTAAAGTTGTATTTGAATTGAGATAATAAAGTGGAAGCAAAAATTGAAATAAATCTTTAGTGAAAAGATTAGGGTAATAAAATGAGAGGAGAAATAAATAAAAAATTAATAAGAATATAACGAAAATTGATGTTAAATTGAGAGATAAGAAAAAATGCACAAAAGAATGAATCAAGGAAAATAAATGAATAATTTTTTCTCACTATTCAAGGAATAAAATTATAAACGAAAAGAATGAATTATTCACCGTCTTTCTTTTTATAATTATCATAAAATTTTGACTTTCCGCCTTAAGTACTTATGAGCCATGACACTTTGTTATTCCTTTCATTCCCGTCTAATCCAATCGCACCCTATTAGCTAATTGATCATATCTTGATCTGGTGAGTTAAAGATCCACCTTTACACTAAAAGTGCCCAAATTGAAGGCAGTTTCGACATTATTTTTATTCTTGATTTGGTTAATAAAAGATCCCACTTTTACACTAAAACTGCCCAAACTTAGATAATTTCGTCTTTTTTATGGAAAGTAGGTCTAGGAAGTCAAAATTTCCTTTTTGACGGCTGGGGGTGCTTGCGAGTTTTTATTTATTTTTCTAATTTTCAAGTTAACATTATTATTCATTTGTTGGTTTTCTACTTTTTTTCATCTTAGACAATATGTTATGTTACTTTCTACCTTTAAATAATTTTAAAGTAAAATAATTTAAAAGTTGAACATGAACTAATTGTAGTGAATTAAGTAAAATAACTTAAAAGTCCAACATGAGCTAATTGTAGTGAATTAAGTAAAATAACTTAAAAGTCGGACATGAGCTAATTGTAGTGAATTTAGAATATAATTACTTAGATATCTCGTATGTTTCACAAAAAATGTAATATTTAAAATTTTGACAAATATTAATATTATATATTTGATTAAAAATTATGTGTACAAATAATAGTTTTTTTATAAAATTTGTTATAAATGTACAATTAAAGATAAAATAAAAAGATTGCAGTGATAAATTTTAAAAAATACAATGTTATAATATAAAAAATTATGTAAATGTTATTTTTTTAAAAATAAATTTTATTATCAAATATATATATATATTTTTAGAAGGTGAGAATATGAATAGAATAAAGACAAATATAATATTTGGGTCAAAATAAGCAGAAAGAGGAAAAAAAGAAAGAAAGAAAAGAGGACGGCAATTTGAACATATCAGAGTCGAATACAGAGAGTCGAACATATCAGAGTCGAATGGAGTGCGGCGCGGTGTTCAGCGGGCTTCATCACCCAAATCCCAACCATCTTCTGAATCCATCACGTAACGCCGCCGCCGTTTTGCCACCGCCTCATCTAATTAAAAGTAGAAAACACTTATTTTGTACTCCTCAGCCTCTCAAGGTAAATTAATTTAGCTCTCGCCTTCATTTGATTTGATTTACATTGAAGAAGTGATAATTTCAAAGTTTAGTAGTCGCTTATGTTCCAAATTTTACCGATCAATGCAGTTTGAAAAGCAGTCCAATCTCTCTTTGTGTAGTACTGCGCCTCGAGTGGCTGTGTCATCTCCAGTTTGGTACATTCTTGCTTTAAAGTTTTCAACTTTATCATAGCCATTGAACTCTTTTTTACTTTTCTATTGAAGGGTTTGTTCATCGAGTGATTTAATTTAAAACGACTTATAAGTCAATTGAAGTGGTCAACAACTCAACTGTAATGGAATACGGTTTATTAGTCTTTTAGATCCATTTATTGCAGTTCTAGAGCCAATAAAATTTTGCATGCATATGTAAGGAAAATGGGGTAATAATGTTATTTCTATTGGTCAAATTAACATTTCCTGAACGCCTTACAAATTATATTTAGATAAATAAGCCTTCTCAAAAACAACTTATAAGGTTAGTGTAGCATTTAAAAATTGGTAATATTACTAGTAGATCACAGTCGAACACTGAGATAGTTGGAGGCATCAACCTTAATCTTCTTAGCTATTACATCAGGAATATGTATCGTAACAATATATGCCTATTTGCATTTCTTTTGTTTCCTGTTGAGGTGAGAATCTGTTCTTTTGTTTACCTAAGGTTGCTCCCGCAAGAATGAGTAAAATGGTAGAAGTTTTTAATGAGATATAGGTTTAGAGATTTTTAGTGAGATATAGGTTTAGAGAGAGAGAGAGAGAGAGTCATTACCTTACGAAGATGGTGAAGTCTGGTATTTATAGGAAGGACAACATGTCCATTGCATGTGACTGGGGGTTCCCAAGGAAAGTTGGTCAGCAAGCATGCCCATGATTTGATAGGTTAGGTGACTTATCTCCAAAATAGTAAGTCACCTTTTTGTCCCCTTCATTCTGACCAAGATGGCTGTAGTACGTGGGATGTTATGCTACATGAGTTACCACATCAATGATTTCTGAGAAGGTCTTCAAGCCTTCAAGGATGGGGGGTCAGGTTAGGGCCCCGACCTATTTGTATGATGGATCGTACCATTACTTCCATACAAAGTCAACCCGTACTGTTTAACGTTGTTGTGGCCCTAATTGATAGTTTTCATGTTCATTTTTATTTTATCTTAATTTTTGAATCAGGAAGTTAAGCTGTTCATGTTATATTGCAGCTATTTGTTCTACAGATTAAACAAAATAAAGTTAAGTTTGCTTCTGTCCCTTATTGAAGGCTGATGTTTTATTTTGATAAGTCTTTCTTCTGCTACAGCAATGAGCAATCAGCGGTACCTGATATTGACTGGGACAACCTTGGGTTTGGGTTTATGCCCACTGATTATATGTATATCATGAAATGTGCTCGAGGGGAAAAATTCTCTAAGGGTGAATTGCAGCATTTTGGGAACATTGAGTTGAGTCCATCAGCTGGCATCTTAAATTATGGTCAAGTTAGTTCTTTAACCCTTATGAGCTGAATACACGCAGAAGCACACACACATACACAAGATTATATAATATCTTGGTGATTGAAGAACTCAAATTGATGTTTATTAAAAAATTCCTGTATAGTTATTGTAGCGTAACTTCCTGTATATTCTTCAGTTGGCTCTTGTTCTATGAACTAGGTTTCCATTTTGAGTCTCACCAGCTTACTAGTGCTAAAATTTGATTTGTTCTTTTAGTTGCATATGGACGAGATACAAAGTCCCGACTAATGGTTGCCTTCATTGCTTCTTTCATGAAAAGAAAAGCTATGGAATTTCTTTCAGTCTCCTAGATAAATTTTAAATGCTTCCACAGTTATGCTTTGTTGATTTAGTATTTTTTAGTTTGATTGAGTTGTATTGGTTTTTGGCAAACTTTACACACCTTGTGAAATTCATAATTTTCAATCAGATTCAGATTTTTCTTTTTCTCTTTAATTACATTAGAAATGTATCCTTCACTTATTGATTACTGCAGTTTAAGGGAAACTACAATGCTCTTCTTTTGGCAGTGTTTGTCATGGAGAAAATACCACCTTGTATTTCATTAGAGGAATTACATCTAGCTGCCAGTTTTTTAGTTAGATTCCTTTTGGATGGCATCTCCTCTTATCAAGTGAAATTTTTGAGATATAGTACTGAATGGATATCATTTTGTTTGTTTGATGCTAATCTCACTCAATTCACAGGATGTTCAATTTTTCCCCTTTATTTATTGAAGTGGTAGTACCCTTCAGATAGATTCCTTGCATGGTTAACTTCGTCAGTGGATCCCTAGCATTTCTTCATTATTGCTTTGAAATTTGTTCAGTTAGTTCTCATGTACTTGGGTTTGTACCTATATTCTGGTGCTTCATACTCCTAAAGAACTTTGGAGCTAAATACATTTTCCTTTAAAAGGTCTCTGTCTTTTAATCTTGTTATCTTTTTTGTGATTGACTTGTTTCAGTTGCTTCTGCTGAAAATCTAAATATATAATTTCATTGTATGTCAGGGATTATTTGAAGGTTTGAAAGCTTATAAGACTGAAGACGGAAACATTTTACTGTTTCGTCCGGAGGAGAATGCCACACGCATGATTATGGGTGCAGAACGTATGTGCATGCCGTCACCAAGTGTTGAGCAATTTGTGGAAGCCGTAAAGGCAACTGTTTTAGCAAATGAAAGATGGGTAACATTCATTTTCAACTTTTTGGTGCCTTTTTCAACGTAAAGGGAAGCAAATGATAAACTAGGTAGTAATTCTGTTCAATGTCTTTCTTTCAGGTGCCTCCTTCTGGTAAAGGTTCCTTATATATAAGGCCATTGCTTATGGGAAGCGGAACTGTTCTTGGCCTAGCTCCAGCTCCGGAATACACCTTTCTGATTTATGTTTCTCCTGTTGGTAACTATTTCAAGGTATAACTTGTTTGTACTTAAGGGTGGGCTGCCATTTCTTGTGATAGTATGTCATAATGTATTTAGTCTGTTATGTTAAGTACGTAATAATATAATATCAGACTTGTAGTGATGGAATACACCTAGCAGGAAAACTTTAAGCATTAGTTGCTTGATAAATTTTTAATTAATGTTGATTTATTGAAGAAACAGTGTGTCTAGACTGTGAACTGAAGTTCCATCTCGGAATTTGTGTTCATGTACATTTTAGACAGGATACCTGCTTAAGTTATAATGGTGTATTGCAAACCACAAGTCAAGAAAACCGTTCGATAAAGTCATTAAATTAGTATCTTTGGAAAAATAGCCACCGTAACTACTAACAAGACTATTGGGAGTGTTACTTGTCGTAAAAAAATTTACTTTCAATAATTCTTGTAAAAGGTTAGAGTTCTGGCTTGGACAAAAATGACCCACTTCAGGTATAAAACCTTAATCTCATTCCATCTAAAACTTGCCCAATTCCTACTCCAATCTGAAGTTTGCATGCACGTTCTATTTTGACTTCCTTGTTGATGCTTGTAATTTTCAATTATATAATGATGAGACTAGATATCATCTGTTTTTCATGCTATCTACAAATTTTATGCATCATTCTTTCAAGTATAATGGAGAAATGAGAGAGTATGAAAATTGACATGGTGGGGTGGGGTGAGTTTTTTTTTTCTTTTTACTTTTTTTGAGAAGGGGGTCGGGGTGGGGTGGGGTGGGTTGTTGTAAACTTACCCCTCTAAATTCTTCTCCCGGCAAAAGGACTCGAAGTCTCATGTTTGTAATTGAATTTATTTCAGCTTGGTTGTTATTTCATGCTATTGCCTAGTGAACTGTTCCGAATATATATAGGCGAATTACTTACATAAGTTCAAATTTTATATGATTGAGATGGCTATTTTGTAATGATGCTCTAGGACATCACTTATATGCTATTTTGTAATTGTTTTCCTCCTTTTGTTAATGTGTTTTTTCTTATAATGCCAGGAAGGTTTATCGCCAATACATTTGGTTGTTGAAACTGAAATGCATCGTGCAGCTCCTGGTGGTACTGGAGGTGTGAAAACAGTAGGAAACTATGCTGGAGTAAGTTTGACTTATTACGTTCCTCTTCTTCTTGAATGCACCGGTACATAAGTCACATGCATTCCGGACGTCTCTATCCCATAGTTATTAAATCGTAAAAGTATTGGGTGTCGGAAACCCCGTATTGTGTTTCATGTATCGTATCGTACAATACACAAAATAAATGTAAAATATGATAATATACATTTAGACATTATTTGTAACAAAAGTTGTTGGGCAAACATGCATAGTGACTTGGTTATAATGTAAAATTTAGACTGCTAATGCATATAAATAACAAATTTTATTGGACAATTTAACATAATAGCTTGTCATAATGTAAAGCGCATTACAAATTATTTCTTTGACCTAGAAATGATTTATAGATAGGTAAATAGTAATTAAACAACTCTAAATAGCTTGATATTGCTTCCAACATAATCGTAAAATGTATTGTTATTGTATAAATCGTATCGTATCGTGATAGTAATAATTCTGCTATGCATTATACGTATCAAATTGTCTCTATATCGTATTGAATCCTATGGTAAGTATCGTGCATCATAAGATTCTGATAACTATGCTCTATCCTCATTCACATTTTCTTCAGAAGATTTTTAGTTATTGTTCTTGTTCTACCAAACTATTTATATTTGGTAATCTAATTGTTTCTCTTTAGTAATCTTTTCTGTTTATCATCCTTCTCCACTTTCTTCATCTCCCTTTATCTTGAAATCTATCAATTTTTTTTCCAGTTAATTATCTTAGCATACATGTGTGGTCTTTCTCCTTGAGTCTTGCATTGTTTAGGTGATTTTTCAACTCCTTAGTGCATACAGCCCGCGGGTACATTAAGTTCCATTTCTTAAGCAGCATCATGTGATATTTGTGAGTTGTACTTATTTGTTACCGATATTTTTGCAACTTTGAGGTGAATTTTGGCGTTGCTTACTAATCTTTTGTCATCATCCTGGGTACTATTATTAGGTGCTAAAAGCACAAAGTGCTGCTAAAGCCAAAGGCTATTCTGATGTTCTATACCTTGATAGTGTTCACAAGAAATATCTGGAAGAAGTTTCCTCTTGCAATGTGTTTGTTGTAAAGGTATGCTCTTTATCACAATAAATTATGATTGTTTCGTTATTCATTCAGATATTAATTTATAGAAGTTCAGTTGTTCCCAACTCTTTGCCTTAAGAATTTTCAATTAGATGTTATGCATCTAAAGTTTTCTTTTTGGCGTTTTTTTTATTTAAATTTGTTGTCAAGTAATTCTAATACCCCTCAGATAGAGTTACTGTTTATACCAGTTTTACCCTGCCTATTTGTAAAAGATATATGCATTTGGAACTTGTCCTTGTCTTGGCACTGTTTGTTCTCTTATTTTGTTTTGGAAGTTTCATTGCAAAATATTCAGGTAATGTGTATCTAAGATGGAAATGCTTGGTGTATTGACATCTGTTTTAGTACTCCTTTGTAAGTGTGAGTGCTAGATAAAGTATGCTAATGTAGTAATGATTGTTTGTCCAGGCTCTTAAATTTGAAAAGAAACTGTAAGTATATTAAACACAAACACACACACCGACACACACAGTAGTGTGTGCGCACGTATACATTAGCTTTTGGTTTTTGGGCTGGTGCGGGGTTGTGGCTGTGATAATAAACGCCCCAACCACATACTAACCCAAAGTCCCAAACTACTTGATTAGAATCGTTGTAAGGTTAATTAATTAATTTTTTAATCTTTCAATTTTTTTCAGTTTTAGATTTTTAAACTTTTTTCCCTTTTCTTCTTTTTAATATCTTCCATTTATTATTTTCCCTCATTTTCATGCATTTTTATTATTCTTTTTGTTTATGTATATATTTTTATTTTATGGGTTCATTGACTGCCAACCCCAACTAGTTTGGGTTAAAGGCGTTGTTTATGTTGATGTTCTTATGCTTCATGTTGGCTAAAGTTAATCTAAATATAATTGGATGGAACACTAACACAGGTATTCATTTCCCATCTTCTAGGGTAATGTTATTTCTACTCCTGAAATAAAAGGGACTATCCTACCTGGCATTACGAGGAAGAGTCTTATTGATGTCGGACGTAACCTAGGATTTCAGGTATCTTGTCAGCTGGATATCTTTGAAGTTTGATGACAAAACTATCCTTTATTATATGAAGGTGTGATATAGGGACAGCGGTAAACAATAACCCAAAAAACAAGAAAGGCAGAAAGAGATGTTAAAGGTAGAAGGTTATTACGGCTTGGGATTGCGTATCGACGCATATATCAGGCCAGTTTTGTAGCAGTATTATATACAGAAGGGAAAATTCAATAAATTCTTAACACTCCTTTCACAATATGACCCCAATTATGTTGGGACGGATGTAGGATTGAGTATTTGATTAGTTGGTCATCCTTACATTTTTCTAGACCATTAGATGTAAACGATATCTTAACCAGTCTGTAGCATAGATGTAAAATATTCTAGCACAGTTGTGTGTGCATTTTAGCCGTAACATCAGGTCTCATTAGATTTTTCAGTCACTTCTAAAGGGGGAAAAAAACCCTCTAAGCATGAGGGTGATATGTTAGTTGCTCATCCATGCTACCCAGTAGCTTTTGTGTGCATTCACAATTTCTTTTTGTTGCACTTAGGTTGAGGAACAACCTGTAACGGTGGATGAGTTGCTTGATGCCGATGAAGTTTTTGTTACTGGAACAGCCGTGGTTGTTTCACCTGTGGGCAGCATAACTTATCTTGGGAAAAGGTATGGCCATCTCGTTATGTAGTATGTATTATACTTTTGTGATTTACTTCTTGTTAATCAATTTCTCTTTTTATGAAATGGATTTGAAAGCAACTTCCAAGACCTATGATGTGTCCTCGTTTTCCCTTTTAAAATTTTTCCTCAGTGTTGTGTTCAATAGCTCTTCCTTCGCTCGAAGAATCATCCGGAGACTCCATATCAGTTTCTGGAATTATCAACTCGAAAAATATTTTTTGCCCTTCTTTACCTGAAAATCTTTTATCCATTGTTTGGGTTGGGTGTTGGGTTGGGGGAGGGGGGGGGGGGTGTTGTTGTTGCTGCCAACTGCTGAGGTGTTTTGTCATTGCAAAGGAATAATGTATTTGTTTCATGTACATGAAGTGAGATATCTAGTAAAAAATGTATCAAGAATATCATAATTCATCTTGAATGTTTTGGTTAGCTTCTTGGATGCTCATGTGGAATTCCAAAATAGCAAACTCCACAGACCTGATAAAACATATGCATACAAGTTATGCAGGTACAGGAGCAATAAGAGAGTGAAAAGAAGCCAAAAAAAAGAGAGAACAAATTAGATGGTCAAAGCTTCTCCTGACCAACATTCTTTGTTTATTAACTGTTTGAATTTGATTGTTCAGGATATCTTATGGAAACTCTGGGGTTGGTCTTGTTTCACAACAATTGTATTCTGCACTAACAAGACTACAAATGGGTCTTGCTGAGGACAGTATGGATTGGATTGTCAAGTTAAAGTAGGTTTCAGTTAGTTGTAAACTTCACTGTAGCAGAGTTAAAATTAGCTCTATTTGAATTATATTTCTCCAATGTTTTTCCGAGTAATTTCTGACATTATGTATAATATGCTTTACATGATTGAAGTATGAACATGGAATACTTTTGTGTTCGTGAATTACGACTACAAACCCTAAATTCTTGTGTTACTTGGCTAAATCCATATTTTAGCCTACACACGCTATCAAACTCACAAAATTGATGTAGCGGAACCCATGCGAATATTGGTGCCATGAAGGTATGAATGGAACAGCAATGATAATGAAATTGATGTATTCTGTTTAAATTAGAAACATCTCTCTGCTGACTAATTAGTTTTGGCGAAATTTTATAATTCAAAATTGAAGTATTACGAAAATATTAGTCTTATATACAAATTTTTATACTTTCATATTTTTACGAAATTAACATAAATAATAGTATGCAATTCAATTGCAATTCAAATATAATTCCTAAATTTGCTTCAAAGTTTAAATTAGTCAATTAAAGTAATATATTTATTTATTTATCAGCAGCAAAGAGATTTCAATACGGTTAAAGTAATGTTTTGGAAGTGAAATTGCACATATAAAACTTGTGGAGAGTTTATTTGGTTCATTATTGCAATTAAAATTGATACTTCGTATATGCTAATTATAGTTAAAATAATTGTATATTAATTGTAGAATAATTTTTGTAGTACTTTAATGATACCATATCTCAACAAATGATGTATATAGATAAATTTATACGGCTATATATCGCTATATATGATGCGTGTGTGTGTATATATATATATATATATATATATATATATATATATATATATATCACAACAACTATGTCGAATGAAATATTATTGCTGTTAAAAGAGTTTTGCTGCACACCGCAACATTAAATTTTCACCATTGATATTATCTCGATATTCATAACAGTTAAAGCTGGAGGTGAATTAAAATAAAAATTTACTGTTGTAATATTAGTTGTGAAAGTTATCAACTGCGATGTCAAATATTTTACCTGTTAAAAACTAATTTAAGAATAAGCTAATAATGAATATTTACCGTAACGAAGTGTTGTCTTGGGTAACAACTGCGGGTAGTAGAATTGAGATGAATGTCATCAAAGGATGTGATATCATTCACACGGTGGCTTTAATTCGTTAACTGCACCTTGTGGTAGGGGGGAATGCTTCAAACTTGAGTTAGCAAAACGATGAATCGGTCCAAATAATGGAAGTACACAAACTTCTTTTAACAAAATTACAATTGCATATACATTTTCTTCTGGAGTCTTACGTAAGGTCTACCTTTTAAGAATATATCTATATATATATTTATTTTACTACCATTTCTGCATCAATTCAACATTATTGATGACAAACATGCACGATTCGTAGTGGCTTTCTTTCTTTGTTGGGCGTACACTATTCATTTCTTTACGGTGATTAAGGACAGGTGTCAAGCTATGAACGAAACCTTTTTTAAAGAAAATATTTTATACGAGACTAATTTATAACTTTTTTCTTGGTCGGCGAAATTATTTTTATAACTAATTGAATTCTCACATATTCTCAACTTTCACCCTAATGGAGTTTAATTCCCTGCCCTCAAGGTCACAAGGAGTGCGCTCTAATTTATTGAGAGCTATCCACAACCTCAATTTATATCTTCCTTGGTCAAATCTAATTGAGTAGATGAAATTAATTAGTATTTTTAAAAATATATATAATTTTCATATATTTATTTAATGATATATTATGCCATTTATTAAACATAAAATGTCTAGCAATTATTAAACATTTCATTAAAAAAAGGTTAAAATACAGTTTTAATTAATTTGACATGGTTTATGGAATGGAGGAAAAAAATACTAATTAAAGGAGATTACTTTTCTTAATTTTCAAACGGAGAAAAAAGGGAAGAAGATTGCATGCCTCGAGATCTTAGTTAAGAAGAAAGTTGGGTTAAGATGTACGTATGCAAAGAAAACATTTTCTGTAATAAAGAAGAAAGTAGGTCCAGGCTTTGGCACAAGACAACAAAATAGAGAAAAACACTGTGAGATTACGGAGAAAGAGATAGAAATATAAGAAGGTTCAGCAGCCAGAAGTATATAATTCCTCAAAAAGGTATATGAACCCACAAAAAAAAAAAAATGATAAAAAATGAAAAATGATTGACCATTGATCCAGGTTTAGAAAAAAGCAGTAAAGTCAATGATGGCTGTAGCCAGGTAGTAATTAATTGAATGAGTTATTGAATTTTATTACGCTCATAGTTTCATTTGTACGATACAGCAATTAACTAGTTAAAAGTTCATTGACATAGCCAACTAATTTTGAACACGATATATCGAGCACAGTGTTCTTGGTAGGCTAATGCCAATGCTCCAATTCACCATAAATGTTGATTTTACCGTTGGGAAGGGTTATTAATAATATTTTCAAACAGGGAGATTACTGTATTTTCGATAGTGATTTTTGCTTCTTTTATTATATATTACTACACGTATTACTTGTGTGTTTTACTGAAATTATATGTTTCAGTATGTCGTCGACACACACGCATATTTATTTATGAAATGATTCATGGTTAGGGTTAAATAAAAATAATGTTTTCTCCAACCTATTCTAGACGTAATTTTTTAAAATGGTTGTTATTAAATGTTGGATAAAACAGTGATTTATATATACACGTATAATATAAAAATTGTCTATTTTAAATCTGAGAAACATATATTTCCTCATTTCCTAATTTTAAGAATTCTTTTCTTCTCACTATCAAATTATGTCTCAAGTCAAATTATTTATTTTTTGTATATCAGAAAATAAAATTCCTTTAAAATCAAAGTGGAAACTCATTTTTTAAAGGTAAAATTTCATCCGCGCCCAATTAACTTTATTCTCATCGTCCAAATAATATGTGCGACGCACAATATTCAAAATCAGTTGTCGAGCCTCAGATCGAGCTCATTAGAAAGTAAAATCCTTGCTCTTTAACCTAGATTTATAGTCGTAATTAATTTGTAAACTGTGATCTGCACGTATATGTACATAGGTGTCATATATATTAGCTGTTCTTTGAACAATTATTTATATCAATTTAAAAAGAAAAATCTAAATATTAATCTTAAGAAAATCAATTAAATGGTATCACTGTTTTAAAATGACCATGGAGACAATGAGTAATGGTTAGAGGCGGCATGGGATTCTTAATTATTTGATCGATCTTCTTTTTATTTTAATTTGTTGGCGCAGTACGAGTTGCAATTAAAAGTAAGACAATACAACAAGTACGTAATAAATATTGTTTCCATTAATTGCTAGTTTATATTTCGTTATAATATCCAATTGTATGTATGGTACATACATAATTTCCAAGCATATAATATATGAATATGAGAAGAAATATATAGGACGTAGTAAGATCGAAGGAGTGAAGGACCACGGGATTAATTGGGATTAGTATTAGTCTACTGGTTGGTCGTTTTGTTCACCAACTCAAAACTCCAATAATAATGAGGGGTGAAAGAAATTAATGTCCTTGATTTTTCAACTAGCTTCGCTGGCTACCATAAGTCTCTCCGGCGCTCTGGGCATTTCTTTTTATCTACATCTGATAATATGCATTGCCCCCCTTCCCGCTTTATTATATAATTAGGGACTTCTACAATCTAATTTCAACATCAAGTATTTCTGTTAATTAAATTTCCACTGCTTTATGTTTCAACAACACCGATTATACAGAAGTTTCAGTAGTAACAATGATTATGGATGAATAAATTGGTTCATACCGGATCCGTCCTTAAAAAGACTAATATTAATTAGATTGATCTTGAATTAATCTTGGCATTGGTCAAGTCGGACTAAACCAATTCTAGTTCAATAAAAATAGTACTAACAAAAAACTTCAGATTAGACTGGTTCTAAATTGGGCCGATCCTAAATCGGTCGCGGTCCATCTTTTTCCTTTTTTAAAACGTAACTTTAACTTATTTTTGAAAATAAAATATTAAAATTTAACTTTTTTCTTTTTGTGATTAAATTGCTATAATTATAGTTATTACAAACTACTTTGTAATTTTCTATTGAAAATGTACAAAATTTAAATAAAATACAACAATTTAGAGAAATTTTATTAATATGAGATTTCCAACCTTGTACGAAAACGTAAAATACATTCGAATTATTGAGAAAATAATAAAATAAAAATCAATAAATTAATGATGGACAAATCCTGAGCCAATACAGTACAAATTCCAAAATTTTCTAAAACTCACGTGTTTTAAAATAATTCGCATAAGTGTATTTTTTTTTCTTCCATAAGTTAATATTTTCAAATTACTATTTTTTAACATGTTTTCAATGTACTTTGTAAATTACTATTGTAAGTTACTATGTATAAGTTATAAAAAATACACTTGTAGAAAATATAGTTTTAGAGAATTTTGGACTACATAGTAAACCGATCAGTAATTATCTCAATTATAAAATTTTAATGAGTCTAGTCTTAATCCGGTCCTAGTCACGGTTCCGTCTCTTAGCCCCAGTCTCATGCCAATCTTTTTGTTGTTACTATAAATCGGGTCAGGTCAATGCATGTTTAATCTTAATATTATCGACTTTTAAGATTTCGTAGGTCAATATTAAATCCGTCTGATCTCTTAACGAATCGGTCTTTTTTATGTTGATTCAAAATTTTCAAATAGAATTACAATTCCGATCTTTTTGTCGTCCCTAGCACCAATGATCAATTTACTATTTGAATATTCACCACCAACAAAAAATGGTATTATAATTCTGTTGAAGGGGAATTATTTATTTAGTAGAAGTAAATCAAAAAAAGGGAAATTAAGAAAACACGAGGAGAAACTCGTAAAGGAAAACTCTCCACATATTTTAACGAAAAACTTTGAAATTATTAGTTAGGTATATTAAAGAGAAAACACAAAAAGGCGGCTAGGGTTCCGCAGAGATCGTTTAATTGCATTTGATGCTAGTTATAAAATTAATTAATAGAATTCCATCCAATAAACTATTAGGTAGCTACAGAATTAAGTACTGTAGCATGATGGTAAATAAGGGAAAGATGAATGAAATTATTAATGAGGTAGAATTAGGGGATGAGAAGCAAGCGATGGAAGAGAGGAGATTCTAGATAAACAAGACAAGAAGAAAAAACTTGGTCTACAGATCTGGCATGGCATTTCTGCATTATTTTATTATTATTAATAATAATTATTATTAATTATTACCCATAAATAAAGCTAAAGAAAAGAAAAAGTGTTCATCTTTTCCCCAACTTGATCTCTCCTCGCTAGCTCCTTTTTGAAATCTGGTGATCCCTATATAGCTCCTCTCTATATATAATCCCCCATCCCATGTCTCTCATTCAATTCTCCAGCTGCATACTACATTTATAATATATTGATAATAAGTACTTTCTCTATCTGATATATAGCTAGCTAGTATATACTTGTATTATTCTTTATAAACAAATACAAAATAGTATTAAAGGCACATATATAGCTAGATAACTAGGCATGGGAAGAGCTCCTTGTTGTGACAAAGCGAATGTGAAGAGAGGGCCATGGTCGCCTGAAGAAGATGCCAAACTCAAGAATTACATCCAAGATCACGGCACCGGTGGCAATTGGATTGCTTTGCCCCTCAAGATAGGTATCTCCGTCTATATCTATATTTTTTACTATGTATGATCGCTCAATTAAAATTGATAGGATCGAGTTCATTAGCTCCAATGATAAAAGTTCATCAACTAGTTTTCAATTCTTTATTTGCCTTAATACACATAAGATTTGTAAATATTATTTTTGAAATAAAGAAATGAAAGAAGGGATAGGGAGATAGGATTATGAGTCTCAATATTCATCTTTTTTAAAAAAAATTATAAACTACATATAATTAATTAACAAAACTCCGGCTTTACATATATACAAGTGTAAAATAAATTAACCAAGCATATGTATATATGGCTTAAATAATTAAATTAATGTATGTGTTTGGTTTTGACATACATGATTAAGGACTGAAGAGATGTGGGAAGAGTTGTCGGCTTAGATGGTTGAATTATCTTCGACCAAACATCAAACATGGAGGGTTTTCCGATGAAGAAGACAACATTATTTGCACCCTCTACATGAGTATTGGGAGCAGGTACATACATACTTACCTACTTCTTTCATAATTACCACTAAATGAAACATGTACTGTACATGAATTTCTTTATTAAATTTGACGTGTTTGTATGATATATTCTCAATTGTTTTCTGAAAAAAAATTGAACAAACTATATATTTATGTATAGGTGGTCGATAATAGCTGCACAATTGCCGGGACGAACAGATAATGATATAAAGAACTACTGGAACACAAAGCTCAAGAAAAAGCTTCTGGGAAAGCACCGAAAAGAATTGCAACGACGACGATCATCATCCACGGCAACATCAAGCAGCAGCAACAACAAAAGCTTTGTGGTGATGAAGCAGGAGATGAATATGATGATGATGAAGACAGATGATCATCACCATCATCCTTTCATAATAGGCCAGCAGCCCACAACCACCACCACCAACTCTCCTTCACCTATTTACTGCTTTCCTCATAATCATCATCACTCCGCCGTCAATCCATATCCATTAAGCCCATACCCGACCACCCAACTCCACCCTCCTCGAGATCTCAACAACAATACCATCTCAAACTTCCATTGTGATGGCGATGACCAACTATTCAACTCTCTGAATTATTCCACAAACAATATCGTTTCTCCTTTCATGAATAACACCACTACTACGACTAGTAGTGGTGGGGGTGGTACTTGTTGTGAAATGCCAAACACCAATTGGATTACTGATTTTGAGCCTTATCTTAACAACTTCCCTATTGAGACAATAATTGATCAAACAATCTACGAAATGGATCAACATCTTTTATGTGGGGTGGCTAATGGCAGCAGTACTGGTACTGGGACAACGAGCAGTAACAGTAACAGTAACAATAACAATAATAATAGCAGCGCCGCTAGTATTTCAGCAGAAAGTATACCCCGGAATTGGAATGGTGATATTCTAAGCTCCCTCATAAGCTCTCCATTGGTTTCCGATTTCTATCAACCTCGACAACAAGGAGTGATATCCTCATTTGAAGATCAGCCCGCTTATCTTGGGATTCAATAATATCTAAAAGAAGCACGGAGTACCTTGGCATATATGCAGTAATTAGAATTTAATTAGTACCGAGTATTTATATATTTGGTGTATATTTAATTAATTTCTTTCCGGAATTTTCTACTAGGAAAATTGGCCGATTACTATCCATCCGTTTTGATTGATTTATTTATTTTCTATGTAAATGAACAGTTCCTTTATATATATGTGTTCATTTTGTACCATCACTTGCTGTCATTCTGATCGATTTCTTGCTCATCACATTATTGTTACATTCTTGGTGGCTTTCATTGATTTGATATACATACTAGCTAGGTTATGTTGTACGTGTCTATTTATGTTCCAATCACTTTTGGACTGAACCAACTTTTCTAGTAATTGAAACCTACTGCCAGCTGCCTACAAATACTGATCGAAGTCATGTAATTTAGAGCCAAAAGCTGCGCCTATATGTGTGTGTATATATATAAATGCTGCTCACTTCGATATTAATTAGTATAGCTTAGAAAGGACCTCCTCTTCCATTAATCTTGATGAATCAAAACTAATTAAAATTCGTTTGTGTCGGCTTAAATTTTAGAGATTTTAGATTCTTACGGTATATATTACATTATACTGTCAAAAATTCCCAAATTTAAGTTGAAAGAGACGGAGTTTGATCGAGTCTAGCTACCCTATATCAAGTAGTGGTGTAGCGACCCTTACACGTATTGTTACTGTCTGATCGAGACCTCCAAGTTCAAGAACTCACAAAGCTTATAGTGCTACTTTTTACGTGAGATCTTGGAGGGCTTGATGAAAGGACAGGTAGTGCAGTAGTAAAGTTGGAGAGATGTTTTGAAGTTTTGGCCACGACTTGTTCGGCTCTAGCATGTAGGGCATCAAAAATGGCTGCATTCCTTTATTGTTATCTTCATGTTTTTAATATAAAAGGAAGATACACAGCTTCGGAGCAAATACAGCATCTGCTGACACTAATCCATCCATCACATGCATTTCATGTTTTATACGGAGTATATAATTAAAAAGAGATACATATACTCCAAATTAAAGGTATATATATAGAGATCAGTGGCTGCTGGCTACTGCTTTGGGCTGTATATAATATGTTGTACTACACACTAAGTGACTGACTGAGAGTTCTTTCTTCTGAACAGATAATGTCGATAGTGACTTGGCTCTCTTTTGTTCACTATTTTGTCCATTCAACAAGAAAAATTTTAAAAAAAATTCTCATAAACAAATTATTTGTATTATCATGTCTTTAGGAGTAATACAGAATCACTTGTCTGCTTGTCCTCAACGTAAATAGAGAATCTTGGTTTTTTACTTTTGAGATATTAATTAGCTAGGACTTTATTGTTTTTATAATGTCACAACATTCGATGAAAAATAACCATTGAGGTCTATGTATATGTATTAATATTTATTGCAAATTATTATGGAATTATATATATAAGCTCGAATGGAAAGAAATTAATTATAGAATGTTATACGAACTAACTAGTTTTCTGTGTGCTGTATGATTGTTCGATCTTTGTATCAAAAAAACTTTATGAAACTTGGCAGCTTTTATGAGACAAGAGTGAGATACTGATCTTTAAAAATGGATACTTAAATGGTCCCATAGATAGTAGAAGACGATAGTAGTGATAGAGATGTTAGCTAACTACCACAAAAATTACATGACTCGATTGTATTCCTTTATCATTGATACAGTTGCATGAGCTAGCTAGAGTGAAGAGTATATATGGCCCTCTTCTACTATTATAGTAGGATGTACTGGGATGTACATAAATGTTTGTTTTAATTTAAATTTTAAAATTTTTAAAATTTTATAATATAATTTTGTATTGTCAAAATTTAAAATATATATAATTTAAAAATAAATGGAGTCTGTAGCTCATTAAATCATAACCGCATATAAATGACATCGTAGGCCCTAATAGTACGTAATAATAATGGATCATATAACTAATTACACAAAAATGATGGACCAGCCGATACGAGTGAAATATATTTAACTTTTTCTTCTAAGTAGTAATTTTTGCTACAATATATCGCATCGTCAACATGTATCTCGAAATCACTATCTGAATGAATTAATAGTAGTAAGTAATGGTTTTTTTTTTTTTAATCTCTGTAAGCTCTTATATTCTCTAAAATACATAGATTCGTACATAATTAACAACATTAGTACTTTTAAAGAATGAAATATATAGATTCTTATATAATTATGAAAATCCATAGAAGACTAATATATTGACAAGCCTTCAAATATAAAATACTACATTTGTTTAACGAAATATTAGATCTCGTATGATTTTGTAGGTTTATTGATCGAGGCTTGACGGAAGAACTAAGTTTTTAAAATGAAAGATACCGTACCGTTTGAGAAAGGATTTTGATTGATAAAAAAAAAAATCAACTAAGATCGTGGAATAAATTTGTTAACACTTGAAATCTAGAAAAGAAAAAAGAAGGTATTTACCTTGTTGAAAATTTATGTAGATTAAAAATACTATACAATTGCCTAATAAAAAATCAATTTCAGATTTTATTATCTTGAAAATAATACTCCATACAACGTGACTCTTCTTATTTGTTTTGGAAGATAGGGAGAACTATATGTCTTGTTTCCTTACATGAAGTCCAAGTAGTTGCTCGATCAGTCGAGCAATTAAGACAGCTAGCTAGCTAGTATAATTTACAGTTTCCAATCGAAAACAAATACTATATAATTTCACTTAATTGACTAAATATCTAGACAATTTACCTGTCTACCATCAGTTTGTTTTACTCTAAATGAATGAGTAGTATCTAGTAATTAAAAGTCAATGGGGTTGAAACATATATATTAAATTATTTGTATGTATATATTTACTCTAGTTTAAGCTAGTGCATTTTCTTGGTTGGCAGATTTAGCTTAGCTGTTGAGTTTGAATTGGAAGCACAAACATTTTATGATAAGAAAAAGTTAACTGAATTATGAATTGGTCGATAAAAAAAAGTCAAAAGAGTTAGTTTTGTGACGGACTAAAAAGTCTCTCAATGATCCTCCGATCATCTCAATTCTCACTTTACTTAATTTTCACATATAAAATTTAATTCCTTAACTTTTAAATTACAATAATTTTTACACATAAAATTTAATTATTTGACTTTTAAATTACAAGAGAATTCTACTGACCAACTCTTTGTCTTTGTGATGTATCAAAAGAGGAAATTGAATTGAAGAAGATGAGGATACCAAAAATTAGCTTCATCATTTCTATATTCTTCACGTGTTTCACCACCAAGCTGTTGTATTCCATTAATATTTTATTTTATCTTTTTATGATCAGAAGTGATAAGAAAAAGATCTTGGAGGGTTTTCTCCCCCAAAGAATTTCAATGAATTTTCTGGGTAGATATGCCTATATCATCTTTGTTTGTGTGTAAGATTATGCTCCTATCCCTTCTAAAAAAAAGATAACATTTGAATTTTTAAAAAATATTAGTATTATAGGTCTGATTAAAAATTATATATATAAATAATAATTTTTTCTTTTCAAATTTATGATTGTTCATTAATTAAAGATAACATAAGAACACTATAATGACAAATTAGAAAAAAAAAACATTATATCCTCAAATAATTTTTTTAATTAATAAAATGGAAGGAGTATGATGTTCCCATATAAAGTAAGGATATATGGCAAGTTTATGACGTAAACAATGCATTAACTGTATGTATAGGAATAAATCAAAGAAGACTGCTGAACGAAGAACGAGTGTATAATGCAGGTTATCTTAGAGTTTGCCTATTGAGTACCTTTCAGGTGTATATTTCGAGGAATTCTGCTAAAGTTTGGACTTGTTATCGTTTCAAAAGCTAAATTATTAGGTGTAACTCACAACTTCCTAGACTCCGTATTATTTAAGTCTTTTAATTTGCAATTTGTAATTATTGTAAAACAATTTCCACAAATGTACAAGTATCTTCCATCATTACAAACTTTTTGAACCATAGTTTTAGCTAGATTGGAATGTGCCAAAAGAATTTGTTTTCTTTATTTTTATGGAACAATATATAGACTAATCATGATTGACATAGTATAGTAATGATATATTTATATAATTTTAAATATATCTTAATAGATTTAGGATTTGAACATATTTAAATGTTATAGTTTGTTTAACTTATCATTAACTCTTAATATACTTAATTTTTAATTTTATCTGAATTTAATATGTCACTAGAATGAAGTTAAATGGGTTAACACTTTTATTTTTCTAATAAAATAATAAAATATACCAATTCAAATATTTAAGGTAAAATATTAAACAAACAATAAATTTTGTATTTAAATTTAAACATAAATACTTAATTAATTTGACAAATTTAAATTTAATTAATCTATTTAAGTTGAGATACTTAATAAAAAAACAGAGCCTTAGGTATAATATGTGTTTAACTTAGATTTGTTTTTTCTTTTTTTTAAAAATTGAAGTGGCCGAACTACCAATTATTCTAACCTACCGTTATTCTTGGAACATTTGACATTATCATGTATCAACGAACAATCACTATCACCAGCTCCTTAAATTTTAATTAATCAACTTGGCCGGGTATTGAATCGTACTTTACTTCATAGTATAAACTTAATATTAATTAAAATTCAATAGGGTTCAATTAATTTCAATTTCAAACCATATATAAGTCTTGCAAAATTTAACGGTTGCGGTTGATTCATGGTTTGAATGATATCGAGAATGAAAATAGATGAAATTAAGAAAATACGATGGTAGAAAGAGAGTATGAATAAAAATGAGAAAATTTAAAATGCATAATATGATGAGCATATGCAATGAGGTATTGGGAGGCATAAAAAAGCCTATTCTTATACATTTTTCATTCCAAAATCTATATACCATTTTTTCTTTAATCTCATTTTTCCATTCCAACGCTACTTTTATTTTATTTCATCAATTTTCATTCCAACAATGAAATAAATACACTATAATAATCATTTCTAAGAAATTAATGTAACAAAATCTACACAGAAAATTTTAAAAATATACTATTGCACAAAGCAAAATTCATATATAGTGGACATCCAATTAAAAAGCAGGAAAGTTGAGAAGCATGGCATGAAACACTGTGACAGCAAGAAACTTATCCATGGGCTGTTTTTCAAAAAGTTAGGGATAAATAAATTCAATTATTAATGTAATGACATCAATATATTACAAATAGAAGCAGCTAAACCATGAGAAGGTATGACGAATCGACGATATGTGAAATTGCAATTTGTTATCCTATTATGCCACTAAAGTCTCGATGCATAATGTCAAAGCTCTGAAACTTATATATATAAGTTTTCTTTTAAAGTAAAGGCCAATTCATTACACCTATGCAACTTTTTATCCCATCTAGAGTAGTAATTAACAAAAAGGTACTCCGTGATAATATATCTCGTCCACTTTTATATCCCCTCCGTTTTGAAATATATATTGCCTTCAATTTTTTTTGTCTTAATTATTTTATATATTCTAAGTGCACTAAATTAATATTTTCTTTCTTTTGATAACCTTCATTTATTTATCTTATTCTTCTTTTTAAAAAATATTTATGCCTGTCACATGCATTGAGAAGGTTAAAAAATGAAATAAAATATTTTAAAAATAAAAAATTATGATTTTTGTGTACTTCTTTGATATGTGTAAATATATCAAAAAGACTAATAGTTGAAAATGGAGGGAGTATGTAATATTTGACATTTTTATTTTGTACATATATAATTGTAGTACAAAATATTTAATGAAAATCTATAAGTGTACACATGTTTTTTTTACTTTATTATTATCTTCACTTTTAGTTTTCAATATCTATAGCATTTATTATAGAAAAATGATAAAGAAATAGTTTTTACATTAACATACATGAATTAAAAAAATAATAGTATTAATCTCAGTTTTTAATAAGTGTACAAATTCATAAGACGATAAATATATAAGTGTGTAAATTTATAAGACGACATACAACATTGGATGGAGAGAGTATTATCCTTCACTTTTTTTACCGTTGGACTAATCTAAAATTAGTTTATGTAAACTTAATGGCAATTTCAAACCATAGACGTTGGAGCATAGAAATTAAATGGCCTATAAGTTACGCAATTAAATTAAGGTGGCGAAGACTAATGAGGAACATTGACAGGAGAACTACGTTTGTATTGAATTTTATGGGATTAGTACTCCCTCCCTTCTAAAAAACTAATTATATTTTGGAAAAAAAATTATTTAAAAAAAAAGTTGCATTTAAAATTTTTGTTTGTTATTTTGTTATAAATTAAAAAAAATTTAACTACAAACTTATAGATCTCGTCATAACTTAAAAATTCATAACAAATTTCATGAGAAAAACTTATTATTTGTACATTTAATTCTTGATCAAAGATACAAATTAATAGTTGTCAAAAATCTAAATGTTATTATTTTTGTGAAACTGAGGGAGTATTACTTCTGAATTAATAATATTTTATAATTAAATTAATAATTATACTAGATTGGAACAGTAATTTTGTCAAACTATATTATGAAATTCAAGATTTTTCTATCTTTTATTTAAATCCGTTAACATAAGGTATTATTTTTAAAAAGAGATCATTTAATTTTATTCCAATTCTATTCGGTTAAGGTAATAACGTTTCATTCTTTTATTCCTTCATTTTTACCTAATTTTTTTTCCTTCAACTACGTATTTCGCATACGTAATCCAACACAAGATATAAGAGCGTGTTGATTTATATTGTAACTGGCCAAACCTATTGTGAATAAGTTCTAAACATTAATACAGGACCCTTCTAAATTATGGAAAACGGATATTGTAATCTATTACGGAGGATGAACATGTACTTTTTTTTTTGTTATTATTATTTGCGGAATTTTTATTTTTTATTTTTTGTTATTATTTGGGGAATGATATTGCTAGACGAAATTATGGAAACCAGATATTGTAATTGTTATTAATTGGGGATCCCAGTGGTGTACTGTTTTTTTTTTTTTTGTTTTTCGATTATTATTTGGTAAATGATATTGCTAGACCAAATACTTACGTTGCCGGCAATACTTATGTTATCGGAGTAATAAGTATCGCGAAGATACTAATTATTATTATTATTAATATTTTGATATGAGATTATTGTCTAAATTTTATACACTTACGTATACACCCATAATTATAGTCAAATTAAACTCCTAACATTTTCATTTTTTTAGAAGAAATGATTATACAATTATTTTGAACATAAGTTAGATCGATGATATTAGATATTAGTTGTTACCCAAGGAATTATGAAAGTATCATTCAATACTACGCATATATTATTATTATTATTATTATTATTATTATTATTATTATTATTATTATTATTATTATTATTATTATTATTATTATAATGCTGAGTTATTAGAAATGAGTTAGATTGATACCTTAGGTTATGTTCGGATAGAAAAGGAAAGTAAAAGAAAAATTTCCACACTTTCTTTTGTGTTTGGTTACTAGGAAAATTGTAGGAAAATGTGAGTCCCAATTTCAAAAAATATCTTTAACTTCCTTATTTTCTTCCAAATCTCATCACATTAAAACCACAAGAAATTGCAAGAAAGTTTAATTCATTTTCTTTTCCTACTACATCCAAACAAACACAAGAAAAATTAAATTTTATACGTGGGGTTCAACAAAATAGAGACGCGTTTGGGAATCTGTTTTTAGGAAATACCATTATTGATTAATCCAGTCTTAGAATTTTGACTGGCTAAGGTGTTTTTTATTTTATTTTATTAAAATACGAAGAATCAAATTAGAGACAAATTCAGGTTTAAAGACTAGGACCATCACATGCTAATGGTTTTGTTGAACAACCTTGATTAAGACGCTTGATGCCATACAATTTTGAACCAAGTGGCTTAATCACCATTTTCATATAACAAATCCATATATGTCTCATCTATTTGGAAGGAAATGGTCCATTAATTAATTCCATATAAATTATTACTTTAACGTCAGATTGTGCATATGAACATTCCAATAACAAATATATAAACCTGTAATAACAGAAAGGCGTGCTAAACTTACAATAATAATATACAAGAAAGCAGCCAGATTGGTTATTTAAGAATTTAAACTGCAAGAAGTGTCTATTAAAAAAAATCAAATTATAAATAACTGAATATAAAATCAATGATAAATAATTTACTTGGAGTTTTGTCGGTCGTTTTCCTTTGTGGGTAATTTGTAAGTTCAATTATAAGTCTTCAAAGAAATCAATAGTATGTTCTGATTCTGAACTCAGAAAATTTTTTCTCACCTAAATTTTGTGTCACAAAAAAAATAAATCATAATTGAATATTAATTATATAGGAAAAGCACCTATATAACATGTCAAAATAACCAAAAAAGGTTTGTTTAAAATAAAGATTCATTAATTCCGTCAAATTGGTTTAACATTCAAAATGATTTTTTTTAATTTTTTTTCTACACCAAACAGTATGTCGTTTATGCCACCCGACAATAGCTTACGGACGCCCTTCCAACATTAATAAACAAACTTTACAACACAAATTCTTCACGACATTAACACTTGCGAAGATAAACACATGACCCATAAACTATTGTCCCTTTAATTAGAGGGATTATTTTTGAATTTGTCTCTTTTATAAAGTTAGCAGATCTTTTTCTCATGGAAAGGAGTCATCAATAATATGCACAATTAGAGTGAGTTATCCCAATATTTATCCTGTTCTTTATTAAAAGTATAACTTCACCTAAATTATCTTTCATCATCTGTAGCTTAAAAACCTTCAAAATAACACAGTGTGCAATCACAAAAATTTTGTCAAGTCTTATGATTCAAAATTGAAGTGAAAGTTTTTATTTTTAATAATTTTAAAATAAAATATCATAAAGATTTTTTTTAAATACAAATTTTTATACTTCTACAAAATCAAGTATATTATTTAAATAGTAATAGATTAAAAAATAAATGAAGGGAGTTTATATTTTTAATTTTAGAATGATTATATTTCTACACACACACACACATATATATATATACATATATAGAATAACCCTTCATCTTGTGTAATGTAATGTAACGGCAAATCTAGGTTTGTTTCATGGTACCTAGGGGCTAGGAATTGATTGTGGACTTTGAAAGTTGAGAGCGGACAAAGGTTTGTCCACATAGCGGGCCTACCATTTACTGGGGCTTAGGCTTAATAATAAGGGCTTCTTCCCGGTGGATATATAGTTAAAAATATTTTAATGTAATATAATTGTTTTTCAATTCTATCCTATTAAATTTATATTATCATGTTATTATGTGTAATATTACTATTTATTTAATAAAATTACAACGT
>CM025784.1:44370836-44459778 GCA_014636745.2 Centella asiatica | reverse complement strand
TTTAACAAAATTACAACGTGGATAGTAAAATAATAACATAATAACATAAACTGTACGTGAAGAATTCAAACATACTTAAACTGTGTGGTAATACTTTTCAAATAAAGACACCGACAAATAATTTTCTGTAATAATAATGGGTCTCTATTAGTTACTCCACGTTGATGGCACCCATTACCTGATACGTTAATAAGAAAGTTTAACAAAAACGTTGATGGCACCCATTACCTGATACGTTAATAAGAAAGTTTAACAAAAAAATTTCGGTTCGTGTTAAAAAAAACAAAAGTAATTGTTGTGCAATTTATGTGAATTATAACTTTTTTTTATGCAATTTAGGTTAATATGTTACTATGAGGTCATTATGTTACATGTTATTATGGTCATTTACAATGTATTTTTTTTAACGGATAGTAATATTTGTACATGATAACATTAAAAGAGATGATAATATAAAATAAATGAGAAGGATTAAAAAAATACTATAATTGAATGAGAATTATTTTCATAATAGTATTAGTGGCCGGAAATTCTCCCAATATTTAATGTTTGTTGATGAGCCCAACTATGAGTGGTTCACTTTCAACTAAAGGCCCAGTATTGTTAAGTTTCGCTTGAGTAACTGTTTTCGAAGGATTGAACCCATTGAATTGTCCTATGAAAATCTGAACAAAAAATTTACAGGTCGGTCTATTTTTTTTAAGAGTAATTCTTATCTAATTTGAGACAGTTTAAACTCTTTTTGTACTATCTATCTTATCATATTACTATGTTACTATTGAATACCTTTATTACTATCACGCTGTAATTTTATTAAATAGATAGTGAATATTATACATAGTAATGGCTCACATGTGGGTGTCTCCTATCTCATATCAGTTACGAAATGTGAATGTGAATGCTTAGCTTAAGTTTTTGGGTGAAAGATGGGTTCAACATTGTATACTGGGTGTTTTCTAGTCTCCGGTCTCCCCAACAATAATATGGTAATATAAACTTAATAGAAAGTGTTGGAAAGTAGTTGTTAAACTTAATGGAAGTGTTGGAAAGTAGTTGCTAAACTTAATGAGAAGTGCTAAGAAGTAATTGTATTGCAAAGAAATTATTTTGATAACATAGTACCAACCAAAAATTCTTTCAAAATTGAAACCTATAATCCCTGCGGCCACATATATTTACGTAATTCTAAAGTTCAGATTTAATATCAGTTGTATCAAAATTGATGTTACAAATTTTTACTTATACTGAAAATTTATGTGGAATAAATTAACGGTTTGAAAGAATGCGACGATGCAGAGGGCTGAGTAATTGAAAGGGGTTTGCACGATGAAAGGAATGATGACGAAGTGGTATGCCAGTCGTAATATTCTTTTGATATAAAAAATTTGAAATGTTTAACATTTTTGTTTTCTTAAAATATTTCATGAAATGTTAAAACCCAAATTTAAATGTTAGTTATGAGTATTCACTAAAATAATACAAAATTTACGTATTAAAATAGTGACATAGCATCTGAGATCGGAAATAGCTATATATGTATTTATAATTATCAAATTTGATTTTGAAAAGATGGAGATTCCCTACAAAGGACTAATTAAGGACATAAGTGAATGCTTGGAGGGGATATTTACATCACTTTTGGAAGCATGCAATAAAGCTATATACTGATCAAGGAAAATGAATGTTCTTGCGTCCCAAACTTTGAATCATTTGATTTCTTCAGCCATCACTTCTATCAAAAATGAGAGAGAGAGAGAGAGAGAGAGAGAGAGATTGTAATTTATTTGTCTCAGATCGGAGACAAAGCCGTACTCTTACTCTTATACAAGTATATGAATTTTTAGTGGGACAAAAATTTAGGAGAGTACTATTAAACGAAAGATAAAATTTCTTTTGTCGAATTAATTGTGCTCATCACAAACTATACTATATGACATTTTGTACTTTTAGACTTTGAGAATTTAAAAAATAAAACAAAGCGCTCTTCTTCAGAGGGAGTAGGGAATACTGATTCTTATCAAAGGATTTGTATGATCCATATTAAAAGTACTACTGTACTACTAAAATACTAACATAATAAAGTACTAGTATAATTGTATGAACTAAAATCAAATAAATCCATATAAAAGAATTTCAAATTTAAATATAGTCAGTTGACTATAAAAGGTAAATTTTGCTAGTTGTATTAGTTTTTGCTATAGAAGAGGTATTATTAAGTCAAAAAATAATGAACAATTATGATGGTCAATCAATGCCTGTGATATATGTTAGTTGCAAAAGAAAAGAAAGTCTGATTTCATTTTATCAGATCTTCTACTAGTAATTAATTTATATGGAAATCCGGCCTTTATATATATATAATAAAGAGATCACCATAGCTTAGCAATTGATCGAAATGATCATGCAACAAGTATATATTATATATACAAGACAAGATAACGATTTCATAGTCAATTATTAGATTTTTATTCTTCTTAAATTATATACTACCCTCTTTTGGTCCCCACGAGATTATAATTGTTGTTCAAACATGTTATATATATTCTTCTTATGTTAAGTTATAATCTTAAAAATTATATAAGGGTCTACCATCTGTTGATTACATTAAAAACATATATAGTTTACAAGTAATTATAAAATCAAATGATTGAATTATTTTTCTATGCATGATTCTTCAATTATGATCGTTTCCCTTGTTGACAGTCGTTGAGTTCTTTTTTCTTTTTTTTTTTGTGGTTGCGTGGATGTTTGTGTGTGCGCGTCAATAAGAGTATGCTCAATACTTCAATTTATGGACAAAAAGAACGACTATATAGTAAGGATTTAATGCCAAAAAATATGAAAGTGATAATATTAAGCTCTTGATACATCTTGGTAATTTTTATGCGATTTTTTTTATTAATTTGAAAATAATATTTATAGATGATTAGTAAATGTGTGTGACCTATATGTGAGTTTGATATGTTTAGATGTACAAACATATATGGAGTATAATTTAATCCTTTTATCATGGTAGTTTATTTCACGCTTAAAGTTAAAATAATTACGGATTGCTGTTAACTTAAGCACACATTAACACATCGAGTTTTTGATTAATAGCTTGCAAGGCACACATTCACATGCTTATTAATTATTTTGCAATAGTTTTATTAACTTGTAAGGTTTAAAATTTAACATGAGGAGATAATCAATGACCAGTGAGGCCAACTGACAAGTTTTATACAAAAATTACTTTGAAATAATATGTTTGGTGTTTTTTAAATAAAAAAATACTAGACATATTGCATTTCAAATGTCTTCACTGCTTCAACTACACAAAATCAAGTTCTTTCGAAACTCATTCTCCTACATGTTTTATGGTGGGTTTGGACTTGGATCTTTTAAGAAATAATTATATGCTTCGTGCTGTTTTCAGGTTGGTGCAATTGTGTGTTCGAACATGGTGTTAAGTCAATTATTCAAGCAGGTTTTTTCTATCTCAATCAAATCTTTTATTAATAAAATTTGATTTTCATATGACAATAATAATAATAATAATAATAATAATAATAATAATAATAATAATAATATAGTTTTTTATTTCCATATGATCTAAACCGACTAAATTTGGTGAACACGATGAGGTGTCCCTCAAGGCTGACATCAAACTATGTGCGCCGCATATGAAGGAAGAAATTAAGAGAAGTAAGCCTTAATTCTAAGAAAATACGTAATAGAAAATTTAGATCTCTCTTCTTTTTCCTTAAAATTCATGATTTTTCCTTACAACACAAAATTGGTTCTATTATTAAATTAATCTGTTATTAACTTTTATTGTATTGTCACGGTTTTGGTGGATAGACGCTATTACGAACTGCCAATAAAAATTTTGCAGCTCATATTATTGTATAAGAATTAAAAAGTGGACACCTCTAACATAATAAAAATTGCTCTTAACACATAAAACATATAGCAATTAATTTCTAGCTCCACGCAATTTCTAAGTGCATTGATCCTAAGGAAAAGAAAAGCTTGGGGGAATGTGTATTGATGTTTGAATATAAGGGGGTTGGCACATTGGTTCAATCCACAGAAATAGGATACTGAACGGTTGGTTCTCCCAACGGACATTCGTGATTTATATAACACTCGCTTAATTAGTATTAATTAGTAGCTTCTTTGCATCTTACTAACTATCGCGCTCTATGCACTATTGTAAACTCTCGAAAAGGTATGTGATATACCCTTGGCACGTTGTCAACCTAAACTTTTTTATTAACAAAAATAAAGAAACAATATGTATACATATCCATAATTAAGAAAATTATTATATTCTCTTTGAAAATATAAACAAGAGATCAAAATTTTACCATTGCAGATACAATAAATATGTAACAAAAGAAATACATACATATAGAAAAGATAAAGGAAACATATGTATTTTTAATAAAAAGAAATGCCGTAATTTAAATTATCTTTTATCATCAAAGATAGAAGTGCCTCTTATATATCATGAATATGTAGTGCACAGAATTGGACTATATAGACTTCCACGTAATACGCTTCTGATTGATTCGTGGTAGGAATGGAATAGATGAGCGAAAAAAAATTAGCGAAGGATAATGAAAATACGAGAGAATTTATGAATAAAAAATATATTGAATGTGAGGTATATGGGCTAGAGACAAGATTTTCATATGCATCACATTTTTCATTTAAATAATTAAATAGGTCATGAATTAAATTTTCCCCTAGCCTCTTCTATAACATAAAACATCAAGCGTTAGCAAATAAAGTAACTCTCAATTTCTTTATCTGGGACAATGTCATGGACTGTACGTGACTTTTATACTAGCTAGCTAACCGCAAAGGTGTATTAAATTATAAAGGTATGGCAAGTGGGGACATGGTCATAACGCAAAGGCATATAGGTAGAACTTATGAATGCATAAGGTATGCCATGTTTTTTGAATGTATGACCAACCTTGTCCTCTTCAAGGTGTGTGGCTATCACAAGGGAAGAGCATACCATGTTGCTTCTTAATATTGAAGCTAGCACGAGGATTTAAGGAATGAAACCCTAATTCTTCATCACACCCATTCCCACCCTTTAATGTCCAGGGGTTCTCTGCTCCCTTGCTACCATGTGCCTTCCATATATGGGCTACTTCATGTGAAACCCACATGTTAACAGCCCCCCCCCCCCCCCCCTCCCCCCCCCCCCCCACTCCCCCCCCCCCCCCCCCCCCCCCCCAACCCACCCAACCCCAACTCCCCCATCACTTCCCTAAAACTTAATTGACAATGTAAAGAAAATCAGAACATTTTTTTTTTATTTTCGTTACGTAAAAAAAAGTTATTCAAATCAGATAGTGATATAGTGATATTCATACAATTATTCGGTCTCATATTCAATTGTCACATCCATATATCCACTCTCACAAAAAGAAGCAGTTAATTAATTATTGCTATTGTTTCATAAATGTTATTGTTTAATATGTGTCTCTTTGTCGTTAAATATAAACAAATATATTCAAGCTCCAATTAACAAACCTTAATGAATTTTATTGACTTAGTTCAACTTGTTTAACTTTTTAAGATAAACTAGATTTGCTGATTGAATTTTGGAAAAAGAAAAGTTGACTGATTTGTGTATGTAACTTGTAATAAGTCGGTACATAATTTCGATTAATAAGAATAAATTATTGAAAAGATATCCTATGGTTTGACATTAATTAGTTCTTGTCGAAGTTAGATTTGAGTTGTAAATGAATATTAGAGTTAAAATGAATACTAAATATAATACTGCATTTGAAAATAAATTGATCTTTGAAGGAAAATGACGTTTACTGGCTAGTAATCTAGTATGATGGTTAAAGAAATTTACTGTATATTTAAATTTTGAACGAAATAGATAGAAAATTGAATTTGGTAAAAACTAAAGAGTAATGGTAAAAGAAATATATTATGGAAATGTCTTACTGCGAGTTTTAGGAGAAGTTTTACAATAATGACAAAAGTAAAAAAGTACTGTATCTTATATTTATTTTGATACCTATGAAATTTATTTCTCATAGTTAACTTTTCATGGATAAATTGATTAATTTTAAAATCAATCGTTTATCAAATATAATACAAATTTAAAAAAAATGAAAGTTGACTTTAATAATATATTCAATATATTTTTTATGATAATAGTTATGCACTAACTTTTTATACACACAAGAAGATATTTTCATTCTAAAATATTGACAAATAAAGGCTGACAAAGGGAATAACATAATTATAATATACTATTGATCACCTTCTTGTTTTATAGTCAATCGACAAGAATTTGAGTTATGATTAAAAAAATCATTAGCAAAAATTATATAAGTTAACTGGCCAATAATTAAGCTAATTTAAATTATAGTATCATCAATTAAAGCGCTCATAAAAAATGTTATAAAAATATTACAATGTGTATAACATATGATCGATAACCCTACTCCAATTTTCATATTAGTGTGCCCAAATCTCGCAATTAAGCTACAAATGAGATATGGTACTGATATATTATACGGTTGCATTAAATTCCAGCAAAATCAGGTAGGTTTGAAGCACATGCATAGAGTCAACGTGACCAAAATTCCCACTGTTTATGGAATTATATAATTTTCTGTTAATATATATTGTTTACTAAGTAGAGCTACCAAACCCCTCATATGCAAGCAACATGTACCATTAATTGATCAAAGCTAGTAGCCGCATATCATGGAGAACACGTTATAAATATAAACTGCCTTGATAAATTCATAATTTTTTTTTGATATGGAGTATATATTATGGGCATACAAATTATTGCTACATATAGTATTTTGATAAAGCGTATTATTTAATAGAAAAGTTGTTCTAACTCATATTTTTTGTGGGAAAAGACTAATATTTATGCTAAAGAAACCAACTTGAACAATAAACACTTGGCTGACCAAAAGTATTCAAACATAATCATCATATCTTTTACTAAGACCAATAGTTCACTCGCATGCTTTGGGTTACACAATCAATTTATTCATTTTGGTAATATAAAAAATTGTAACATTAAATATCTAGTTAAATCTACCCTTTTACTTTTATATATCTCACTGAATGAGATTCCGACTCTAAGGATTCCTACTAATTCAGCAAAGAGGGAGAAAAATAAAATAAAATAAAAAAATAAAATAAAATAAAATTATATATATAAGGGAGATGACAAAATGGTCAGACTTAGAGATCGATCAATATTGCCGTTGAACCACATGATTGTCAACCTACATAACTTCAACTTTACACATATCATTCCCCACTAGCTAGCTACCGATTAATATGAACATCGTTAAACATAATATTTAAATAATCTCCACTATATATGTTGTTTATCCTAGGACTAACTACCATTTAGGACTACATTAATTATATTAACTGGCAAAGTACGAAACCGCGTAAACTTCAAACGACAAAATGTCTTATAATGCACAACCAATTAACTTACTAACAATCAGAGGTGTAATCTTGTTTTAGTACATCCACAAACAGAAAAATATATTCCAAAAATAAATTAATTTGCATGAAATTACATATATCTACGATCTTGAATAATATTTATTTACAATTTTCATTATTGTACTGCCACGGGTTTCACACACAAGCGCGTAATTTTTCAGTTTAGAATAAAGCAAATTTTAATAAAGTATTAATTAAAATTAATAATTAATGTATTATGAAAAGTGCATGAGTTCAAAAGGGGTGCTACATGAAAGATTACTTGCAAGCAAGTCGATTTCCAGTTGTAAACTTAGTGACGTGTTCAAACTACAGAAGCTATATATTATGTAACTTTCCTAGCTAGTTTATCTTTTACTCTATTTAGTCCAAGGAAAATGGCAAGTGAGAGTTGTATATGTACTTCTCTCATTTTTTTCAACCAAAAAAGGCATGCATACCAAAACCCTAATACAAATCAAAATTTGCTTTTAAATCACTTGATTACGACTTAATTAAAATATAGAATATGCATACTTCCTACACGGCTTAAACAACGTCGTCATCCAACACTTTCACACCTACAAAGAGTCGGTTGGCGAAGCATTTTAATATTCGAACTGAAAACCGACCAACGTCGGCAACATGGATCCATCACTTCCCCTGCCGGCAAACCTGCCGGTCTCTTTATTTCCATAGTAAGTATAATTACTCATGGATATATATAGTACATTTAAAATGTACTATACCATCCTAACTAATTAAGTTAAACATTGTACTTGTAATATTGACGTATAAAATTACTAATTATGTTTATATTAAAACGTTCTCTCTCTCTCTCTCTATATACATATCTATTTCTCAAATATTTATAAAATTTTTAGGGAGAATATGTGAGAATGAATCTAAAACCTCTAATTAGACTCAGAAGTCAATGCCGAGTTATCATACACCACTTGCATCCTCAAATATTTATAATATTGAATTTATAAAATCGATGTAGTGTTATGATTAATAGTTAGTTAATGTATCAATGTTTGATCGAAGTATGTATAAGAACAGAATAGTGTTTCAATAATTGAAGAAGATTGATTTCATTACAAACAACTCAATAAGAATCCTACAAGTGAATCGGATGCCACTACTAATCCACAAGGATTGAGTGCACTCGCGGTGTATATTAATTTTCACAAAAGAATGTACGTAACTCAATATTGAACTACATATTGAGATAAAAAAAAAAATAGTATATGGGGTGTATTACATATATATATAATGTGCATGCATGCATGCAGACTATCTTTCATTGGCTTCGCGACCATGAAATGATAACCGAAAAACCCAGTTGGTGAGTAACTTTCTCTTTGAATTTTTACTTGATTGCTGGTGGCTTTGGTTGGTTACAGCACTGGCCGTAGTAGTGGCTTCATCAACAAATGACTTGATCCTTTGCATGGCTAGCTTTAAGGTTTCCTCGGACATATTCGCAAAACACACACGAAACCATCCTGGTTCTGAGCAATGACATGAAGATCCAGGAGAAATATTAAGTCCAACGTTGTACACAATCTTCTTCCAAAGCTCCATCTCCGCGTCGAAAGTGTTTGAACTCAAGAGATGCCTCATGTCTACCCAAACAAACAAACTAGAGTTGCTCTCTAGGCAGCTTATACCGGACTCCAAGAGGCCCGAAACTATCATATGGTGACGTTGCTTAAGCCTCTTTTGATTCTCCGAAATGTAAATTTTCGTAAACTCTTTGTCCGATAACATTGCTGAAAGAAGGTACTGAGTTTGTGAAGAGACCAATCCAAAGCTTGACATTTTGGTGGCTGCTGCCACCACCATGTCATCGTTGGAGTAAATTGCTCCAACTCGAAAACCCGGAAGCCCGAGATCTTTGGAAAGGCTGTACACGATATGAACTCGTTCCCAAACGTCGGTGTTCATCAAGTTTCTCTTCTTGAGGACATCCATGATGCTAATGAAGCCCGGTGAGCTAAAAACCGTGCCGGAATAAATTTCGTCGCTGATTAAATGAACTCCCTTGTCTTGAATGAAGTTTACGAGGAGATTGAGCTCGTGGAGTGTTAATGTTGTGCCTAGAGGATTTGAAGGGTTGGTTACTAGAACACCTTTTACTCTAAGGTTGAGTTTTTCAGCTTGTTTGTAAGCTTCTTCAAGGGCTGATTTAGTAATTTTGAAGCCGTTTGAGCTAACACACTCTATCGGTACAATTTCCACCCCGGTTCGCCACTTGAGATCCCTATCAAATCTGCATATATACGAAAAGATTTGGTTAGCGACTTTTGCTTGATGCTGAAGGATGTTTTTTTCTTTTTTTTAAATGGTAATGGCATTTTTGTAATAAAAGTAAATAATAGAGAAAATGTTGCATCACCCCACCACCCGCCCAATAAATGTTTTGACCAAAAAAAGTCAATTAATCACAATGTCTTACAATTTTGTTTGTTTGTTTGTATATATATAATTATATATACACATAAATAAATGTACGTTTTTGTATAAAAAATATTGAGAAATATACTTACCCAGGATAATATGGGGTCGGAAGGAGAAAAGCGTCGCCTGGCTCGGCCAAGCAAAACATGAGAGTCTCATTGGCAGATGTTGCACCAGCGGTGAGGACTAAATTGTTTGGATTAAATGTGACTCTGTTTCCTCTTATTTCTGACATAAATTCTACCAATGCCTGGAAAAATTTAACAAATTATATATAGAGTCAGATAAAATTAATTTCACTAAGTAGTTAAATAATTATGAGATAAATAATTGTTTAAAAAGTTTACATTTTTGAAAGCGGGAAGGCCGTGGTAATCTTGAAACAGAGCAAGTTCTCTGAAAATGGATTGGCCATTTCTCATGAAACTTGCTGGATCAGGATTTTTGTTGAGCCAAGACTCGAGAAGATCGAAAGAAAGCTGATTTTCAGCAAGGCCCATTTGGATGATTCCATTAGGATTTTGGACGTCATCGTATGGATTCTTCTCGTACTCCTGCCATCCGAGGAAGTACGATGAATCTTGTCCGTGTGAGTTACACGCTGCCTTTGTTGATAGCATCTTCATTTTAATTAAGTTGTTGATCGACGGAGCTGCGAATCGGAATGCGGAAAAATTGATTGTGAATATGATGAATATAGTTCAAGAATTAGAGAGAGAGAGAGAGAGAGAGAGAGAGAGAGAGAGAGAGAGAGAGAGAGAGAGAGAGATTTGATTGAAGAAATGGTGGTGTGAGGAAATATGATGACAGACAGCAGCATTTATAGGGGAATTTTGCAGTGAAAATTGCCCACTCAGCATGACAATACACCCCTTTGACCGGGATATGTACACTCTTTTTCTTGCTTACCGTTTTTTAATCCCCTTTCCTTTCTATTTTGCTCGATCGCTACACACTTATTCCGCGCCATTCCCACTCACATCTCTCTTTTTTACTTATGGCGTCCTTTTATTTAATTTCTTTTTCCAAAATGAATATACGTGTCGTTATTCCTAAAAATTGAAAGAATTATGTAGTCTGTAACAATTATATTTCAGGAATTCAGATTTGTATAACATCTAAAAAGATCTTTTGTTCATAAAGATAAAATTTGATTCTTTAGTAAACTTATTTATACACACAAACAAACTCACAAGACAAATTCACAAATCAATTAAAATTTGTCATGTGGATAAATTTATTTCTCTTTTTCTTCTTTAATCAATGAAATCAATTAATTTCTTTTCTTTTATGCATTTTTATAAGTTTTTCTTATAAAATAGTTTGTGTGCAAAGTTTTTATTCTTCTTTGGTATTGTTAGAGTAATTTAGGATTATGTGATTTTAGTAGTTCATAAAAAGAAAACAAGAAATAAGGGAAAAAAGTGAAATGAAATACGGAGAAATTAAATGAGCGAAGAGATCGAAATAAGATATGTGGTGAACCAAAATTCCAAATTCACGTCAACTTTTTTTATTTAAAAAAAAACTCCGTATATAATAATGTAAAATTTCCTGTATATCAATTTTATCGGTTTCACCTAAAGGAAGCTTCGTAAAATTCAAAAACCAATGTTACACCTATAAGGCTATAAATTTCTTACATTAAAGATGTTTTTTTTTTTTTTGGTTACATACATTAAAGATGGTTTGAATCAACTATTGTGTGTAATTCTACATAAACTAATGAATCCCCAGACAATAGATTATTGAGAGAAATATAACTATTTGGGCTGCTTTTTTTGGTTTTTTAAAATTTTTAAGTTACACTTTTTGTGCTTGTTTAATGTAGGCTTTTTTCACACATAAAAATTGTGAAAATTCGAATTTTTTTCCGACATGTCCACACTCCACTCTGTTGCTGCTTAGTTGGACCGTGTTGTCCATTCACAGCCGAATAACCAAGGACTTATACTATCTTTTATGTTGTAAGTGATTAGTGATGAAACTACGGAGAAACAAATAAAAACAAGAACCAAAGACGAAATTAAATTTTGAAAATATCAGTTAAAAACAAAAATAAGATGAGAGAGAGAGAGAGAGAGAGAGAGAGAGGTTGTTTTGTTGAGAAGGTAGAACGGTCGATTGTACAAAGGTGCATATGCCGACAACAAATCCTGAAGGTTGAACAAAATGGTTAAGCGCCCGCAAAAGAGCCCATAAACAATCGGACCCATGACCGTGCCCTGGTCCATATGCTCCCCAGCCTCCATTGCCTCACCTTTGTCGGTCACGTCACTTGTAATAAGTTGTCTCTCTCTTCTGTTCCTTTTATTTCTATTTTCTGTCTTTGAGTTTCCAATATGTCAAAATACTACTACTACTCAAAAACAAATTATATCATGTAATTTCCATTGTTTATTGAGTAAATGATCGTGTTGAAAGTACCCGAGAAAAGAATGTCAGTTGAATTACTCCAATTTATATTTTTATCTTCTGCTTTATTCTTTTTAAAATTGACAAGTGACCTATAATCAATTTTTTTAATAAAAAAAATAAAACCTAAGCCAATACATGACAACTCTAGAGGAAATGTGTGAATTGGAGTAGCTCATCTAAATTCAAGAGAAACGGAGAGCTATTACATATAATATTGTTTAATTATTTATTTTTTATTAAGTAAAATATAATCATTAATTTCATTATGTTCATTAAAAAAAAACCTGAGGATGTGGTATCTAATATAAAGAATGATATGACATGAAATTTTCAATTATATTTCTAATTTTCAAATTTCAGGAGTAAGAAGTACATTTCGAAAAGGTCGATTTCTATGCTCCAACTTAGTTTTAAAATATTTGACAATGTAAAATTGGTGAAGTATTTTAATTTTTACACCGGAATGCTGCGCAATTTATACTTTAACCTAGATAAACTTTGTTTAATTATGCAAATGACTTTAAAATCTTAAACTTTTCATTTCGGACTAATTAATTAAATGTAACAGGAGTTTTTAAGCAGCATACAGCGGCGGGATGTTATAACAATGGGCACACGATCGACTAGTTGCTTTAATTTATACGGAGTAATTAATTAATTTTAAAATAACATGTATTGTATTATGTGAAGTTTTAGATTATAGCCTTGTATATAACGGTACGAGTTGATACGTCAAAAGTTATGTTTGGTAGCATATACTATCGTATACAATTTGAACATTTAATTAATTCCAGTGGTCTGTAAGATACTTCCATTCCAGGGGTCCGGTAAGAGAATTATTATTATTATTTTTTTCTAATCAGAAATATTCTTACGGTTTTTAACTGAAATTAAGATAGAAGATCATTATTGGAAAAAAAAATTACTAATTTTATTCTTTATTGAAGCAAATTAACACATTTTTTATTTTTGATTGAGGATAAATCGAGACAAATCACGACGTTTCTCAATTTGTAGGATTCTGCGTATATCTCAAATTAAAAATCATTTCGTTAGAATTAGAAACAATAAAAAGAGGTCATTGCATTTCAAATTCCTTGTCCACCTAAATTTATCAATATATACTCATTGTATATTATTATGTACGTGGACGCGCCTCCTGCGTGTGTGTAATATACTCTCTTTATTTCAAGATTAGAGATACATTTTTAAGACAACGATTTTTAAAAACAATTTTTATGTTCTAAATATATATCTATTATTTCATTGTTTAAAGTAATAGTACTGGTAGTTATAGTAGGGATTACCAAGTAGTGAAAATAGTGGAGTTGGTTAGAGTAGTAGAATGATATTTAAGAAACTACATAACTTTTTATAGTCAAAAAAATAAAAATGTATTTTTAATTTTGAGATAACCAAAAAAAGAATATGCATATCTAATTTTGAAACGGAGGGAGTATTTAATTATATGAGATAAAATTATTAAAAGTTTAATCCGCTAATATATTCATGGTCTTAAAAATTCATTTTACTTATTCAGTATTTCACTTTCCAAAAAGAATCAAAACTTTTCCATTTAGTGACAGCTTATTTTGATTTTTGTATTTTGGACTTGACGAAGTAGGTAGCGACATGTAGTTAATCCATTTAAAATTAGCCGATTCAAATATTATAGTGATTTGTATATTATGTCAAAAACATGAATGTAATATCATAACAAGTTGATAGTCAAAATGAAGACTCCTTTTGTAAAACCACTGGAGTCTGGAGTGGTTTTTCCGGAGAACTAAAGAAGTTTGTTCAAGAATGAGACTTCAAAACCATTTTATAGTAATACGTACGGAGTAATATATAAGGATTATGTGCACCCAAGTTGTTCTGCATTTAGCAACATAAATTAACGTAGGAGCCTAAAGGCTAACTTTCAAGTGCGCAAGTTGCTGAAATCCTCCGCATGAAGTAATTTTTCGCAAAACACTCTGTTCCAAAATTTAAGATAAATTTGATTCCATAATTAATTCTACATTTCAATATCTTATATGAATTTATTTATTTTTGATTGATGACAAAATACATTATAAATTAATTATTGGTACAGATACAAATTTTAAATTTTGATTGCAAACTTTTGAATTTTATAATGGTAGAGATAGAGAATAATAGATAATCATCTTACTACTGGTATTAGCCACCTGATTTACAATTGTAAATATTATTTTAATCCAAGAAGAAATATCATAATCAAAGAACTGTCCGCCGACTAGGCAAAAAAATTAGTAAAACAAACTTCAACAGGTCCATTTGTAGTATAAAAAGAAAAAAGAAAACAAAAAGGTGATTTATGTGGACTGACGAACTCTTTTATTTACATACATAATATAATGAAATGTAGGGGAGTATCCGGTATATAAAACCAGCTTGTAATTCGCAAGGTAGGTGAAAAGTGAAAAGCCGGGTCGCGATCACGCTTTCCGTGATTTATAGCCCTTCATTTTCTCTTTACTTTAATTTTGGGGCAAACATATCATAACTCTTTTTTTACAACCAATTTTCAAGAGTATTTGTTTCCATTTTTAACACTTGAGGGACAACTCACCATGCTAGAACATCGTCTCCTTCCCTTCCCTTCCATTATATACCCTCTCCATCCAAATAAAAATAAAATTAAATAAATGAAGTATACATAATTCTTATTTCATAAAAAATTAAAAAGAAAAAAAAAGGGATCTACCCAAAACAATAGGAAACTTCTTTTTCGATAGTTATATTTTAAGGAAAAAATGTTAATTATACTTCAAAATGAGTCAAATATGAGACGAATAGAGTATTTTTTTGTGTTTTTTTTTAACTTATGTGTATGTAAAATATAGATAGATACATACATACACGATATATACTTCAAATTAATTCATCATTTTTTATAATGTCATGTTAGACTATACTTCAAAAAAGAAAGTTTTGTTTAACTTTATTAATTTATATCTAAGTAAACTTCAATTGTGTTGTGTAAACTATAAGCGTATTTCACTTCTTTATATTATACGTTTTAATTTTTGTACACTACTACTGATCAATCATAATCCCGTTTATTATAATTTAATTTTTAGATTGAAATTTAAACTGAGCAAACCGTATGGTTTTAGAATTAATATATGGAACACAATTGTGGCATTCATATATCGCGTCTCTATCCATGGGGTTGGAGTTGGTTTGAGGTTCTATTTGGTCCTTCGGAAGCTAGCAACAAGTAGGATAATTTAGACTTTTGTATATATTTGCTTTGATTTAGACTTTGGAGGTGATCAAAGGGGACCATGTATATATATGTAAATATATATGTTATTATGTTATTATTAATTAGTTTTAAATTGAATTCAAGAAGGTACAACGAAGTAGCTAATTAAATGCCTAATTATACCCTTTACTGTGGCAAGCTTGCCCTAATATGGACCATCTCTCTTTCTCTAACCCCACCCCACTAGACTTTTGACTTTTTACACATTAAATTGGTCACCAATTGACTTAGAGTGATTTTCAAGTTTTTATAGTTAGTTTAACGCTACACTAATAAAATTATACAGCATTAACTATATTTTAGTATTCCTTCAATATTAGACTTTTTAAGTTTAATTTACATAGAGTACGTACGTAAAGATATAATCAATATTATAATTTTTTACTTCTTCTAAGACTTCATTCCATTCTTACCCTCGAATTAAATAATAATTGTCTTAAGAAAGATGAACAAGATAAAATAAATATGGATATTTTAGAAGAATATGTGTATTATTCCTAGAATACATATAAAATGACTGACATAATTTTTTTTAAAGAGATTCTAAAGAGTCTAACATATAAAAATTGGAGAGAGTTATTAGAGTCCAACTTTCCTCTTATTTCGTACGTAATAAATAGAATTTTGTTAATGGTATCTATTAAATAAAAATTACACAGCGTCAACTTTTCTATTCTTTCTACGTACCTTCCAGACTTGGACAGTGATATATGAATGCAATCTTGAAATATTGAAATTGTAAAAGATTTTTATGTACAATTAACGTACGTGTTGCTTTGATATTTGACCACTCTTCGAATGAGAAAAATACACTCCGCACATTGGAAATAATATATACGAGGAGTTTAACTTATGCTTTAATTATGCTTGCACCAGTACACATGCACTACTAGATAAAACGAAATGATTCTAGTTTCATGTTACTTTTTCTCTTAGTTATCATTTTGTAAATATAATATGTGAAAGTGAAACTCTATCTAGAATGCCATATGAATGCAATGGATAATACATAAAAACGAACAGTAAAGGTGGAAGAGAAGAACGAACATAATGAGGGAATTTGGGAATAAAAAAAAATTGATAGAACGTGAATAAATCTAAAATTAGAAAGAAAGCAACTCAAAACTACATATAACTTTTAATAGTGTAAATATCAAGTCTATATTATTTCATTCAATCAACAGGTAAATCAGTAATCTTAACTGAACAACTAATTGTATATGTGTTATATTCTTTCACCTGTGTGAGAGAGATATTTTTTTTTTTGGTGGAATACATTTTAATACTAACCCAATATATACTTATTCATGAAATTTAAATTTTCATCTAAAAGTCAAACAACAATACTCTTAACGTTTCAACTAATTCACTATTTCCTAGAGCACAATTAAATTGAGTCAATTTATGGTATTAATCACAGGATATCTATATGTCTATATATATATTATATAGAACAGAATCTAAATTTATAAGATGATGATCCATGATTGAGCAAGCAAGACAAAATGCATTCAATTTGGGAGTGATGTTAATTGGATTTAGTGGACAGAGATGATCCTACACCATATGGATGCTTATAAAAACATGGACCCTTCTATCATTTAAGTGTCACCCTTCTCATAAACATCACACAAAACCTAGGCCTCTAATTCTTGCAAACATCATTTGCTATGTTCGATATGGCTCGACGAGACCAATGTTTATGTGGGACAACTTCAAATTGAACTGCCCAAAACAAGAATTGAACTTTTTTGCAATAATCTTTTCCTTTTTTTTTTTTTTTTTGATTTTGTTGACCACTATTAAACTTACAACAAAAACTTTGTTTGATATAGTTCACAACTCACGCGATTAAAGTTATTTCTTGCTCTACATTTACCCCTTTTTCCGAGATATTAGAATAAACAGCTAGTTATAAGTTTGCAAGAGAAAAAGATTTTTAAAACAGTGAACGGAAAAATCATAAATACTTAATTATTTCGAGCTTAAGTTAGCAGTTTAGGATCCAACGAGGAACAGTGAAAAATAGTAGGGGGGGGGGGGGGGGGGGGGGGGGGGGGGGGGGGGGGGGGGGGGGGGGGGGGGGGCACGTGCCACGTGGTTTGTAGTAGAAGAAGGCTCCTTAACACATGTGCAGATATAGCTTGTTTCAAATGCTCCCACCAATTTGTCTTTGAAAAACAGAATAAGAAAAGGCCAATTAAGATATTTGAAATTGTAATTATTTAACTCATATATATATATATGTATTACATATCGTCGATCCTTCTGCTTCTGGGATTAACTATGATGTTTTTAAATTTTATTTGTGTAAAAATTATTTCAAAAGTTGATCTAGCCTTTGTGGAACACAATACAGAATTTGAAAAATCTCTTGCAGTATTACACATTCTTTTTGAAGAAAGTATACGGTATGCCTCATAATTAATTTTAAATAAAATCAGATAATTAAATAGGCAACAACCCTTTACCAACAAAAAGAAAAAAGGTAACGGAAAATATAAGAAGAGAGTCTAGCTCTTTGCGAGCATAAGAGGACCATATATACGTATAATATAGAGAGGAGGACGTCCTTAATTGAACAACAAGTAACATGATGCTCACGTTAGTCCATGCAGTCCTCACACTGATCACCCCATGGAGCAGACATAGACATGCATGGACCATCTCCTACCTTCTCTTCAATTCCGTAGGTCCCTAAATTTCCTCCTCTCTCTAAAACTAATCAATGTTTCGCGAATATTGTATATATAATTGTACTCATTCCGTTTCAATTTCAAAAATAGATATACATTTCATTACAACGATACAATATATGTTTACAAATTCTTATAATGCAATATTGAAGTGAGTTATTTATAAACTCGTATAACAAATGAAATTTTAAAATTTACAAAATAAGTATAAAAATATATATTTCTATATTTGAAACAAATAAAGTATTTATTAATATAATGTGCTTTCCGTTATGATAGAAATTCGTTCGCAACAACTAATAATATACGGAGTATGTTTTTTCTTTTGTTGTTGAAGATTCAATGAAAGTTATAGCTAGCTGGGTAGCAATTTGACAATATTTTACTTGATACATGGAAGAGAACACAAGTGGTAGTTAATTAAGTCTTCATCCGGAATTTATGAAACGGCTTCCCAGCCCAAAGTCAAAATTAGGATGTTCTGCAAGGACTAATTAAATTCGTTATTGTAGTTAGCTATCTATCAAATCTCTAATCTAGCATATGGTACGGTAAGAGTACTATCTGAACTTTGAAGTCGGGAGATTAAATTTTATAGAGTGAGAATTATGAGGAGTTTATATATATAACCAAAAATCTAGCTTTAACTAATTAGTTGGTTATGTGGGAATTGGATAAATATGTTTAGTTGGTGTAACACACATATAGACTGACTTATATATAAAACTGAGTTACTAGCTAGCAACCTCTCAATTAATTTTTGACTATGTCTAATTATGGGATGGAGTGCGTGCATGGTGTACTGCAGTTCATAAACTCTCACACTCGCACTGTATTGTCAATTTTGACCATAAATTTTTTTTTTGGAAAGGATGGTAATACAAAAGGCTTTGGCAAGAAAATTTAAATAATGTAATAAAAAAATATCAGAATGACCATTGTGCCCATGTCTTTTTGTTAGAGTAGACTTTTTACGTCAGTTCTTTTTCACAAGGGGAAGACGACTGCACTCGCACGCATGCCTTGGTCAACAAGTTTTTATATGCAGGATTCTTGGTGATCTAAAGTCATCCTAGTTGTAATATAATGAGCCTTTTTCTTAGAGGTAATTAAGACGTATTATGATCCTAGTTGTACCGTCTTTCTTTTTTTCAATTTTTTTTTCATAAAAAATTTAGATGAGAGAGATTATTTATGTCAGCGACATTTTTAAAGTCTTACAATAGTACTTACAGATTACTCACCAATAAAAATAATTAACAAGGTCTAAACTTTCAATATAATGAGACGCTTCTTAAATTTTATTGAGTGAACCAATTTTAATTGGCATTGTTATTCTATGTCCGTTATTCACTGTATTTTGGAGCATTTTTTTACATTTGTGAATTATATTGTTGCTTGTATGTTGTAACTAATGATTCGTAATAAGACTTTCGAAAGGGTAAAAAAGAAAATCATCCTAGTAGGTTGACGGAATTGCTTATCCGTACCGATAGTCAAGCATATGCTTCGACTTCTACTACAAAGTTCACATTTTGTTTCCTACTTACTTGAAGTCAAACAACAAGAAATCATTTAACTAATCCCACTGAAACTTATAGGACATTTCAAAGAGGAATATATAGTTATATAGGGGTAAAAATAGCAACCTTAACAGTTGTATCAAGTAAGCCTAACTTCCTAAGTAACAAAAGAAGTCTTAGGTATCACGAGATATAACTAGGATAATCTAGATACAAGTACATATATAGTAACTTTGAGATGATCGAACAAATTAAGTATAAATACACAATAAATGATACAAAATGTATAAATATATTTTCAAAATAGCTAGATAATTAAGCTCAATCATTATCTTATCTATTGGAATAGACATGTTTGAATGTCTTGTGGAGTTTTTGACAAATGAGACAAAACAAAATTAGAAACATCACATTCAGGTCCAAATTGTTCATGTTGAAAGACTCCATCCATCGACCATTTGTAATAGCTGAGGACCCATGCGATGCAATTGCAATTGCAGTCTAGCTACTAGGAGCTAGGTAGCGAAATATATATACATTTCAATTATATACAAAATGTAACTCTCATACCAGTTAAGATTTTGTCAATATATACGTGTGCAACCGTGTGGGCCGTCACCACTCTAACACTCGAGCATGGAGTGTAGCTTTACTATACGAACAGATTAATTATTTCTCAAATTAAATGATATATATCTTGATATTTATATATATGTAGAGTACATACACATTATTTTATGATGTTTTATATAGGTTGACATGTATAGCAGTCGATATCACAATCGGAAAAAAATTGAGTCATTGAAGTTTGACGAAGACATTTCCAGCTAATTTTGATAATGAAAGAGGCAATATAAAATGGATTAATTTTCATGAAATTCAACGGCTAGCTAGCTCTTGCATGAGGTAAACCGTCACGTACGGCCACGGTCCTTCTATTCATCTCGACAACATTCAAACTCGGATTGTGATTGAGGTGTATAAGATATATTCGATCGGCATTAAATCAATAATTCAAAATTTAAATTTTCGTCTTCACAAAAAACATTTGAACTTGTGTCGCTCCAATGTTTAATATGTTACTCGAATCTTGTACCTACTGTCAAAAACATTATGCTCAAGTTTTTTCTCACCCTAGACATCACCATTCAAACTCGATTCTAAAGTTCTAATTCAACTTGTATATCATCTATATACTTTTTTACATTTTTTGGGTATTTTGTCTGATTTTGTACGAATTAATTAAAATTAAGTGTGAACTTTATGTGAATCTGACAAATAGCAGATAGAGAATTTAGAAAAATAGGGAGGTAAAATGTGCATAAGAGAATTACCAAGAAGCAGATATAAGAGAAATAAAGTGCACACGAGCCTATGTGATCTTCGGTCTACATTTGTTCCTTAAGGGCTAAACACTTGACCGAATGATGTTTCATCCGTTTGTGATGAATTCATATGACAATTTAATTAAATATTATGATTTCATAATTTTATTCAAAATAATTGTGATATATATGCAAAAAAAAATCTGTAATAAAAAATTTAGATGGAGAAGACTCTTCAAGTGATATTTATAAATTATTTATTAAGAATGACCGCTAGCAACATTTAAATTTATAACTTAATGGAAACATTTACTGAGTTGAATTGATAACATTTATTGGATTTTATCAACTAAACTAACTTTCATTGGTGTGATACGATTTTTTCAATAATGAAAAAAATAATAAATTACGGAATTTTGAATAAGCCGTTTGCTTGCGTTTGTAAGATTGAATGGAATCACTATTCAAATCTCACCTCCACCTTTCTCACACCCCAAAATACCATCACGAACTGGAGGGTGGGTCGGGGGGTTGGGGGGGGGGGGGGGGGGTGTTGGTTGGTGTTACTAGTTGATCAAACAATGGGCCTTGTATTGCTCAAGTCCACACAAGATGAATGTCTCGGTCCAAATAATGCTACATAGTAAATCCCATCGCTTTGGGTTGGGCATAGGCACTAATCCAATCCATGGCGTAAGAATATCCAGTCGCATTAACGTCTAAAGGAGAGTGAAGTGGAGAAAAACAGTTTTGAATTCAAACTTAGAAGAGATATGGAGTAAATGAACTAACGAGACATTTTGTTACGTACCAACAAATTATAAAAATAAAAGTAAATAAATAAATGGGACAAATTTTAAATCATTAATTTTTAAAATATGTATTTCTTCGAGTTCATTAATTCTTTATAATGTTTAATCATATTAGTATATACACATTTATTTATGTATAATGTACAATTACATAAGTTGATGTCTCTAATACTACTCTTTAGTCGTATATATATAAAAAGTATGTAGGGAGAAAAAATGGACAATCTAGTGATAAATTTGAATTCTTCGTATTTCGCATGAATTATGTCAACCATGAGAATAAGTTTTTGGTTTTTTTAACAAATTCGAGAACCCCGTATCTTTATAAATAAATAACCCGGATAAGGTGGTCAAAGCGGTGAGGGGGAATTATTATCGAAGATCCCTTGCCGCCCAAATTATGTCCATTTTGAATGAAAACCTGTATACCAAAAATATGAGTTCGGGCATTTCACATTTATTCTAGTATCTTGTTCTTCCATGATGACGAGAATTTGGTAAGTATTCAAAAGAAAAAAAAGGACTTCATAAAAATATTTAGATCTTTACTTTTTTCCGTTTTCATCCTTTTGTAAGTCACAAATTCAGAATGTGATAAAACGAAAATGAAAAGATAAGAGGTTAAATTTAATGTCTCACAAATATGGTGTTAAATTGTGCTTTCCGGTTGCTACAAGGGCGTAACAATGATATTAATCTTCAAAAAGAGAAATCAATTTTGGGCTTGTACAGTTCAGTTATACTCAAATCCAACTTAAAAAAATGTGTTTTCCAACTTGAGTTGTTTAAAATAAATAATACTATGTAATAGATACTCCGAATATATAAAGATATGTTTAGAAGTTCTTTTTAAAGAATTTTTAATTCGAAAGTCATTTTTATTAACGAATAATGAGACTTTTAATTGACTTATAATCTGACATAACAAAAAAAAAAAATTTCTTATTATTAAAAAAGTCAAATTTTAGATTAAAAATGATTAGAATCTAAAGGGTTAAAGTAGATCCGAACAGAGCTTTAAGCAGGGAGATTAACACCGCAATCTCAAAGTTGAGCTCGTACATATGTTTAGTGCCTATTGCTTTAGGCGTAACATTAGATGAATCAAACTTCATGGACTCTACAACAATTCACATATTTCTTAAAAGCATGTATTGCCCAACGAGACCTTTTAATGGGAAAATCCCTTCAAACACTTTACATCAAGTCCATTCTCCCTCCTTCCACCTACCTCTCCAACCACTTCATCCTCCTCTACTCCAAATGCCGCCGCCTGTCCGCCGCCCGCAAGGCCTTCGATGCCATCCCAGACCCCAACGTGTTCTCCTTCAATGCCATTATCGCTGCCTATGCCAAAGAGTCGCTACCTCATATTGCACAACAACTGTTCGACGAAATTCCCCAACCGGACCTTGTCTCTTATAACACTCTCATTTCTGCTTATGCAGATCGCGGCGATACTATCCCTGCTCTAAGATTGTTTAAGGAAATGAGAGAGATGGGTCTTGACATGGATGGATTCTCTTTCTCTGCAGCAATCACCGCTTCCTGTGACGACATTGCTTTGCTCGGTCAGTTGCATTCGTTGGCAGTTGCTGGTGGGTTTGATTCTTTTACTTCTATCAACAATACGCTCATCACGTACTATAGCAAGAATGGGTTCCTGGATGTGGCCAAGCAAGTCTTCTATGCCATGGGTATGATCAAGGATGAGGTGTCTTGGAATTCTATGATTGTGGCATATGGTCAGCACAGAGAAGGATTGAAGGCATTGTCATTGTATCAGGAGATGATTCGTTTGGAGTTATATGTTGACATGTTCACTTTGGCTAGCGTTTTGACCGCATTTACATGCTTAGAGAATTTGCGTGGTGGAATTCAGTTTCATGCACATCTGATAAAAACGGGGTTCCACCAGAATTCCCATGTAGGAAGCGGCTTGATTGATTTGTATTCAAAATGTTGTGATAGTATGTCATATTGTACGAAAGTGTTTCAAGAAATTAACGAACCGGACTTGGTTCTTTGGAACACAATGATTTCTGGGTATTCCCGGAAGGATGACTATTCTGAAGAGGCTGTCTCTTGTTTTAGACAGATGCAACGTGCTGGTCACCGCCCTGACGATTGCAGCTCTGTTTGTGTAATTAGTGCATGCTCTAGTTTATCATCACCTTCTCAAGGAAGACAAATTCATTCATTAGTACTTAAGTCTGACATACCATCAAATCAAATCTCGGTGAACAATGCCTTGATTGCAATGTACTCTAAATGTGGAAATCTGCACGATGCGAGGCAAATATTTGATAGGATGCCAGAGCACAACACTGTCTCATTAAATTCAATGATTGCTGGTTATGCACAGCATGGAATTGGAACGGAGTCACTGCATCTATTTGAGCTGATGCTCAAAACAAATCTAGTCCCTACAAAAGTTACCTTCGTCTCTGTCCTTTCTGCATGTGCCCACACAGGAAAAGTTGAAGAGGGGCAGAAGTTTTTTAATTTGATGACTGATAAATTTCAAATAATGCCTGATCCAGAACACTTCTCATGCATGATTGACCTTTTCGGACGAGCAGGAAAACTGGAGGAAGCAGAGAGGTTTATTGAGTCAATGCCATACAACCCTGGTTCCATTGGTTGGGGAACTTTGCTTGGGGCATGTAGAAAACATGGAAATATAGACCTAGCAACTAAGGCCGCTAACCAGTGTCTTCTACTGGAACCTTCAAATGCAGCTCCATACGTCATGCTTGCAAATATGTATGCTCGTGCTGGCAGATGGGAAGAAATGGCTTCAGTTAGAAAACTTATGCGGGATAATGGTGTGAAGAAGAGTCCAGGTTGTAGTTGGGTTGAAATGAATAAAAAAGTACATGTTTTTGTCGCAGAAGATATTTCACACCCTATGATAAAGGAGATTTATGTGTTCTGGGAAAAGATGTTAGATAAAATGAAACAAGCAGGCTATTTACCGGATGTAAGGTGGACTTTGGTCAAGGATGAGGGAAAAGTGGACGGAGAAAAGGAGATACGGCTAAGGCATCACAGTGAGAAGCTAGCAGTTGCTTTTGGGCTGCTATCCACTAGAGATGGTGAACCTATGCTTGTGGTGAAAAACCTTAGAATATGTGGGGATTGTCATAATGCCATCAAAATAATATCTGCTATAACAGGGAGGGAGATTACTGTAAGGGATACCCACAGATTTCATTCCTTTAAGGGAGGGCATTGTTCTTGTGGGGATTATTGGTGATGTCCAAGGTTGTAAACATTCTTTACATGGGCTGTTTACCCACCGATCAGGCTCTCTATATGCTCGCGTTGTCCCTATGATCTGGTAAGCTGCATGTTACACAAGCCAGTATCAGTACTGAATCATTATTCCCTTTATCAAGTTCGCCATTATTAATCCCTAATAGGGGAACTTTTCAAGAGCCTGTTCATCAAAGTTTGCAACATGAACTTGGAATTGGTTATCAAAATTTTGAAGATTTTTAGTGCTATCAAATCCTACTACATGTTGACCTTGATAGCTGTACTACAAAATTCTGCAGTTGGTGATACTACAACTTGGTGATAATATACTCGGTGCAGCACCAACTAAAAATGTGTATAATCAAGAACAACAAAATTGCAGAAGTTCAACATATTATAAATATTTTCTGTATCAATCCGGAGTGCTGTCGTTTCTAAACTAGTGGTAAAAGGGCATATCTGCCTACCTGGTTAGGATTTGTGGCAAGAGAGAAAACAAATGCCATCAGAATTTCAGTTATTATTTATTTCAAATTTGATATAAACCAGAGGGGGTGGTACAACTTAAATATTCAAACAATTGATTCATACAAATTGCAACAAATTTCTATCAGACTTCACTAGCAAATAATGGTTATCAATGTGATCAAAATTTCTTTCACCAAATCGTATATACCACAAATGTTGCAGATTTTAGTGCCAAAGACCTGACGAATATCTTTACTCCATGATCAAGAATTCACCAAAAAAGATAAGGTTTGCAAGGTAGCTATAATGTGTTGCTATGTCAGCGGTTTGACCTGAGTTGGAAGACCTGGCACTCCGGCTTGAATTTATTCTGAACTGCAGCCTTCACGAACCTCTTGACAGCCCCTTCATCCTCCTCAAATTTCATCCGTACAAAAAAGCTTAACCACCACGTCGGGGTTCGCTTTTTCGCCTTCACATAGGAAGCAAGCAAAATATCATGTTTTTGGTCAAATGATACATGTATGACTAGACCTAACTGGAAATAAAGGGTAAAGAAAGTTGGAAATTAAGACAGCTCTAGTATTGAATGAACATTTCCACTTGTTTGAGTCAGTTTGTTAAAATTAATATGTTTTTAAGTTATAAAACCGAAAATTTTGATAATTTGTGTACTCAAACCATTTGTTGGTCAGTTGAACTCCATTAATTTCTTCCTTGTTTAGTTGCGATGCATTTTAAACATTTCATTAATCCTTAACGGGACAAATAAGCAGTAATGAGCAATTCGTTTATTCTGACGAACTCCTACTAATTTGGAACAAAGGCATTGTTTAGTTGCATTGAAATTCCTTTCACTGAAATGGACAAATTGATTAAAATTGAACATGTTCACTCTAACGAATTTATAGCAGGCGATGGTGACTTACTGGACGTCCATATCTTGATGGTTCGGTAGTTTTAGGTCTAGGATGCCCTGGAAAACCTGTAGAGGAAAATTGAAGCCATGGAAGTTTAGTAATTTATTTCTAATTGTTTTGATCAAACTAAACAGATAATCGGAAATATCAAGCCAATGCTTATCCAATTTCAAACCAGATATAAAGAGTGGAAAGCATCCAAACCATCAAATATTCACGTATCTACTAATCTACTAGTCTCAAACCAGATGTGTCTGTGTTTGCGCGTGTTGTCATTTTACTAACACAGTAAATGAGATATTACACCGCGGATGTTTGCATTAATATGCTTAAAGTTGTTGTGAAATCACCTGTAAATATAACTAAACCATCAGAGGATACCCTGGCCAGTTCTGGAAGAGTCTTGTTGAGGTATTTGGGAGATAGGTATTCAACTGCATCTGACACAATAACAAGAGAAAACGAATTTTCTCTGTAGGGCAAAGGGAACTTGATGTCAGCGACACGCACAATGCCTTTGCGCACAAGTCTTCTGCAGTCAGCATCAGCTTCCTCAATGTCATATGGCTCCACACCCCATGCTTCAGTTTCCTCTTGTTCTAACAACTTGGAGACAACTGAACAAGTATCAGGTCCGACATGCAAAACTTTGTGCATGTTGTCACCATATGCTTGCTTCAAGATAGGTGTTGCTCTCTGAACTTCAAATGTGCATGTGAAGTCACCTAGTAACATTGGAAGACTGACTTCTCAGCAGTTGAGGACAACACCATTTAATGACATACTTTCAAAACGTGTAGTTTTAGCATTCAATATACAATGAAGTAGGATATTGTGATCCGCGAAATGGGAGGTAGAGAACATAGAAATATCTGGATATGCTGGAGATGGAGTATTGGTACATAACTTCCATTCTATAGATTAACGAAAAAATGAAGGCAGAGAATATATTCAATGGAAAAGCATAACCATTTTACCTTCTATTCTGCTAAGAAGTTTGGTGCCCCCAGATACACCTGAGACATGAAAGCTTTGTAAGTCAATGAAGCTAAAGAATGAACAAACATATTTCAAATTTCAACCATATAGCAAGCTACAAGGTAAAGAAAATATTAATTATTAGATCATATAGCTGTCATAGAAATTTAAATATTTTGTCACATCAAATACATACCTGAGCCCCTAAAGTAATAGCCAACAATAAATATGGCGCCCTGATTATTTCAGAAAGATTCAAATAATAATCAGCACTGGAAATGAGAATTCGATCAAGATATATGTTGTATGTGGAAAGAAAAGTCTGGTTACAACCAAATTAATTCGATACGATACACTATATATTAGTCTAGTTATAATTATATATGTTGCTTACCAGAAAAATAAGGACGACACATAATAGAGGAGAAATGCGTGATTTAGAGCGAGAAGGTCCACCGTATGAACTTCCAGTGCTTGGAAACCGCCTTGAGGAAGTTGCTTGCCTTCTGGACATGACTACTAATTAACTCTCTAACTCCAACGCTTGAGTCTATAAGACTCTTCAAACTGTGAAACAACGAGAATGCAATAAGCTCTCTTAGCATGGATATGCAATAAACAGAAATATACATACATACATACATACATACATACATACATACATACATACATACATACATACATATATATATATATATACATACATACATACATACATACATACATATACACACACATATATATATATATATGTTGTAAATTTTGTTTATCAATTTAAAGCAGCTTGGCAAACATTTTCATAAGTAGTAACAAGAGGTACTTTGACTTCAATACTCCGTTGTTGGTTATCATTCAACAGAGAAACAAAAGAAAGGGGGAAAATTGCAGGCATTTTTATGAAAGTTTCTTTTTTTTTTTTTTTTAGAAGTGAGGGAGTATAATCAATAATGTATTGGTATGAATAGAGAGGTCAGAAGAGATTAGGAGACCTTTTACATCATGAAGAGAATTATAATGATTCTTGGTAATATAACTATATATATGTGCATTTTAAAATGCATGTGATGTACTGTTCAAGTCTAACTTCTATAATAGTGCAAGTTTCTTCATTAATTAACACTAAGAACCAACACAAAGTTTATTTAAATATTGTAAAACACACACAAAAAAAAACTAATCATTTGGAGACCCCACAAGATTTACAAATTAAAAACAGGGTCAACTCTATTATGAACTTACATTGAGATTGATAGGTAAGTTAGAAGTATCATGAAGCAACTCAAAAGGAACAAAAACAGGAATGGACATGGTGATGTGGGGATCTATGAAAATTTTGTTTGCATTAAATTATAAGTTATTGTATAAAAGAAACCAAAGACGAGCAATTCAATAACAATATAGGTTTAATAAACGAATAACTCAATGGATATATGGGTAACAGAAATGAATAACAATTATTATCCAAATCATCCATAATATCAATTACAGAAACCGAAAAATGGAAAAATGAGAGAGAATAGTAACCTCAAATAAAGGATTTGATAAGCACCATTCCGTGATTTACCAACTTGAAGGACGGAGATGTTTTTGTCTCTAAATAAAAATATATAATACTGAGGAAGGTAGATATGTATCCGTCTATGTTTTAGATTTGATTATGTAAGATTGTTGATATGTTAGTTATAAGAAAGGAACAAAAATGAAATTGTTGTGTTTATACATGCATACATATTCATATGTACATATATGATAGGATGATCTAAGATGAAAATTTTGTCGTGAGTTGTATGGGTGTAATTCCCCACGATGTGGTTTGTGCCTTTCTTTAGGTTATTACTACTAACCCAACAACACTGCTATTCTGTCGGTGGTCATCCCTTCTATTACTATCTTTGTGAGATGTTAAATTTTGATAAATATAAGGCAATTATTTAAATGATTGTACAAATAAATAAATAAATATATTTACTATATTTTTGTATGATTGCATCGCATGACATGAATTTGGTCGACTGAGCGGTGCTGTGTTTGTAAATGAATATACATGCATTGCCGTGAAAATTATCATCTGTACTTCAATCTAATTGTGTAAATAAAATTGTCATTGACAACAAGCGATAAAAAGTTATTCTTGTAAATAATATATATATATATATATATATATATATATATATATATATATATATATATATATATATATAACTATTGGAAAAGTTAAGAGCTCAATATTCTCAATAGGGTTATTGGTACCATGATATCAATTGATATCGGACAACTATTATGAATACAAAATTAGATATATATTTTTAAAATGACGATTTTTATAGACTATTTTTATATTTTAAATATATAACTATTAGTAGTGATAGTTATGGTAGAAACCACTAATTAAGTAGTGAAAATAGTTGAGCCAGTTAAAATAGTGAAAATATAATAGAACTACTAGTTAGAGTAGTGAAATAGTTGAATGTCATTTAAAAAATTTCAAGACTTTTTATAGTCTAAAAATAGAAATGTATCTCTAACTTTGGAACAACTAAAAATAAATTTATATCTAATTTTTGACCCGATGGAGTAAAAATTTATAAGTCTACAACCATACTTTTATTTGTTTAACACATTTTCAAGGGCAGAATCGTAATGAGAAAAGTTTTTACCTTTTAGTAATAGACGGTACAGTCCGATAAAGGTAAATTGCATTCTCGGTACACGGTAGGGCTGCACTTGAGAGATTCAACATGGAAGCAATTAAAAATGGAAACGACTGAGATAATGTATGGACAAAAAGTAAATTAAAAGGAAAAAAAAATAATATTAAAATATTTCTTCTATAACTTGAGTGTGTTAGACAGGAGATTCTCAATGTAAGAGTTACTGTTAGGAGTAGGTCGTTCGGAATTCAGAGCTAAAAGCTGTTACAGAAAGCCAGATGTGCCAAATAAAAGCTATTATGATGGGGGCCGCCCCATACGCATAGAGGTTAACACCAAGGAAGAGGCTTTCTGTGGACATGTTTTTCGTAAATTTGGCATTTGCCCTCGCTGTAGGTATGACAATGCACGACAATGAAGAAATTTTGGACGTCATCAAAATGCCACTTCATATGTCACAATTCCTGAAAATAGTGAAGGCCGACAAATAGGAGAGGACCACCACTATATATAATGAGTAATTTCCTCCTATTGCTCGGCTGCTACGTCTGCACGAGGGGGCCTCCATTTGCGATCAAATACACTTCGCTCCACAACAGTTTGAACCTTTAATCTCTCATCAATCAGCTCCAGCAACTCCTGCAAGCCAACTCCCATTAAGGCAGATGTTTTTACATGTGGAACCACCGATTCAGGTTGACACTGCAAACCATCATCAGTGATTCCACCATCTTTAGAAGAAGAATCTTTTAGTTGATCATCTGGATTTTCCCATCCCAAAGATGAACCATCAGGATCACCCCAAGTGTCTTCTCCATCTTCCAAAAGCCAGTCATCCGAGGGATAACCTTGATAGTCATTCCCAGTCCCTTCATGATCTGCCACTGACTGCTCACACTTTATATTATCATAATTGTCACCATTTTCATCCGAATCCTTTTCAGCTAGCTGCTCAATCTCCTTGTCAACTTCATTTTCTTCCAGAACGCCACTAAAGCCCACTTCCTCATTCCCAATATCAATCTGACCAGATACAAATTTAGAACATTCAATTTATTTTTCACTCCTATCATCTAAAGAAGGGCAGAACAAGAAAGAGGGAGCATAATGAAGCAGCACCTTATTCCAAACTTCAATCATGTTCTGAAGCTTCTCCTTTGACACTCCTAACTGTTGAAGCACTTGCATTACAGTTTCTCGATGCTCATTTAAATTCGGAGCACTTGAATCTAACACATGCTGCAAAGAGACAACTCAGTTAAGCTTATGTAAACTAAGCACAAGAAATAGGTACTACGGAGTATATAAGAGCTGTGTCCAATCCTTGATAGGCTAAGCTAGAGAATTTCACAAAGACAATTAATATATGAAAGAACGGGAACATAAATGTTATTCCTGATTGTCTTTTAGTTCCTTGAAATTAACTTGATTAAGTACAAGAAAAGAAGCAGTCACAGGAAACCCTTTCTCTACCCAAGTGGCTGAAACAGAGACAAATACTTGTAACATCATTGAAACACAAAAATGAAAATCACCATACCACAAGGAGGTCAGCTTCCACCACTTCTTCCAAGGTGGCATGAAATGCTTCCACCAACTACAAAAGGAAGTCATATTAGTGACTTACTCCTGCTATTCGACTTCAGAATGTCCAGTAACCTACTTTTTGACACGGTTCAAAGTTTAACAATGACATTTAGATAAGATGCTTCAGGCTATGGATCCTTGTATAACCAAACCATGCCCAGGTCATTCATTGGATGTGGAGCGAGTGAGATTCAAAAGAAAGAAAATATAATCATCTGCAACAGTTTGTCCCAGAGAAAGAACTACTGTGAAGCTTCTGCCCGAAACAAATTGTTGTGGAATATATATATGTTTTTTTTTTATATATCTCACACGTATGGCAATGAAACAGGTGAATCAGGATTGACAATATAAGGACCCATAGCCAAAAAACACAGATGGAAATATTTGGTGCATAAACTATGAAGTTACCTGCACAGGCAACTCTGATATGAATCCTACTGTGTCACTAAGAAGCACTTTCCTCCTGAACATTCAGCATAGATCATAAAGATGTAACTAAACTATAAGCCTCCAAACATAACAGACTTAAGGGGAGGGAGGAGGAAGAGAATAAAAGGGAAAATAAAAACATAGATATAAACACTACGATACCCTGATGGAAGAATAACACTCTTTAGTTTAGGATCAACTGTTGCAAACAGCCTGCACAACAAGAACTATAGATCAACCACCAAGAACACTCTCAAATGGAATAGAATTTCACTTGAACAAAAAATAGCATAAATGACACAGAAGAACAATAAATTGTATTACCGATCATCACTGTAGAGATAACTGTCTGATAGTGTGCTAACTAATGTAGATTTCCCCTGAACACGAGATAAATGCAGCTCATATAACATTGTTTGCAAGGTCAAAAATAAAACTTACAATTTTACTGTACCTACAGCATTAGTATACCCAACAACAGCTACAGTGGCCATGTCTTGGCCATTTGAGCTACCATGCCGCCTGCGAGAAGCACGTTGTAAAGCTCGTGTGCGACGGACCTCTTTGATTTCTGACATTAATTGATTTCGGCGTTCTATGATTCTGTGAAATTACGTATAAAAGGCAATAAGTATAACGATGATCACATTACAATACACAATTTTGTATTAAAATATCTGCGGAGTCCAATAAGGAAGACAACACTGCTTAACTGCAACATATATACTGCTAACTGATTAAAAAACAAAATATAGATATAAAATCTATCCTAAAGGATCTTAAAATTATGCCTACTACCCAGTGAAAAAGGTTGGCCCATATACACCATTTCTTGTGCAGAGCAAATGACTGGCCACATATATCATGTTTGAGAATATATGATTACCAGATAGGAAAAGAAGGAAAAAAAAAACTGGTAACCTTCAGGGTAAGAAAATATTTTTTTATAAGTTCAAAATTCCCCTTTCATGTACAATACACATACACACAAACACATGTATATAATTATATTGACTATACTAGAAAAATTAGAGATATTATGTAAGATCTGTAAGCTAGGAACTGTGGGTGTTCATTATGTCCTTAGTACTCAATTTGAGGATAGAAGAATTCTCTTCTCCCGCAGTGAATGCAGATCACAAGCCGGACGCCTGAACCACATATGCTTTTGCTTTCTATTATGTTCCTTCTTTTTTATTACTCCTTAATTTTCCACTTTGATTCTCTTTTTATTAACGGAGTAACTACTCTTAACAATTAACAGGCACCTACCAAATAAATAAAAATGTCTCTCTCTTGCTCTGAAAGCTTCATAGCAGTTTGATATGGTACGCATTTATTGCCCTATGTGTTGCCATCCACCCTAATTCCCCTAACAACTTTCAAGGGCAGAAAGTGGCACACTCCAATTTCGAATATATATCCTAAGCCATCATGATACAGAATAGAAGAGAATAATATTTGTTATTTCAGTCACATGAAAAGCTGAGAATAGCGTATGCTTTGTGCCTCAGCATAGGCCCAAAAAATGTGCAGCTTGCCCTAGTCAAGTTGAGAAGCTAGAGATGGTGGCACGGCATACACCTTTTTGGGCCTTTTAACAAATATGGTGTCATATAGCATATTAATAATGGAACACCCGTTCAGCTGAAAATTATCAAGAACCCATGAGAAAATGTAACTTCGGGCTTAGTGTCAATGAAAATACCTTCTTCGTTGTAACTGAAGTTCAGTTTCTCCAGCACCACTAATAAAACCACGTCCTCCACTTCCTCTCCTGCATATCAAAGACTGTATTAACTAATTCTTTAACAGCATAGTCTAATAAGCAAGAAGATTTTGAAATTAGATAATGGTTGGAAACATATGAATGGACAGAAAATCGGTAGACACAATGCAGAGATTTGAAACTTAGATAATGGGTTGGAAACATATGAATGGAGCTTGAATTAATTGACATGCAATAATAACACACTATCTAAATTAAAGAAGAAATTGTAAACAAGACATCCATTATAAACTGGAATAATCTCTAATGTGGCAACAATGAGAACAAACACTCAGATGAATTATTAAACAATTAGAGCTTTCTAAAATCAAGCGTTTAATTGGTTGTACTTTGTAAACATAAAATATAATAATATCATTTTGTAAAAGCATATGCAGAAAACTATAACCAAAATAGACACGACATACTGTAAGAACCCCAATGGTTGTGACTCCAGATTTCTAAATAGATCTGCTCAATTATTTACTTGAAATTAATCAATGCAACCACATAAAACAAAATAAAATATCAAATTGCAGAGGGAGGGAGTGCAAGTCCAATTAGCAGATATATTCTATGACATGTATCCTCTCTGGAATATCTATGGTCAAACAGGGTAATGTGACGGTGTTTATCAAGATAAAAAAGGTATAAACAGCAATTCCTTGATTCACTGTTATAGAAGAAAGACAATCAAGATTACCATGCAGTTTAGTAGATATTATCTGGCATTCCTCGTCATTTGTAATTGCATGCTGGTGAACTTTAATAGATTTTAATCAATAAAACTCACCCTCGGGCACTAACCACTTCAGCTTCTCCAGCTCCACCAAAAGTATAACGTCCACCAGGACCACGTACGCGAACAAGCCTGCTTCTCTTGTACATTAGAGCAGCTAACTCGGCCTAAAATAGAGATCATAAAAATAAATATATAATTACACACAATTGTGTCCAGCCAGAAAATTAAAGAGAATTACAACTTAGAGATATATTACAGACCTGCAGCTTTGCTTCTTTAGTCTGAGCATGAGCATTGAATATCTCTATAATGAGACCCACGCGGTCAAGAACGGGCTTACCCCAAGCTCGCTGTTTTGGAAAAAAATATCATTTTTCACAACTCAAAAAGGAACAGCAGACACTTTTTATCTGCATACCAGAATAAATGGGAAAATTAAACAACTCACCTCCAGATTTCGCTGTTGAATTCCTGTTAGAATTGCATTTACAAATACAGCATCAAAATCTTCCGGCTAAACAACACAGTGGCAAGTATACTCCCCATAAACATGTTTGAAATGGAAAATCAACTGATGGTATGTGCTAATATAAAACCACTTACTCTGGAATCTTCTGCATTTAGATGACATTTAACTGTTTCTACTGTCCCAGGACCAAAATATGTATCTGCCAAATATTTAAAAATAAATACATATCTACTTAGTAACCGCCGGATCAGATAAAGATCATTAAATAACTTAGAGCAACCGAAGCAGCATCATGTGTTTCTTGTTAACATGGTTCTCTCATTTATCAAGCTTTACATTTTCTATTCTTTTAGCAAGTACCTGATTGATTTTAGTAACACTCGTCATAAACTAGCAGTGAACATACGTCAATGTTCTGTAGCCACCAATTATTATTTTATCACTGTATGAAAAAAGATATTCCCGTTACTGAGAAATAAAGACACATCTCAATTTTCAGAATGCTAGAATTTAAATCAATAGCAATAACCGCATTAGGGATTCATGTATTTCTTGGCTTCAAAACATAGATAAATTCATACTAGTTTTAAGTTTAGAATTTCATGAATGAGCTACAAAAGTTAAATTGTACTTCTAGTTCTGGTTGAAAATAGTATTTTTAACGACCAAGGGCTTTCACCCATTACAACCCTTGAGTACCAAGAGGGTTCATGATTCAAATCTTGGAAACTCCAAGGTAATGGTGTGTGTGTTTAAATGTTGTTCTTAACATAGCAAAGAAAAAAGAACTATCTTTAAGGATAAGGGAAATTAATATAATTGAAATAAAATTGTAAATTGTAAACCAAAGAAGAGAGTAAGATGCTGACCATGCGTGATATGTCTTTGAAGATAATCTAAGAGGTCACTTAAATATCTATATAGTTCTTTTTTTACGTAGAATTATCAATGCATGTAATTTGATATATTTGTATGAAGTATATGCCTATAAGTTTGCACTGCAGTAGTCAGCAATTAGAAAGTACACAGAAACGTCCTTGATCAAAAATAAACCTTCTCTTTCAAAAGGCATCTTGATCAACATGAAAAACCACAACATCCCCAAAATAAAGGCCTATCATCGGGTCTTAGAGAATATTGAACTTGAAAGAAACACATCTTTCCGGCTCATGGAATTTTCAAAAGCTACGATGCTCACTTGAACACTAGTATATCAGTTAACGCGATTGAACGTTTTATAACCAACCAACATATAAGGATTCAATTTATGATTCAATTCAAGTCCTAGTTTGAAACTTCTCCAATTATAGCCATCCAGAAAACTAGAACATAACAATTCCGAAACAAAAAGATAAGAACAGGGTTGAGCCTCTAGAAAACACAAGAGTAGATGACACAAGAACCAAGAAGCTACAATTACAGAAATCCAATCGAGTAAATATCAGTATGAAAGTCGACCTGCACGAGGGGATCGGGCGGCTGGATTTTGAACAACGACATGAGTGGGCAATTGTTTATCAGCAAACTCGGTATCATAGAATTCATCTCTTTGTTGTTCAAGTGAATTAGCTAGATTCAGAGCTTCATCTAACTTTGATTGCAAAATGGACTGCGGTCGAATACGTGGCTGGACGACGAACAACTTGGGAGGACTATCTGGGTCTCTATTGATGATTGAGAGGTCTTCGGGGTTGGAGTCACGGTGTCTCAGTCGCGCCGGTGAATGGGAGAAGGGGGAGCATAGAGAAGAGTGAATCGGTGTTAGGGTTTGAGGGAAGGTCCTGTTGCGACAGATGACTCTCAACATTTCGGGTCGGGTTGGATCTTCTCGGTACTCTTGTCTGCTCTATAGCAACTCTGTGCGCTGGTAATGAAGGAGAAGGGGTTTTTCTAAAACCTTCCGTTTTATGACAAATTCAGTTTTTATTCCCTCGCGTTGATTTCTACACCAAGACCGTACTAGTAATTTCCACAGGTGCAGCACCTTGGGACCAAAACGGACACAACCGTTAAAACATATTCATAAATATTGATTTCAATAAATTCGTACGATATAAATTTGGTATTGTAACCTAAAAAATTGGCATTTAATAATAACTTTATGTGATAATTTACTATAAATAACGGCTAAAAACGAAAATAGATATTATTGATACAAGTATACATGTAAACATAAGCATTTCAGCTTTTACTCGGATTCGGATTGTGTTTAAGAGCCCTAGCAGATTTATAGCACGTTAAGGTTTTAGAATGTAAAAATTAACTCCCTCAATTTTTCTATATAAAAAGGATAATTCGATATCATATTCAAACGAATTAAAACTATTTAAATTTATTATTTTTACAATCTTCACAACTTCGTACATCTTCGTATGGTAATTAGAACAAGTATGTATAGTTGAACAGTCTTGTCTTTCATACATGTGAAATCCTAAACCTTTCGGCGATCAAATAATTGCTTCTATTTTTTGTTACAATTGCTTCTATATTTACTATGTATACAAATACATCAATTTGGACAATATAACAGAGTAGTAGTATTTAAATAAAATAGTTTCTCTGGCGATTGTCCTCAAGCTGGATTATATGTAATCAGCTGGAGGAGGAGGAGCTCTATAATATGCTGGAATAGTTGCAGGAAAAAACATTTGCCTTACTCCTTCCGCCTTTATGATGGGAAATATTATTCCGGAAGCAACCTGAAGTATGGGGTCATTAGGTCTAAATTAGTTGCACATAAAGGAATCTATGTTTAAAATTATAGTGAACTCATCATCATAATGATAATTTACTGAATTTTGATGAACAAGTTGTCTTCAAAGGGTAAGAAATATTCACATGACCGAAGACGCTGCATTTAAGCATGAACAAATAAGCATGAATAATTGCAACTACTTACTGATATCAATCTCACTCCAGTCCACAAGTGTTTAGGTGAAGGAAATGGTAATAACAGACGACCAACTCCATATACAGCCACAGCAAAAAAATGGAGAACTAAACTCAGTGGTCGAGGGTTTAGACCTGATAGTAGAGCCACAGGTCCAGATGAACAAACACCTCCAAGTCTTAAATACTCAAAACATGCTTCACGCATTTCCGTCCTTGCTTCATCAGGAGAAGCAGAGAACACTTTGTACAAAGCCCCTGCCAGAGTATTTATTGTCGATGCAACTGGCTGCAACAAAGACAACAAAATTGAGTAACACATCAATGGTAAGTACAGCATAGAACATTAAAATTATTTTCATCTACATTTATTTGGAGAGCAAGTTTAGATACATGAAGTGAACTTATCTGCTAAAAGATTAATCAAAATATTATAAACTCATCAAATCAAAGCAGAAACATGGTTACAAATTCTCCATGGCATACTTGTCAGTATCTCATATTCTCTTAATATTGGGAAGTATGAACATGAGCAATGAAAGAACACAAAACAAGTACATAAATAATTATTATAATACCATTCTGCAAATTAGCTGCGATATGTATAGTTATTATAATCTCTTATCCCACCATGCTAGGATTTGGTTAAACAACGGAATTCCGTTATTAATTCTGAAGTAAACTGCAAGCAGGCAATACCTCATGATTATACCATAGAAAGATGTGACCAAGGACCGAACACAAATTCCACTTACCTTTCGCAGTGTGTAGAAGGACTCAAGATATTTGCAAAGTGAATCTGCATCTTTCATGTCTTTTAGAGGTTTGAGAAGACTTTGTAACACAACAATGTCAGAGAGTGCCACGGTCATTCCTCCACCAGTCAGAGGATGACGCATATTGAAAGCATCACCCATTAATAGGGCTCCCGGGGTAGGATAGGGCGCAGCTGGCATGCTTCTATTTGGCATCGTCCTAATACTCCCTTTATTAATGGCGGCTATGAAGGCATCATGGAGCTCAGGTGGAATCTGAAATAAGCATGTATTTGCTAATTAGGTACAAGGTAAAGAACAGAAATTACTGCTTGTAACATGAAAGAAAGAAGAAAAATATTTAGTCTTGCAGGTAACTTTTTTATGAAATTTCAAATGTCTGAATCATGTTATATTTGGGGCGAGCATTGTACCTGGGGAGCTACCACGGTCTTCAGATACTTGGCCATGTGACCACTGGCAAGAGAAGGAAGCTTCTGACCAGGTATATCGACCAAACAACGAACCTCAGTACTACTGATTGGATAAATTAAAATGGGTGAAGGAACTGCTAAAATGACATGTCCATGGTTTGGGTGTGGAAGATCACAATTCTCCAACATCAAACCAACAAAACAAGAAGGGACATCTACCTACCAAGAGAAGAAGAAGAAGAAGAAGTAAATAATATATACGACTTCACAAACAATTAAATTGGAGTACATAATTTGTACAATTTCATAACCTTTGATAAATTCATGTTGAGCAACATACTGAAACATGAATAAGAATTCTTTTACTAGCTGAAGCCTTTTATATATTTTACCTTAGGATTGCAAAGAGAGCGACGTAAGATGGAGAAGCATCCATCACAAACAATTGTAAGAGGAGCATATGCTTTGACTTCTTCACCAGTATTAATTTTGTATTGAACACCCTTTATGGTTCCGTTTTCTTCCAGAAGACAAGATACAATTCCTTGCTCCAGGCACACACTGAAAAAAATTAAAATAAAATTCCACAAAAAATAATTGATGAGTTAAAATAAATCAGCTAGATCATTAGATGAATGTTGTAATCCTAATCGTAATTTTGCACCAGACCACTTCATTAAACTAAGATCTGCATATGATGAACAAAATGTACTTGGAAAGTGTTGCTGCCTTCTCCCTCATCTTCTGAATGAAGCGACCGTTGTGGAAGCTTCGTCCAGACACATCAGAATGATATTTTTCCAATGGATAAGGCAGTCTAGTGCTTTTTCCGTCCTTGAAAAGAGCATATCCAAGCACACGCTGAGCATCAATTTCCTCCACACAATCTGCATTCCAAGTGTATATGCTTTAGGTTTTACTTTTTTGTTTTATTATACCAGATGAAAAGCAGCAATATTAGTAATCCAGAGCGTAGTTGCTAAGTCTTGTTTTCAGTTTCTTCCTCTCTGCATTTACTTTTTAGTTTTTACCCTATTGATTGTCAAAGACAAGTATGCTTCTTTACCACTTAAGGCCTCCAACAATCATCTCCTCTCTGCAGGCTTATAAACCTTTGATTTGCATGCAATTTCCATGCATACCTTCAAGACCCAACTCAATTAACTTTAGGTATCCGCCTGGCTGTAGCAGTTCACCAACAATTCTGTCAGGCTCTCTCAAATCTCTTTCAATCACATGAACACGTCGTCCATCCTGTAATAAGAGAATATTTACTGTTCACGATCTTTATAATTGGAACAGAAAACATAAAACGATACCAGTCTACACCTTTTTACTTGTAACCTAGTGTGATACTGTTTATTAAGGTGAAGACAGGGAGAGCCCTCCAATAATAATATTGGACCAATCAAAATTGGTGACAGGATAAACCTTAAGCTTGAAAATGATTTATTGTTAATATTTTTTTAACTTATTTGATGATTACCTTGTAATAAACAGAGCCTATCGAACAGACAGGAATTTTAATTTAGCCTGCTAAAAGTTGACTTTTAATACTAATTACATGAGTAAAATATTGGTAAACCGTCTTTTAATGCTCTATGAAAATTACTAATTCATCATCAAGCTATTGCACAGTAATTCTTGCTGATTGTAGTACAAATCAAATCCATTATATTTTAATTTTTAGGATTTTACCCATATTGAATTTAAAATGTCAAAGTGTATCTCTAAATTTTGAAATATGGGGATGATAAAAAAACATAATTTCATATCAAGTTTGTGTTATCCTAGAGAAATGGATGATTGTGTGAGATTACCTACCAATTGCCCAAAAGAAAATGACACTCCAAAAAAACTAAGGTTTGCTAAAATAATTTAGCATGACATGTTACGTGATGGTCATAAATTTCATTTTCCCTGAGATTTATAAGTTTTACCTGTAACAAGTAATGGAGAAATGTAAATATGCGACAAGAATTGAAAAGTAAGAAAAGCATGATTTATCCAGAATCAGATAAACTGTGAGACCAGAACTCTCTCAGCACAATTCCTGGCAACCCAAAATTTGGAATTGAAATTAATACAACATTCGTTCAACTTCAAAAAACTACAATTAAGGAGCTCATTCCTAATCTTAAAACTCGAATTAAAATCAAAATTACCGAACATTGCGTCAATAGAAAAATTGAAGAAAAAAAAAGAGAGAAGGGATTGCAATTTCAGTAGGTTACCTTGCCAAGGGTGTAAGCGAGAGCAGCACCAGCGACACCAGCTCCGACGATGATGACGTCAGGTTCGGAGCCCACATCTCGTGCGTAGTCACCGTTGGTCCCATCGTTTCGGGTCTCATAAGAACTACCGGCAGCAGAAATATTCCGTCCGTGGTCACTTTTCTTAGAACTACGATGACCCAAAATGTAGAGAAAAAGAAAACCAAGCAGACCGGCCAATAAATTTCCGGCAACGTAGTATGCGTTCATCATCTCCATCTTCTTCGTCTTTGCATAAGAGGCCAATTGGGGCAAAGAAGAAGAAGACGATGCCAACACCGACACATGTTGATGCTGACTTACTCTATGTTTGCAATTAGTAGTAATTAAATTGAATCGGCAAGTAGTAGTAGAAATGGAGTAGATGGGATTGTATAATGAAGTGTTTGAAGTTGTGAGAAGAAGAAGTGGAGGTGGGGGTTTGGATTTGGTGGACGGGGCGATCGGAATGGTGGAGATTCTTGTGAGAGCCATAAAACTTGCACGGACAAGTCCTACTCGGATCTCCCACCGGTCCGACGGCCTGGAATTTTAGTGCCCTGAAGGCGGGTTTTACGATGACTACTAGTTTTCACTCCCCGGATTAAACAAATTTGAATATTTGTATATTTAATAGAGAATTCAATAATTAAATAATAAGTTTTATCATGAAATTTATTATAAATTTTCGATTAAATATAAAATTAGAAGATTGTAATGGTATTTTAAAAAGTATATCATTATAATAAAAATATTAAAAAATATATCATATGTTACTTTTTTTTTAACAAATGTTGCTATTTATTTACAGAGATAATATTTCCTTTTGGTATTAATATTATGTTACCTGAGTTTTGGATTTAAAAATAATTTAAATTCTTTTCTATGAATAAAAAATAGTATAATAAGAAAACAGTGAGTTTTTCAATAAGAAGAAAAGGAAAAAAATGGAAGTGAATTTTTCTCTTTTTTTGAGAATATTTGGAAATAAAAGAAACTCAGTTTAAAGTATTTCATTTAGCTTGTTTGTGACTTCACATGAAAAAAAAATTTGTTTTTATGTAATTGTATCTTATAGACAAGTTTAGAATTTTAAAACATAATAGATTAAAAGATAAAACTGTTATTATAATATTATAACAAAAGTTTGTGTTCCTTTCTCTCAATTTCATCTTAATTTTGAGAGAGAAATTAAAGTCGCTTTAATTTTGTTCTATTTTTCTCTTTTATCTTTTTGAAAAAACTTAGAAACACAACTCTTCCTTATTTTCTCTTTATTATTTCTTTTCTCTCAAAAAAAAATACTCCTTTTTTTCTCTCCAAATTAAATGTCTCAAACGCACACTTTGGTAATTTTTCAATTTGATATTTTCTCTTTATTGTGAACCACGTTATATAAAATGACAACGGATCTATATAAATGAAAAACTAGAAATGTTTCCATCGCAATAACGAGTGTTTTCAAATCATCTCAGATGAATGCCAATAAAATTTTGTTATTTGTAGTTTTAATAAGTTATTTAATAAATTTAGGATACTCGAACAACATCAATAAATATTATATTAATAATACTAAATAATAAGTTAATATTACTAACTTGACTTGTTAATATACAAAATATTTATTTAACTGCAGTGAAAGTTTTTAAAAAGAATATTACTTGGATATCATTTTAATATCATAATTTGGTGGATAAATATATGCACTCTTATAACTCCTCAAATACTTCTCAAAAATGACTATAATAAAATTTTATTGTAGGCCATACTTTTTTATTTTAAGTATAACAATCCACTTTAGCCGATTTTTGAAAGTGTTCAGAAATTAGTAGGGATACATATTGGTCTACCATTTTCCCTTTTTTGTATTATCAAATAGTACTTCTTTTTTTGGAAGTATTATCAAAGAGTACTTTGTATGCAAGACACCGGACTATAATTATTAGAATTGGATAAGATCGAAGAATTAATGCTTAAAATCGATTTAATTTAAAAAAAATATCAGATAAGTAAAAATATCATATTAAACTAGATAAATCAGGTGTATTTTTCATAAATCGGCGAATCAGATGATTTTTTTAATAAAATAGGATCAAAATTTTTAGTTAACCAAAATAACTTTCTTAAAATTTAATTCATCTGTGGTCCACAACATGTAATTTGCTTGTTAACACCTGTATAAATTGTCCGGAGTAGTTCCGCCTATGCACCAAAACTCACCGAGATTGTGGAAAAGTGCATATATTCTACAACAATCAGCGAGGCGTGCACTACTATCATGTGATGGAATAGGAATGAAATAAATCGCTCGTCATCATTTTAGCCGGTAGAAGTTTGAGAAATCTTGGTGTGTGAAATCAACAAGTCATGGCCCTCAATCATGTACAAAACCTTTTATTCAGTTTAGCGATCGGCATGCAGAAAAGTAATTTAATTGTAATATTATTATAATAAAATAATATTATAATTTTAATAAATATAAATAGTGATTATATAGATTCAAGAATACACCGATTACGATCATCAGAGTAAATTTAACATAAGTATCTAATTCAACTCATATTTTTTTTCTTTTTTCAAATAGATTCTCAAAATACAATGAAATAAGTATATAAGGAAACTAATACCGGTGCTCTTACAATGTTGTCTGTAGTCTGTACAATATTACAATGTTTATTGTTCGAAAGCTCCATATCTGTAGTCTGCACAAAATTACAATATTGATTGTTCAAATTTGAGAAAACTGAATTTTATCAAGAACGCCCCAAAGGAAACAAAAAGGCGTAAATAAGTCTAATAATGTATTTCAGCAACTCAACTCCCCAGGATCAGTGAAAAAAACACACAACTCACCAATAAACGAAACCTGTGTATATGAATCAAGTTTCTTTCTTCAAAAGATTAAAAAAGACTAATCACAAGTCACGCCTAATCTAATTTGGGTAAAATGATAAAATGAGCAGAGTTTTTAAATCTACAGCATCATGCTATTGATTTGTAAACTTAATAATCAGGCATAAGCTGACTAATTTTGTTTTCTTGATTTCTGGCTATTTTGCGGTCTTTGGCTCTCAACCATATACAAACTGCTGTAAAGCTCAGCACCAAACTCAACAACCCACTTCCCAATCCTATACCCACGATCGCCATTAGCGACAATCCTTTATTCCTCATCGGCGGCAAAGGGTATCCGTAAAGACCCTTATTTCCCTCATACGACGTCGCATTGAACCTCGGCAAGTTCCCGCTCCGGTTCCCCAGGATCGCCGGAATCTCGCCGGAGAGCCGATTGTTGGACACATCGAAGACGGAGAGACGAACAAGGGTACCCAGCTGCTGAGGGATGGGACCCACGAGGTCGTTGTCGTGGAGATCTATGACGTTGACATAAGCGCAGAAAGCGAGATCCGGTGGGATTTGGCCGGAGAGGAGGTTCGCCGAGAGGTTAAGGACGGCGAGATTTTCGAGGAATCTAAACTCGATGGGGATGGGACCGGAGATGAAGTTGGAGGAGAGGTCTAGGGCTTGGAGATTGGTGCAATTGGCGAGAAAAGGGGAGATTGAGCCTTTTAGAGAGAGATTAGAGAGAGAGAGCTTGTAGATTCGGCCATTGTTGCAGGTGGCTCCTTGGAGGTAGGAGGTGAAACCTGTACAGGGGTTGGAGAAGGTTGATGCACTCCAGTTCTGAAGTTTTTTATTCGGATCTTGGAGTGATTGGCTCAAATGGGTCAAGCAGGATTCATCGTTTGGGTCGGGTCTGATGGATCGAATACCTGTACTTGCAAGTAGTAGTGTAATAAACAAGAAGAATCTGCAAACACAGATCATCTGGATATAATACCAGATTAAACCCAGATGCAAATTCCTGGTTTATGTAGTAATCTCCAACAAAGACAGAAACTTTATAAGTGCACTTTTGGAATTGTTAATTTCGACTTTTGAGATAAGCTAAAAGACGAGGGGGGAAAGAATAAGTAGAAGCCGAAGAAATGAGTCGAGGTGGCATGGATTATTCTGAGTAGTCCATTTTCGATAATTCTCTCTTTTATGAGGTTGTCGTTGCGCAGGTAATGAGGGAGAAGAAGAAGATGGGCAGAAGGCGACTCTCGAAAGTCTTACATTAATTTATGTATTTAGTTGTGTACGCCGTAGAATTAATGTAGTCACTGGTCATTGTTCACAAGGAGGACAGTGAGAGGGAGAGCACTAAAGAAAGTCGTCTAAAATTAGGGATATTCGGCGGCGACTTACTATAAAATGATTTATAAGTTGAATAAAAAATTTACTTATTATTATTTTTTTTATTACATAAGCTCGTATATTTACATATTTGTCAACTATCTTATTTTTATTAATGTAAAAATTAAAATTTCAAATTGTGACAGTAATATACAAATTAGAAAATAAATTTTAGATTATTTCCTTCTTTAGGGCCTTTTTCCTAAGTCCGAATATTATAATTGTAATAACTTTGACTATTAAAAAAAATTGCATAAGAGTTTGCCTGTTTCTTTTTCTTTGTTTTCGGTGTTTTTTGGGTCAAAATCTACTTCCATAAAAATTTCATTGTTATTTTTTCTTTCATATACTTATCTATTAAATCTCATAAAAATTATTCCCTTGAGTTTGCATCACATTTAGAGAAAAAAAATATTCATGTTTTATACGTTTGTATCATACGTGGAGAGAGATGTTCATGAATTTGTATCGCATATTTGAAAAGGAAAAAAAAAACTACTCCATAAAAAAAGACCGATAAAAGAAAAAAGATATGCACACAAATAAACGTGTGCCAAAAAATACTAATGAGTTATAATGAATCTTAATAAGATAATCTTGTTAGTTTATACTCTATCAAACATTTTAACTATAATAGAGTAATAATTATAATTCTACTACTTATTACTTAATCTATTGTATTGTTTAAAACTGAAATAAATTCATCAGAGTGAAATCAACTTGTCAAAATGGTTTAAATTTTGCTACTAAATAGACTCATAATTTCAATTTAGTTTGAGCTCCTCCTTTTTTCTTGTACTACGCAATGTCCACTCCATTTCAAAACAAGTCATATAATTTTTTATTGATTTCAAAACAAGTCATATAATTTTTTATTGATTTCAAAACAAGTCATATTAATCTTTTAATAGATGCAAATTCACTTAATAGTAATGGATATAATATTTGTAATGGTATATAATATAAAAAAAAAAAGTTGATTATAAAAGATAACGTATTACAAATAATATACTTTTTTCAAAGGGAGGAGTCCCTCTCTACTCATTCCCCCTCGTTTGTCTGTCGTCAACTTGAGTAATTGATGTGGTGGTAGAAAAAGAAAATCATGCGACGCACTCGCCCTCACCTAGCAAGGGGCCTTTCTTAGTAGTAGAGCCAATCAATGGAGTCAGTCGTAATCAATTTCATCTGCTTATTACATGAGACTCGTGAGTGAGTGGACATAAATGTAAAAGAGTTTTAGGGGTGTAACGGACCTTTTCTTCTGGGTACAAAGGGTCAAAAATCGTTAAAATTTGTGGAGATTCGTATTAGAATTCTTTTTGTTATTGTTTAATCTTTTATTCTTATTATTTTTTTCTAATTGGCTTTAGATTGTTATTATATTATTTTTTATTTTATTTTCTTAATTAGTTTTGGATTATAATTTCGTTACTAGTTTAAAATTTAGAATGTTTTTTCTTTCTTTTTCAGTATAAATTAGATTTTCGTTTATCTTTAGTATTATTAAGAGAAAAAAACGTTTTCTCCCCTTGGGCCTTGTTTCTTCGCTGGCAATAATAACTCCAAAGATTGTGCCCAACAATAAATTTGTGCGTCTCTGCAGGATTTGAAATCTTCCCTCATCTTATATCTTGTTCCGCTATAGAGTTGTTACATTATGTTAAGATTTTAGATATTTATGGAGTATTAATTTTTCATAAATGAACATCTTGTTTAAAGTTTAACATATTTTGGTTCTAATACCTTATATATTCTAATTTTACGTCGAAGTAGATACTGTTTAAAGTCGAGACTAGATTACTATATTTAAATCGACTGAAATTTCATGGTAAAAAGACATTTCTAATTGTAGATGAACGGGCAATTCTTTTTCTATGAAAATTAACTCCGACTTCAAAGTATGAAATCTGTGACACCGATATAGTACTTCAATAATGATTTTACAAATTTTATTTAGTACCACAACAAATTTCATAATATTGATTCTTAAATTTCGGTATTAGTTTGATAATTCACTATAATTGAATCTTAAAATGATTTTAATAGTAAAAAATGTGGCATTTTAATATTATTTATTGCGATATAACTCTAATTTTCAATCACTCCGGTCCTTAAAAGTAAAAGAACAAGTTTGAAACATGTCATTTGCATATTTACGATGATAAGAAGGTAATGGAGACCATAAACGAAGAAACGGCCGGTGGATTGCGAAGAAGCCCCCATTCGAAATGGTGGAGGATTAGATTAGGTGTTGAGGTGGCACAGTTGGAAAGGACATGTGTAAAGCACACGACATAATAAAATCCTCTAATTCTTTTAGTAAAATTATTAACGATATTTTCTTTATTTTTTAATACACGTTGTTTAGACTTTTTCACACCGGCTATGAAAGTAATTAAAATATTAAAAAAACTATAAATTTTATCACTAATATTTCAAAATTACCCTTAATTCATTACTCTAAAGAAGGTATTTATTAAGACTAACATTAAAAAAAAATATATATTAAATTTACCCTGAAATACAAGAACAAACATTTAAATATTTTTTTTTACCCAATAATAGTACTCCGTACTAAAGTTTGGATATTAAGAGACGCAATAAATAATAGTCTGCCACATTGGCCATTTTATTTAAGAAATTCAGGCGGTACGCATATTTTGATCCCTGATGGGATTGTAAGTGAGAGACAAATTTAAGTTAGTATAACTTGTCCCACTGTATATGCTACTACAAGGAATTGACATCCATATAGCTCACTTTTTGAAGTTGAAATTTGTAGTTACATACATCTGTTGAAATACCTTCACTTTAATTGACTAATTCCAATATACACTTGTCAGTTCACTCTTAAACCTAGTAGGACAGGAAAATCTTAATATGCGAATTGTTTTATTTTTTTGCCAGTTTGGCAATCTTTTGCAACTGATTGTCTAGCTTGTTGGTTAACGCACATTAATGTGGGTCTTAGCCGAACACGATTAAATAAAAAAGAAGAGAAGCAATTTTCAAGTTTTTGTCCAGCATAATCAGCAGCATTTTGGTGAAACAGTTGACAGCACTATAATTTTGTCAAACTAACAAATCTGACATGCAACTTAGATGGAATCCATAATATTTCACTGACCAAACCTATTATGGAAACTACAGTAACCATTGTGACAAGTAAATGCTGAATAGTCATTTGTTTCATGTCCCAGCCCACAATTTGCAGTGATCAATCACCTTCTGCTAAAACGAAATAGTCATTTATGAGCTATATTTTGTGTTGGCATCCTGAGTATGACAAGTTATCCATCCACCTACAAAACGAAGAGAGTTTTAAACATTTGATTTACAAAATATGATCAGGAAATTCACAGCTCAACTTTAGAAAGCCATTTCAAAGAGGGTATTCAAAAATACAGAGACGGCCGTTAATCAAATGAAAAATTACCATTCAATTCCAAATCTTCAGCAACCCAACCAACTACATATATTGTTGGACCCGCTCGTATTTGGAATCCTCATTGTTCCACATGCTTGCCTGAGCAGTATGGCATTAGCGCTCTTATAAAAAAGTATCAGATATAGTATTCCATGCTGCATTAGCTAACCTGAGGCACGACCAGATTGAGCATTGAACTGTATGGAGTTGACGAGGTTGGGTATGGAATTTCGTCTTGAAGAGTGTGAAAGGAGCTTATTCTTGGATCATCACAGCCATCTTGTGAAAGAACCTACGTGAAAACGAAGTGAAATAAAGCTCTAAGGGTAGCCTGGAATGGTTTTATTGCTTATTCAAATTTAGTACCATTTTGTTACTTGCATCTCTTGATGTAATTTGTTGAATGCCAACATCTGTTTCAGGATAGACTGTGGCAACTCTCATAGATAGAAACTGAAAGAAAAACAACCTCAACCTTAAAACCAGTATATTTGGGGTCAAAAAACGATCTCCTCCCGCAACAACTAAATTTGTATCTCTCGTAATCAATTAAGTCATCAGGTACTCTCTTTGGGGCTCCAAGTTGTCCTGTGATGTTTATTGTCTCACATTTATGAGATACCCTGTCAATCTTAATTTCTTTCCTATGTTTTCAACTTCATGTTTAAGATTAAGGCTCATGAACAACATTAACATTATCACAAACTTTCAGATGAGCGCATACCTCGATTTGTTGTTGCAACGACAACACGTAGTTGATAATCTCATCAAGCATGGCTGCCTTCCCATTGATCTGCAAAATGCATTTAACTGTTTATGATCTAGTACCTAGCACAAAGAAACCCTCCTAAAGAAAAATCTAAGTTACCTTACTACACCCTGGGACAAGATCCTGAAGAATTTTCATCCTTTCACTAATCTTTTCCCTTCTTATCTGCAAGTTTAGCAATACATAAATTCCTAATTCGAGGAACACAAATGCATTAAAGAAAGAGAATCAAAACACAAATAACAACTTACTCTTTCTGCTCGAGTATGATTATTAGTTGAATGGTCTTGTTTTGGTTTGACATGAACATGGCCTTCTTTTGGAGTTTCCCTAGAGATAGGGCTTTCCTTTACATTTTTCCCTAGAAATTTATGGTGACTATTGAAAACTGGATTCTGGTCGGCCATTTGCTCTGCAAGAGTATAATCCAGCTGATCTCTCATATTGTGTTCAATCCCTTGGTTCCTTTCACCTTTGGAAGCAAAAGCACCAGTCTTAACATTCTGTTCCAGTTGATTAATGGGACCACAACCGCCATTAAATGGCTTACAGTTCAATTCTGAACTCATTTTCACTCCTAGAATCTCGTTAGTGTGTAGATGCGCGAAGATATCTGAAGTAGAGCAATTCAAAAGGCTCCCATTCCAATCCTCAAGCCCCAATTCCCCGCCGTTGACACCATCCATTTTCAAATCAAGATGGAACCAAGAAAGAGGAACTTGGCCTTCTTGAAGCCAGGAATGAATGTCCCAGATTCAGCACTGACCATAACCAGGACAGAAAATGCAGTTCTACTGAAAAGTTAACCAAATCCAAAACCAAAAGAAAAGGGAAAAGCTCTACAAGAAAGAAGAATGGTGAAGAATTTTCACAAGACCAAGCAAGGAACAAATAACTTTGGCAGCTTTATAGAGTCAAGAGGCAGAGGGGTTGAAAGAGAAAAGGAAGTAGTGCCGGTTGTAGCATTCCTAAAAACACTGGGCCAAAGAATCCAATGTCTTAAGGCTTGTAATTTACACAATCTCCAGCCAGTTAATGAAGGAGAAAAAGGAAGTATAAGAGCTTGCATTAAACAAAATTCAAGAAAACTGAACTCAAAGATTTTTATGCTTGGTTTGAAGGGTACAGTAAACTATAATTCTACAATCACAGAACCTTGAATGATGCATCTAGACGAAAATGGCAACTCCATACATTTACAGAAGCCCTAGAAACGTTGCAAAAATAGGGTGCCCATAATTTGAAAACTCAATAATAATCCAAAAAACACAACCGCAGCTATGGAAATCTGTTGGAATTCCAGAAAAGAACATTACTATGTCAAATGTGATTCTTTAATGAAGAGAAGAGATCAAAAATCATGAAATGCAAATGCATATGCAGCTCGAAATCCCATACCCATGCACTTACAAAGATTGAAGACAGATATTAATCAATTTAATACACTAAAAGAAACAGGGTAGTTCTTATCAAGCCTACATAGTCAATTCCAACTGCTCTTGAACCGCTTCAAAAACTAACCTCTCTCTTGCAATTAGTTTGAAATATGCATTCAAAAAGTGTTGATACTTCCAAAAGACTTGGGCAGTTTAACAAAAAAGAAATTGGATATAAAATTCAAAAGCATTTGCACAGTTGCACTCAGCTGGGTAAACAAATCAAAGAAATCCTCAAATACGTTACATTCGTTTTTTTTTTGTTTTTTTTATTAAACTATCTGCTATTCAGCAGTTCATTTTAATTCTGCCTAACATGTGATCTGAATTCAAGTTAAGTTAAACTCTAGGAGAAGTGACACTTCATTGAACTGAAGACATTACTTAAAAGAGAAATAAACTCCTTTGTCACTTAGAACCAATGAATATTTATTAGTTACTGTTTTCTTAGTAACAGTAAAAATAATTATTCATACTTTTTTCATCATCTGCTATTCCGAATGCAATGTATCATCTTTCAGAAGATTATTCCAAAATTCTTCTAATACCTTTTTTCTTTTTGTAATTAACAAACAAAAAAAAAAAAAAACAACTAGGCACCAGAAATTGAAATCTGGCAACGATAAGTTGATTGAATTAGTAAACTTGTGCACTTTAAAATTTTGAATTATGAGCTATCCAAACATTGTTGGGGCTTAAAATTAAAAATAATATTTATTTCTGATACCACAACAAATGGAGCAGAGTGTACAAGTCTTGCGATAAATTTCCAAATACGCATTAGAGAAACGATAAACAAACCATATATGCACGTGACGGACCACGAAACACACATTACAAGAAGGAAAAAAGAAAAAGGATCCAACTCTGTGCATCACAAATCAAATTGGAAAAAAGAAAAAGGGCCTGCAAATCACAAAAGATAAGATGGGCCCGAAAAGGACATAATCAGTTCTATCTCTGAGTAATATCATAAGCTGCAGAGGTTCCGCACCTGCTACGGGAATTTAATTAGCAAGACCATAATAACGAATGAAGGGTAAATAAATACAAGGTAAAACAAGTAATGATCTCTGTTATAGGAAAACAGGAGAAAACGAACAACCCCTTGATCTTTACAATTTCTTTGTGCTTTTATATCATGATTTGATCAAGAACCTTAATAATTATATAAAGTGATACACACGCTTCATATTCCAACCAATTTAGTAATACAATTCTTCAATAATAGTTTATAAGATTATTTTTGGACTATATAGCAATAGTGCATTACTCGTTTTCTTTTAATTCTTGCATTTTCAACTACACATTTTTAATTTTTGGTGAATTTTTCTCCTCATTTATGAGGTTTTCCTTTCTTGAATCATAAATCATGACGTGACCACCAATTAAGCTTTCAACATGACCTAGAATTGTTACTATGTAACATGGTAATATAGCGTCATGTTTGACCCCCTAATAGGCTAATACCAATAGAATCTAATCAAGTAGACATTGAAGCTTTTTTGAGACCTTCGGCCTAAAACAAAAATTTCCAGCTGCAACTGTTGCATAGCCTGTTAAAAAAGCACCAATGCTCACAACCATTTTGGTCAAAACAGGTAATCCCCAAATTTCCAATGGTCAAATCCGAGCCTCCCTGTGATCTTGCTGGAAAGTGTGATTTCTTCAGAACTAGATTTTGTCCATTTACGCCTCCCTAAATGTAGAATTGTAGATATTCCCTAGCTATCCTTTTGTTGATTTTCTAATGATTTTCGTAGTCGGCAAAGATATTAAATAATATCAACATTGCTACCTCAAAAGTCAACAATGTGATGCCCATTTATTGAAATTAAAATGATAACCATGTGGGGTTAGTTCTAAACTATTAGGTACACTTGATTCACTATTTGATAAACGATTACATAAATTTTGGTAACTAATTATATATGCACTTTTTAGTATAATTGTGAGCATGTGGTTACACTTTTTTATTGACATAAATGTTTTTTCGATATATTTTCGATGTATGGGTGTATATACGATGGAGATTTCCAGGCATGTGGTCAAATCGATGATATTCTTAAGATGGGTGCCTAATGTTCTTGGTTTATGTAGGTTGTTAATCAGATATATCTTTCTTTTGTTGTCTCTGCGTATCAACACTAGTCATCATCATGGCCGTTCAGAAATTCAGAAGGGATTTTCTGTGTTTATTTTATTTAATTATTACTGCCAAAACAAATTAGTAGATTGTTGAACTCCGAATCGAGATTATATACTGATGTGCAGGGCTCGTTTGTCGCTACTTTTTTTTTTTAATCAAACCTATAATTGAATTACTTCTTATGAATTGAGTTAATAAAATTGTATTTGAACAGTAATTTACATCTCAACTCAAATTTATCATTTTATAAATGGAAAATGCAGCAAAAAAGAATTACTTTTATTTTATCTCAACCCAAACTCATAAACTAGTATCACAATTACTTTAACCTCTATCTCACCCTTTTTATAGAAACTCTGTCAAACTGACTCATAATCTGTTCACGAAAGTTGATTCAATTGATAAAATTAAAAAATATATTTTTATTAGATTGAGAATTCGAGTATTAAAAAATATGTGATGGTTGTACTATAAGAATTGAAAATAAAGCGAAGGTTTCTATCAAAAACAAAAACTTAAACTGGGTAATTGATTTTCCGTCTATATTTGATCTGTGGTATTGTATTACATACGTATAGTTAAATAATAGATATTTACGTATATATATAATTAGACTTAATTCGATTAATAAGATAATTTTTTTCGAATTTCTTAGCACTTTTTGGAATGTAAGAAATCAATTGTTTGAAAAAATAAATTTAAGAAAATCACCAAAGTGAAATCTAAGGTCTCAGCGACTTAAAAGTTACAACTCAATACAATCATTAGCCGAGTCAAAAATATTTTTTTTTATTATTTTACCATGGGATGTATGCACTTATCATATCATATATCAAAGTGAATTACTGGCAATCCTCCGAGTTAGTTGAGTTGTTACAGTTTATATTCCATTTTCTGTTTAAATATTTTTTTTAGAGTTAAGAAGTGGCTTATACTCAATTTTCATAATGAATAAGAATTAATTTTAAACAAACATATGACAATTCTAAAATAAATGAAGTGTACGATAAAATATGAATCGAAGTAATCCATATGAATCCATAAACCCAGGCCGATGATTAAAAATAAATAATTCATTGGTCACACACAATAAATCAGAAAGTTTCAATCGACATAATGATGCTTCCCACAGTAATTGCCTTTTAGTTATGTTTTACAGCTTGAGCAAAACTATGTTGTTAAATCATGGTTTAGGTAACAATAAGTGACATGTCAATTTCTGAACTGTTGATGACAAAATTTGTCTGGTAGAAGAATGTGATAAACACTTGACCTTTTTCTTGAACCATTGACTAACATCTATATTGCTAATTTCTTTCCAACGGCAAATCTTTCTTTTGACTTCACCAATTCACTGATTTACTTTAATTGTCTCGTTTAGAGTGTTCAATTATTTCTCTCATGTGCATATTATTGTCATATATTATTACTTCAGTATAATTCTTCCTTTATTTTGTAAAAGAAAAAATTACTTGAGTTTGTACGTATTAAAATTGAGAATTCATTAATTCGAATTTTGAGGTCGCTATTTTATAATTCAAAAGTTTCATATCTTTAGTTTATTATTTCCTTACAACATTTGCATTAATCCAAATTAATTCAAGAAAATAACTATGAACGCTAAGACATGACTTTGGTTTAAAAAAATGCAATCACATTGTACATGAGCAACAGTTGGGAAGACATGAGTTAGCAGTTCGAACATTGGACACACACACAAAACAACAGGTTTGAGAGAAAAGATTCACCAAAGATGGCCAAACATCAAGACACTGTTTTGCTTTTTATATATGCTCATCATCATTAGTCAGAAAAAGAAAAAGAAAAAGAAAAGTTGGATAAAGAGAATCCATAATACTACTTATGGATCACATAAGTCATACCAGTTTATATGAGTATTATTATCTTAAACCTACTAAAGTCCTCCATTCTCATATAATAATATATATTACGCTCATACACAGCTCTTTTCAATAATGATTGAAGGGGATGGAATGTAGTCTGTAACCTTTGGGAAAAGCTTAGACAGGAAAAATATTTGGTAATGATTATTATATATAATCTCCTCCCTCTGTTATGGATTCAATTATGGGCAAAAAAATAATAATATAAAAAAACACTAAATCTTGATTATCCAAATGGCAAAACTAAATTTACTAAAAGGTGGTAGTGTACTACTAAACTACAACCACTAATATTGTGATGGATTGGAAGACTAGAGAGTGAGAGTGTTTGTGGTCAAAGGCTACAACTAAAGAACATCTTTGCATTATTAGGAGACACGGAACTGGTCTGTACTTAATAGGACAAATGAATGCAAAAGCTAATTATAAACAGGGAGTTGGGTAAATGGTGACGAACTAGTGATTAGAAGAAAGCACAAATATATGTAGAAACAAAAACAAAAAAGCATTAAAATTTGAACTTCATTCATCATTTTCTTTCTAGCTTCCTTCCATTTCAAGATCTTCATAATTATACATGAAAGACTTGAGTTTTGAAAATTTGGAAACCTTGACTACATACAGTTTCAAGGTCCCATCCATCCCAAATTCACATTTGAACCCCTCAATTTAGCTACCTATTCAGAAAAAAAACCCTCAGTTCCCAACCTTCCCATGACATGCATTTCTTTGTTAAATTTATCATGCATCTGTCCATGCAGCAAAAACAGGCACATGAGGCCCCAACTGGGCTGTTGAAATCCAAGAAACAGAATTGTTCGAACTACTCAGAAACCTGGCTGCCGAAGGAGGCACCCCGAAAAGCATTGGAATAGTATTGGCTTTATCAGGGCTGCCTTCTCTTGAGTTGCTCAAGCTAGTCACCAGAGAAGAAGAATTAGACAAATGAGGGGTGCCCATTTTTGAGGATTCATCGACCTCGTGTCGAACTGAGCCCATAGATTCAATTCCAATTCCAAGCAAATCGTGTCTAACCACAGAGTCAGATGGCGCCATGAAATCTTCAGCATCAGCTGGTGTTTTATCATGCTGAGTGGACTGACTCATTACCATTTTCCAGCTGTCTGATAGACTTCCCACATTGTTGTCCTTTGAGCCGCAAGAGTTGCCATTATGGTTATGACTCAAAGGGTTTTGATTAGAGGCCTCAGTTAAAGCAATCTCCTTGTTTCGCCTAGCCATTTCCCCAGCAAGAAGGGTATTGCTTGCCATGATTCTTTCCACGTCGTACCTTGAAATATCAAAGTTTGTTACAGCATTTGCCCCACGAAACTTGATTGCTGCTACATCATAGGCCTCAGCAGCTTCCTCTTGGGTACCTGAAGTGGTGATTCCGCAAAATCAGAAAGTTTCGCTTGCCTTAATAATATATCTAGGAGCTAGAAAGGAATGTGGTTTTATCTTGAATAAGTGGCAAAAACATTATTCCCCACATTTAGCATTGCCATAAGTTTAAAAAGGAAGATCTCCAAGAAACTAGCCTTAATTGGTACAAGTAGGACCTTAAACGACAACCAATTCCAACAATCTTAACTAGCGGCCAAAAGACCAGTTCAAAGAGATGAGGAGCTGAAAGTCTAAAAGTTCCTCATACTGTCATCTTTTCAGAAAACACATAATAATCATAACTGTCTAGCTAATTGACTAAAATCATGCTATTGGCAACTAAGTTACAGATCTACACAGAACATGAGATGGATAATTTAATGGCTGAAGCTGATTTATTTACTCCATAGAAATGCTCCAAGAACATCTACATTCAACTTTCAAGAAATCTTACTAAATGTTCCAAGATAAAGGTCTTTGTTTCCTGCAACTCGACCAATCCTAGCTTGCCAACGTCCATGTTGATGATGTCTGCTAAAGTTCCAAAACAGAAAACGTAAACTTCAGCACAAAGTTATTTTAATATTCATAAATTCCATATAAGTAAAAATCAGAACATTAAGACCTTGTTACTCCTCTGTACATTGAAGCTCCCCTGGAGAAGCCACTGCTTTTCCTGCAAAAATATAGTTTTTTTTTAGATGAAATGCTAAAATTTGAAAATGGTTAGTTGTAGCTTCAAGATAATATACTTTATTGTTTAAGAATGTATGTAAAATATACCTTCTCAAGTGAGCAACATATTCTTGTCTGGTCATGTTCTTCATGTCTTCAAGTTCTTGATGATAGTTTTCCAGCTGCAGGTTGTGCCATTTAATGAGATAAATAAACTAATTGGATCAATACAGAATCAAATCAATATTTGGAAATTTTCTTCCTTGATCATTTTTCAGTAAGTTGCACTACCGGAAAATTAATATGAGTTGAAGGTCCCCAATACTTGAGTGCTGCTGAATCATAAGCTCTTGCAGCTTTCTCTTCCATGTCATAACCACCTAATTAACAGCACCAATATTTTCTCAAATGACATGTTTGAAGTGAAAAATATGAGTGACTACTAAAATGGAAATAATATTTTATTAAAAAAGAGACTTACCGAGGTACACTAATTCATAGTTTCGAGATAAATAGCCAACCGAAAGCAGAACCATGAAAAATTGGCACCAAGAAGATTATTAGTTAGGTAAATGAATATATAATGAAATTCCATATGAAACTTATGTTGTAGATGAGTCATATTTTAGTAACAAACCTTGCCTTCCTTTTCTGCTCTGGCCTTCTTTTTTGCAACTATTATCCCATAAATGTGCTTCATATCTACCAGTCCATCTATGTCTGATGGACACACAAAGTCGGTAAGAAAAAAGTAAACAAATAATCACAATAGTTTATTAATACTTAGCAAGAAAAACAGAAAATGCAGTCTAAGAACAAAGAGCTAGAGCAGTATGATGAAACCAAAGTTATATCAGTATATGTAGAGGGAAAATCATTTCAACAAAGACGAGTAAAACTTCATAACCAAGGGAGAAAATGGGGGCAAAAAACAACACAAAAAACTAAATGTTGGAAAGCAACAAGTAGAGAATATACCTGGTCACACCTCTATACTGTGAGGTTCTTTGGCCAAATGTATCTAAGGACTTCCTATGAACAATCTGTTTGTGATCCACTTTTTCAGACCCTCTTTTCTTAGTATCCACCACCAAACAATCAACCACTGTAGGTGAGATTTGCTGTGAACCAGTAACACAGCTGCTTGATTGTGAACCTGGACTCATGGACAAGCTCAAAGATTGTAAATCCCCATACCCCATTCCACCAAGACTCCCAGATTCTGCCCCACTGTCACCACTCAAGCACCCAATCACCTTTTGCTGCTCAAATCCATGAAAGTTTCTTGAAACCCAGTTCTTCATTCCAGAAGTTTCTTCTGCCATTGTTGGGAGTTGAAGATTGCAACCTGCAGTGAGGGCTTCCTTGGTCCCCTCTTCTGGTATCTGGTATAACTCATGGGCTCTAAATGAAGGGTATTCTTGGTAATGCTGGGCCTGAATCTGCTGCCCTGAGTTGGGCTGGAGATGGTTTAGCAGATCTTCACTGTTGTTTGTGTCATGCTGGTCTTGGTTATGATGGTAGTACATGCTGTCCAAGCTTAGAGCCATGGCTGCTTCTCTATCATTACTATTTCCATAAGGATTGGTCCCCATTGTTGAACTACCAAAGAAATCTTCCAGTTTTGGGGTTGAACTTGTTGTCATACCTTAATTAAATGGTGAAACATTTTCAGTCATAAAAGGGTGGGGGGTCCAATTGTCCATAAGTTAAATTCAAGAATGCAAGTACATTTATAAGGTTTAAGCACAAAAACTAAGCCAAATAAAGAACAAGTAGCTAAAACTAACCTTGTGGTTGAGACCTAGTCATGGCTTCCATTATGCAGAGTGACCCATCTGACTTGATTGGCATCACAGACAAAGGAGGGTAGAGGCTTCCACCATTTTCACCTACAATACCACAGTAAAAACCTGGGTAGTTAAATTGAGAATGGAGTTGAAAAGAACTGCAGCTTGTTGGAACTGCTGCTGCTGCACTAGTTGAAGAATGCTGATGGTCTGAAGGAGCTTCCATAGTGTTGGTCATGTGATCAGGGGAGAGGGTGATATCTAACCAGTTGTTACTGTTTTTGCTGTTACTAGTGTCATCATTACTAATGGACTTCATTTTTCTCACTTGGGGATGATCCCTTTTCTTAGCCACAAAGAGAGTTTATTTTTCTTCTTCCTACTTGAAAGTAGCTGGGCAAGTTCTAATTTCTTGGTGCAAGAAAAATCAATGATTGGTAAACTAATAAACTAATCATACATCATATCCAAACAAAATCTCTTTTCTTCCCTCCATTTTGAAACAGGAGACTTTTCTTTTGTTTTCTAGCTGCAGACTTGTAGAACAAATCTAACCATGATTTCAAACATATCCCAACTCACTGAATAAATGGACGAGTATATCAATGCTCTCACTCTCACTCACTCAGCAAGTCTAAAAAGATATGTGTCTAAAAAAAAGAGAAGAAAGCAACTAATAAGCAAGTCCCTTTAAACTAAACAAAAAGAATGAGTTCCAGCAAGAAATGCTGGGCATCCATCCTGCACTCCATTGGGATCCGTGCTTGAGAAAGACCTCTTCTTTTGCTTTTGTTCCTCCTCTCCATTCTCTTGCCTTGTCTTTCTCTTTTCTTTTTCTTTTTTCTTTTTTCTTTCCTTTACATGTATATACGTATGTATATTCTTCCTAATACCCTTGACTTAAACCAACCTTATACTCACTGTTTGACATAACATGAAATATTAAAGAAACCCCTTAATATATTGGACAAAGAAGCACGTAACAAACTTACTAAAAAACCCACATTTTCTTTCTGAAACACCAAGAAAATTAATACACTGCCAAAGAATCAATGTACGTACCCTTTTTCTTGGAAAATTGGCGGGTTTTTATTTCTTAATATTTTTGGGGTTAATTAATGTGGAAAAGGCTGGTCACCAATAACAGGGTTATGATTTGACCGTATATATCAAGGCATCAGCTAGGCCTGCTCTTATACAGTTTTTTTTTATTTTTATTTTTTTATTTATTAAATACGTAGTAAATAAATAAAAACTGGCTGTGCTATAGTCTGAAGGAGAGAGCTGAGATAGATTTTACAAGAGAAGAGAAGCAGAGTAGACAAAACTGTTTCTCTGAGCATTTTCAGAAGTGCTAGTGGTACATGACAGAGCCTTCTGTAGTTATAGTCTCGGAGCTCATGGATATATATGTATCTTTCTTTGATCCCTCCCTACTCCAGCTTCTAGTGTGAATATATCAGAGTGTGGAAACAACAAATGTGAAAAGACTAAACAACACCGCCTTGAGATTTTCCTGTACAAGAAGTCAATCTTCTGAATTCCTACTACAAACTAGCAAGCTCAGGTTCAGAGAACCTATTTCAAACATTACATTTACAATATTGCACTAGACACTATAGATGAATAATAATATTAATAATTCTAAATATGTTTAGACTCCAAAATTCTCAAATATTGTAAAAGGCCAGAAGGGTATGTTTGCTTTGTGGTACATTGTGCAGTGAGTTTGGTGTATTTGAAAAATGCGGAGGTAATTTTGTCTATTATATCGGTGAGTTTGCTATAATACAGCCCAAAAGAAACTACATTTACAAATTTTGTTAATTAAAATTAGCAAAAATTTCAAAATATATATGAACCACAGAACACCCATTTGCTTCAAGGGCACCAAACTAAACAAACAGAAGGCTATGAAGGAGCAAGACTATGGTCCAAGTTCAAGTACTGGCAGTACTAAATAAAAGCAGTTCCTCTTTGACAAATCTCGAAAAAATTGCATGAAAACTTTGCATGTGGAGGAAAAAAAATCATGGAGACAGATTTTCCAGAAGAAATGATTTGGTTTGCGGGTGAAAATCAAAAAGAATAAAAATAAGGAGGGAAATTGATGTACTAAAATAATAAAAAATAGAGAGAATGTGAAGGAATAGTGGGGGACCTTATTTTGATTGTAGTAATGATGAGTAAATCTATCGAAACACAACTGTAGAAGGGCCAATTGCATTTTGCCTAAAATAGTGAATGGCCTAATAAAAGAGGAGGAGGTCTCTTCTGTTTGCTAGCCAAACCAACAAATATATTATTATATTAACTTCTTTCATTTTCACCATCCTTTTAAATCTTTAAATAGGCCAGACCTTGTCAATTATATATCCTTAATTTTCAATCTAAGTAATTGAGGGGTCGGTCCCTATGCAAATATTGTTGTTTTTTTCTCTTTGCTTCTGTACCATAAGGGGACCATTTTGCTTCCTGAATTGTAACACCAATAAATCAAACACTTATATAACACAGACAAAGTCACACATTTATACCACTTGTATTCAAACAATACCTTCAAGCTTATAGGTCAAACTCGAAACAAATACTATTTAATTAACAAAAGACAAGCAAGAACATATTAACTCCCAGCTGAGGATAACTATAAAACATTTTGTACGTGTGCTCTTTATATTCAACTAGCATTGATTACATATTCAACCACCAAAGTTAATATTTGGGTTCCAGCCCTCCATGTACAACATAGTAATTGTTCAATCTATCTTTGGATAGATCATATACATAGAATCTTTTCTTGCTACCTTAACGAAAGACTAACTATAGGAACTACCACCACCACCACCAAAAATATCATGAACGCATGCCCTTTACTATCCCATGAATCAAGCATTGGCTATGACCTCTTTTGTAATTAATTTTGTTCATTTACTTAAAAAAGTAGAGATTCAACTTATTATGTTCTCATATTTTGAATCGAACTTAGAATTTTTCTGTTTGCTAAACTAATTGAATTAAATTATTACTCTGTTTGTTTCGGTTTAAATTTGAGATATTCTAATAAAAATTTATAATTTGTAAAATTTAAGTCGAAACAAACGCATCCATCGTCCACCGGCTCAAAGAAAAAATTAAGGAACAGAAATCAAGGCTGTAGTGTAATGAAGTAAAAAATGAGGGTGTTCCAGGTGGATAACACAAGATCCAAACAGAATCTAAATAAGATTACAACCATCGTCAACATAAAAAGTAGACGATGGATAGCAACCTTACTGCACACAATGACAACAGAACCCCTAGAGTGTCCTGCTCTATTCATTAGAAGCAAAAGGCTTTGAGCTGCTTACTTCTTTAAGGGAGAGATAGAGAAAGAGTTAAACCTCACCATTAAAGTGGATTTCATTTAAAACTATGCCCAATCTGCCTCTTGTAACCTCACTGTCTTTAATTCTCTCTCTCTCTCTCTCATACTGCGAAAAAGTCAGAGCCTTTGAGGCATGTGTGTCAAGTCATACTCACCTAAGATTCTATCTATCTACACCCAATATGTTCATGGCTACATTATGTAATATCTCAGCTGTCAAACAACCCTCATATGTACCTATCTGGAGAGTGAGCATAAAACTGATTTTGAACTCGAAATTGCATCAAAAACATTTAAAATCATATTAAATAAATTGCACCAAAGGTTTGTAATGAACGATTTTAATCTTTGAAATTGTAAATATATTGGTTGCGATTTCGATTTTATATATATATATGTGTATATATGTATTTATATTGTTTGTATGTTGGTATACATTTATGATAACTATTTATTTATAATTATAATATGTGAATATTAATTTAATTGAATGTAATCTCAATGATTTTAATTATCATGTTAACGGACAATCGTTTAAGTGAACTTCTTATTTTAAATTCTATATAGCTACAAGTCAATTATTTATAATTTGTTAGCGAATTGTTTAAAATTTGAGTTTTTTTGTATGGACATAAATACTTGCATTATTATAAGTAGCTTAAAACTGAAACCATGTCATTGAAAACCGAAAACGCAATATGGAAATCACACTGCACCAATTGATTGTGGTGGCGGTGACGATTTTAAGTTTATAAAATCGTATTTTATTTATTGTGGTCATGATTTACGTTCTAAACCGCACCAAATTGCACTATGCTCTTCTTACGTATTTGTGTGTATGTGTAAGAGCAAATAAATATATACGGAGTATATAAATAAATAAATATATATATATGTACATAAATAGGTAAAAATTTGTTTTTACTTGTTCTTTTGTTCTTCCTGACTTCCTCCTGATAACGAGTTGGAAAAGGAAAAGGTGTAGCATGCATTGGTTATTTAATTTCATAGAGGCCTGCAGAAATGGTGGCCCCTCTCTACATGTTATAGATGTCACACATACAGCCAAAGAATTATATGGAAAACATGCAAGATAAAGACATCAACTTATGCTAACACCCTAATACCTCTCCAGCTAGCACAATCGCTTAATTTATTAAATACCAACAACCGTAGGACCCCTCCTCTACTAACCCCAGCCCCACCTCTTATGCCAGGTATTCATTTCGTTTCAAAAAAAAATAAAAAGTTACCTTCAACTTTGCGTTTGATCGTACGGTACGGATTGAAATAATATGAGAATATAATCGGTGGATAAGAAAAAATGTTAAAGACAAAAATAAGAAAATTATGACAAAAGTAAAAGAAAGAAAAAATGACATATTATGTATAAAATTTTAATTGTGATAGAATAGATAATATTCATTTAGAAATATATGTTTAAGAATATACATAATTTTATGAAAATGAATAGAGTAATGAATGATCTAATAAATAATATAAAATTGATTTAGTTGTTATGTTTTTTTACCTCGCAGCATTACTGTATTTAACATTTTAAGTATGCAAATGTTATTAACCTATAAAAAGAATCTGTAAAAAAGAACTTAAAAAAGGGTTATATTAAAACGAAGGAATTTTTGTGTTAATAAAAACAAATGTATACATATGAGGATGTGACTGGTACTTAGTGATTGGTGGGGTAAATTTTGAAAGGTAATAGTAGAATAATATAAAATGTTCACCCCACCTTGATTTGCAAATTCCAGAAAAAATGTAGGTGCCATTCAAGTCATGTCTGCTACAAATACAACTGCTGGCTGTAATTCTGCAAATGTAGGCCTCCTTTGTCATCTGCTTTTGCTTTCTCTTTTTCAAGCCATGAAAATGTAACAATCATACTCCCAATCCAAACCCCCCGGCCCAAAAGCTAATATCAATAATAATAGGCGTAATAATAAGTTTTTCGTGCAATCTTATATGCTTTATGACGTACTCGTTTGACTGAGAATGTTTTGAAAATGACATTCACTTAAACTTCGTTTCCCCCCTCCATGTAATCATGTAATGTCTTTAAGGCAGTAATAATGTTATGTAATCACCACCTTAAAACATCTGATAAGATTAAATGTGTGTGTGTGTGTCTATATATATATATATATATATATATATATTAAAGTGAAGGGGATTATTTTTAACTTCTTCGCTAATCTAATTTTGATATCACAAGTTATATACAATTTGTTAATTTCAATCGTCCTAAGAATGTCGTGTACCTTTAAACTTTATATAAAGCAGAGGAATGGAAAATAACTTTAAGTGCTAATAGGCAACAGCTCATCAGATAAAAACATTTCATTATTAAAAGAAAACCCCAAGAACTGGAAACGTCCTTTGATTCAAAAGTCAAAACAAAATGTGTCCCTAATGTAGGTTTAATGTGAGACAGGGTACAAAATGTTGAGGAAGATTTAAAAGTACCTCGCAACTTCCTTCATAGTCTTAGAATTCTCCATGCGCAAATAGGATTAGGCTCTTCAAAAAAGAAAAAGAAATTATACTACACAACCACGAAAAATTGGCATTGGCAACTTAAGAACATCGTACAGTACTTCATCCATTAAGACCACTACCATCGAGCTATATACAATTATATATGACCACTAGCAATAGACATTCCAGTTCCATTGATGATAAGCTCAGTCGACATTGCTCTCATGTTCGAGCCCAATTGATTGTTACACTACCCAGTATCAATCAATCCTGATCCAGAGGTGCCCCGATCATAAATGCGGCCGTGATGGATTTATGAGTAACCAGTCTAATTATGCCAAACATAAAGAAAAAAACCTTATTAAAATATTACGGCCTCCCGTTCAAAAATATTTAGCGTTTCACTAAATATCACTTAAAAATACGTAAAATGACAGATGTTTCTCGATAATTTCATACTAACTTTTGAGAATTTAATGTAGATCAACGACTTCATACTAACTTTTGAGAATTCAATGTAGATATCACCTAAAAATAAGTAAAACTACCTATATTTTTGGACGAATTCATGCTAACTTTTGAAAACTCTGTGGTATATATTTAACATCCTTTCCATGTCCCAATTAATTTCCTTTCTAATTCCACCAAGTGCGTATATGATTCAATTAAAATTTAATTCTCCAATAAAATATGCTCCCATGTTGATAAAAGTGGATGAAATTCAATACTGCTTACCATCTCCCCAGTAGATTGTAAGTTTTCATATATTGGACATGGACAAAACTAAACGGTTTAAAAAAAAAATAAAAAAAATGGTGGTTGCGGGAAGCCTTCTCCAAGAGATATCAGAGCCAGGTTTCGATCCTGGGACCTGTGGGTTATGGGCCCACCACGCTTCCGCTGCGCCACTCTGATTTGTAATCTCAGCTTCGTACGGTTTATTAATGGAGGGTAAAACCTAGAATGGATAATTAAGATCTAAAACGGAGCAATGAATGACCTTCATCGCCAAATGAGTAATGAGTATGACTGCCCACAGGCGTCCCAACAGCTGCATTGGAAAACGTGATCGTTTGATACAGTCGCGTTACGTCTTTTTATCATGAGATGATGTTACGTCTATTATAGGATATGAAAATGTTTAAAAATTAAAAATTACATTTACATTATAATCTCTAAAATAAATTTTTATATTTATATTTGAACAGTCAACTCCTCCCACATAAAAAATATAATCTGTATAATAGAGTTATCGACATAGTTAATAAAAAATAAAGATTATAAAATATATAATTTAATCTGTATAATAAATAATTTGTTAAAAAAATTTGATACCGAGTGATCTCGGTCATAAACTACAATAATCCAATGAAAGTGAGAGACTAATTTGAGAATTTGGTGTGAGCTATCTAAATCATAAACTACAATAATCCAGTGAAAGTGGGACTAATTTGAGCCGGTCAAGTAATGACTGGATATAGGAGTACCCAATATGGAACCTAGGTTCCGTAACGATATCCGATCTCAAAAATATCATTATTTGAATTGTATAGGATTATAATAACTTATAAAATACATCTTTTTACTACATGTTACATCGTCTTCTATCTGATTATATATAAAATATAATTTATTTTAATTTTATAAGATTTTATATGTGAAAATATATTTGAAAAACAAAGAAAATAATTAATAAATTTGAAAAATATATATTTGGGATAACGTTTGATTTGAGAGCCAAATGGAATTGACCTTTTTTTTAGCTACGAATATAAATTAGAGACAACTTTTACACTTTTAACGTATAGAGTTTTGGAAAAAGGTGAGAAATTTTACACTTTTAACCGGTAGAATTTGACAAAAAACTCCCCCAAAGCCTTTCACCAATTGTGTTTAGAGTTCCTAGTTATCCTTAACTTGGGCACATTTTCTTAGGATGAAGTTACAAAAGTTCTAGTTTCTCCCTTGGATAAACGGAGTTAATGTGGAGATACAATTCAGCTTTTATGCGAGCTGGGGCAGTTGTGCTTATATTTTAAGAGCATATACTCTCTTCCATAAAATAAAAAAAATTTAAAAAGTTACATATTTTATTTTGTTTATACGGAATATTAAATGATAAAATTTTAGGATTTTTGTAATAAAAGTTATGAACATTTTTTTTTACTTTCCGAACACAGCTGGTATTCTATAACTAGAGATGTAGCAGCCCACCAAACGATTCCACAAGGTACTGGATGACCACCATAGCACGAGGGGCGGGTCTAACAAAATTTTCTTTATGAGTAAAAACTTTGTAAAATAAACAGAGAAGTTGCTCAGATTCTATGGGTGTATAGAAGAGTCTGTCATGCGATTTAGTAGCATTCAGAACGAGGAATTTATTTTTTTTATCATTGCAACTTCTTCTGTGGTGTAATTTTTTATGGTTCCAGGTATGAAAATTTTCAATTGATGTAAGATAATATAACTGCTGTAACCAATAATAAAAGTACCACTATTACCAGCGAGTCAGGTCTACCTTCAAAATTAATAAAGGACATTAATTTTTTTTATAAAACTAAGTATGTTTTCAATACCAGTAAAAATGTTTATGAACATGTTACAAAAAATTTAAAAGCAGAACCTGTAAATGAAATAAAAGAAGGAAATAAAAAAAAAGTGAAAGGAGTTGAAGTTGCTCAGATTCTATGGGTGTATAGAAGAGTCTGTCATGCGACTGGCATTCAGAACGAGGAATTTATTTTTTATCATTGCAACTTCTTCTCCCCTTTACATTGCTAATCTTCATTTTTCTTTCACCACAATTGGCATTGAAGACTATACATAGAGATTATATACACACAAAAATTACTGTACAGATGGAAACTCAAGAGAGGCTCAGACACGCACAAATACAGTCATCATAAAACGTGAGTAAAACCCAAAATACATAAAAAATATGTACGAATTCAGCATCGAGAAATGATTATTTCTCATCATCGCCTCATAACTACGAATTGAAATAAATATAAGGGAAAAGAAATTACAGAAAAGAAAACAAGATAAAGAATTTTAAGAGAAATTAAGTAAAATGGGTATAGAGCAGCAAAGGTTAGGGCTAGTCATTGAGTACGTATGTGTGATGAAAAGAAAACGCAAGCAGCAATGGTGCTTCTCGTTTTTTCGAAGAAGAAAGGCGGATGAGAGTAGAGAACTGCATAAGCTCAACATATAGGAGTTGGCCGGCTATCGCATAACTACTACTAACCCTAGTTGATCAAATGACAGTACTATCCTCCATTAGTTTTATGGATCAGAATACTAGGCCCATAAGAGTATAAGACACGCCTTACGGCCCGATACTATTGTTCTCGTATGTCATACAACACAATACATCTATCATATTTTGCATTTTGTATGTTTCGTTAGTTTTTTTTTTTCTTTTCTTTTCATTTCTATCTCTTTTTCTTTTCCTCAGGTTGGGTGAGATCGAGAGCTTAGAATCAAATTAAAGATATCGTTGATTCAAAAATCTCAACTGCACCACTAACATTTATACAAAATATGTCTTTTGTAACGTATTTTGGACATATCTAGTTACATTTTCCTTATCAAAATGTTTAGGTTATATTTGGTTGAATAAAATAAAATAGATAAATAAAAAGATAAATAGAGATAGAAGAAAATGATCACAAAATTATGAGAGTAGTATGAGATAAAATGTACAAGTTTCATTTAAGAGAGTGATTTGGTGAGTTTAAAACTACACAATAATCTCATGAAAGAGAATGAAGGAAGAAATACACCTTTTATATAAATGATTTAGTAAATAATGTAAAATTCATTTTATAGGGTTGATCGCTCCAAGACCAAGTGGTTTTACCAATCACACCCCAAAGAATCCAATCTTTTGACAAAAACGATATATTAGACAAAAAAAAACAAATTGAATAATAGCAAAGCATAAAATTTACATTTTCATTTTTGAGGTCTAATTCAATTCCCCATTAAAGAATAAATGGGCACTATTGAGCGGATCTAGTCCCATTTTAAGTAACTATGCAAAATCAATCTTAATGACTATAAATAATTTGATTTATACATGTCATTCTATTTCATTAAACTAAATGCAACATTAATATTTTTCTCATATTATTTTTAAATGATATTAAAATGCGGCAAAACGTACTACAAACAATGGTTACAGGTGATGCCACATAGTTTGGTACATTCCATCTCAATTTCCATATACGGATTCTCGACATCTTAAGAGCCAATTCCAATATTAAGATTATTTACAACCTTGATTACTTATTGATTTTGCTCTAAAATGGATATACGGTTGGAATGTTTCTTTCGGTAGTTATATGTTACAATGAACATCTAAAAATCATTAGGCGTAATGCATTAGCTCAACAATCTAAATCTATTCTAATCTCACATTCCCACTTCATAACAAGACAAAAAAAAATATTGCATTGCATAATTAATTGCTAGAAATAATCATAACTACATACATCTCCGTCTGGTAACGCTCATGACGCAAGTGTGACCAAACCAAAGCGAAAAATCATCAACTGCATCAATATTGTGAAAGCATTTAATTATATTTACCAACCAGCATGTTTGTTAAGTAGAGTTCATATTATACGGAGTAATGATTACATATTCGCATGAACACTCTTTGAATTCCCGACCCTTAATATTACTACTGCCTTGTCATACATACATACATATATATATATATATATATATATATATATATATATAATATTTAAATACATTATTAAAATGTATTTCTAATATTAGAACATATAAAGTATAAATTAAAATAAAAAGACTTAATTGCCCCAACTTATAGACTTAAGATCTTCAAAGTTTCAGTAGCTAGAGGTCCATCAAATAAATTAATGATATAATCCTTTGAACTTTTCTGTAAAACGCAAACTTGCCATCCACGCAAAACTTGCTTCACAATGAGGATATATATTTTTTCTGTAGCTACTAGAGCTTAATTACTTTATAATTCCATATATATGATATATCTATATATAACATAAGAGATATACCCATCAAAGATAAAATTACAATTAATAACCATGAGTCACAGAAAAGTTGTTTCACAAAGTAATGTGCCCTTCTCATGGGAGGAAAAACCTGGGATCTCAAAGCTCACATTTCTTCCACCTATGGACCAAAATGCCCCTACTCATCAACCCCAGCATGTTCAACCACATTCACAGCCAAAAACAAGAACATCATTTTCTTCCCTGTCCGATTTTCATAACACTAGAAAAACTGTCAACACCGCGACATCGAAGAGTCTGCCTCCACCTCCGCCATGGAAGTTTCAGCCGCCATCATCTAAAAGGAATCTCCGGGAGCAAGAAGAGCAGGATCCTTTCCTGGCAGCCTTTAAGAAATGCACCAACAGTAGTTCTATTCCGAATAACTATTCGAATAAAATTCCCACAGGTGAAATTAGAAATAATAATAATGATAATTATGATACAAGCCTAGTGTCATCGAAAGTGAGGAAGAGCAAGTACTTGAGGTTGTGGTGCAGGTACGCTTGTGATGCCAGAGATGATAATTTGGTGATGATGCCATCTATTAATCTTCCTCCCTTTCCCAGATGCAAATTTCGATTTAATTTGCAGAATTGATACGTATATATTTCCACATAATCAAATACACGTACGTACTAATCCAACACAAATATTGTACAATGTTTTACGCTGTACCTGTCTGTAATTGCACAAATGTTGTATAATGTTTATTGCATCATTTATTTTTTCGCAGCATTAGAATAACAACTCCATCAATTAATTGAATTTTACAATGTATTTGCATTAGAAAAACGACTTGCACAAATTTTCACAAGATTATTTCATAGGAATTAATATTTTTCATGGTTTGTTACGTACTCCACGAAAAAGTACTAATGCAACTGAAGTCTGTCAAGCGTATATTTTTCTAATATTAAATTTAAAACTCTAATAAGTCTTGAGGCAATAAATGTTCTGTAATAGCAAAGCCCGTTTTACATCAAAATTAGGCGAAAATGTGAACCCAAATCGTAATTGACAGTGTTCATCCTTACCCATAATTATTGTGAAATTTGTGCTCTGTATTTATCTATCGTCATGCATTCTAGATGTTATATAAAGGTGCTTTTTTTATATGTACGTACTTTCAAGTTTGTTGAATATATACCAAATAAACGCAACAGTAAGGTGTATATTCATATTCATAAATTTAAACCAAAAGAGAAGAGAGTATGGAAAATCTGGTTGGAATTCACAAGGTTTCATTGACGAGCTTTTGATTCTTTTCTACTCTCTCTATTCTTAAATTAAATATATGTTTTGATTTTTTGAGTGCAATAACAACATATTAAACTTTAAACTTAATATAATCTATAGAAGATTTAAATGAAAATTATATTTTGATTAAAAGTTTTTGTCAAATTATATTAAACTTCAAAATGTTAAAGTTTAATATGTCATAATTTAAATTTAAAATGTATCGGATGTTATAATTATTAAATATTGTCCTTATATTCCTCTACAATTTCAAGCTTCAAAACATAATTTATTAATTTAGTATCCAAGCTTCAAAACATAATTTAGTATCCCTATCCTCTAATATTGAGAAAGAACTCCGTGTTTGTTTTACTTGTTCGTAAGTTAAGTTGGTAATTAATTATCTTTTATTCTAATAAATAGTCTTAATTTCAAAATTGACAGCCAACATAAAATGTTTAAGTGCGTGAATGTATGCGTGAGGTTATTGATAATGATCAAACTACAAACTTATTTAATTGATCCATTATTTTAAGTGATTTTATCACGAATTCTAATTTTCTTAAAAGAGAATCCACGGAATATATTCTCAGAATCTTTAATCATTCGTTCGTAGGGACATATATATGTCCAGTTATATCGAAATTCGTGGACATAAGAATGATGGTTCATTGTATGCCCCTCTTTTTCTCTTATTCCTTTCCGATTTGCTTTTCCCTTGGACCAAATTCTATCTTTCGGTTTATGTTTGAAAGGTCTTTGTGTTGGGTGTTTGAAGCTTACGGGAGAAGAAAGGAATATACGTACTAAGTTTTTTCACTAATTGTTTTACCTCAAAGTATACAAACGAAGATAGAAAATTAATAAGTACAATAACATTAAATATATTGAGATTATTTTATATTGCCTTTATTAATTTTCATGAAAAAGAGAAAGATTCAAATGTCTACGATAAATAATATATCTTCTAGTAAGCTTTACGAAATATGGAAAGGTAATCGAGAAAGAATAATTTTATTTTTTTCTTGAAACATGAAAGTAGCAAGTAAAAGAAAAAGGAAAGTTAATTTCTAAAACATCCACTATAAAAAAAGGGAAGGAGGAGTATGTTCCTTTATTTAGAGTGTCTAATTAATATCTTTGTCCGTCATGAGTGCAGATTCTTTGTCTTATTTGATGTTTTATCTTATGTTATATCACTTTTTATAAATAACACGTAGATTTTTTAATTATTTTTATTGAAAAATTTAAAAGTTAAAGATAACGTGACAACTTTAAAAATGAATGTGACACGTGATGCAGGGGCGGAGGGAGGGGGTGGGTAGCATAGGCAACTGCCTATGCTGGATTTTGTGTGTGCAAATATTAGTATTGAGACACATCCAAGCATTTATGCAAGTTAAATAAATATAAGGGGATTAAATTTGTAGGAAAGGAATTTAGGAGTAGAAAATTAGATTTGATATCTAATTTGTTTTTAAAAAAAGATTTATTACTGGTTACTACTCCATCCGTTTCAAAATATAAGAATATTTTGATTTTTTTTAATAGTCAAATTAATTCAGTTTCGCAAGTTAAATTGTATAGATTAACTTAATATATCTTGATTGGACAACTATATATTTTTTAAAATATTCATAATACTAAATTTCAAGTGTATTATTATAAAACTTCACCTTAATTTCATAAATATTTGAAAACTAATCAATTTAACTTTCCAAATTGTAGTTTATTCTTATATTTAGAACAAAAGGATTACTTAAATTGAATGTTTCTACCTAGCTAATTGGTTGGATTTTTTTTTCTCCATATAATTACAATAGGAAAGATCAGTTTAAATTCGTCCCTGCTGAATACTAATCTTGGCTCCGCTACTGACGAGATGAGACACGAACGAAGTCAGATAGAAAATTTCAAATTGTTCTTTCGACATTTCCAGTCAATAACAATTAAGTGGATATATAATTGATTATTGTTGAAAAGTAACTAGAATTCTTTCCTGAAATGTTTGAACTAGAAAATGATTTAAAACTTTTAAAAACAAAAGCAAATCATTTTATTTCGATACGAATAAAATGCATATACGTGTGTAATCAATGCAGGGATTATACTAGAGGTAAGTAAATAAGTCTCAAAATGCAACCGTTAGTTAATTTATCAAGGTACTCTTAACATCTAGAACTATTTCACTGGATTAAAATATTCAATAATTGGTACTTTTAAAATATACGTGTACGTATGTGTACGTATATAATTAACAATTAATCAAGGACTAGAAAAATACAATATTTTGGTTCTTATCAAAAGACAAAAAGATGTTACGTGCAATCCAGATACCTCGATCAACAGAAAACAAACCACCCAAATCATGCTTTATAAACAATATTGGCATTAACAAAATCAAATTGATTTCGATTTAATCCCCTAATGTACGTATGATCTTCATCGAATGGTTGAAATAACAATTTACACCCTTAATATGGGAATTAATTAAAGTTTGTTGTATATATACTATACTATATATAGGAGTATACTTTATTCGCGCACTAAACTTAAATAATTCGGCATTAGTGTATATGTGTATGGATTAAGATTACTTTAAATCAAAAGAGATTAAAATGGGAATGATGTAGGCGTTTTATTTTTATTTTTAGGTGTTGATTGGATTACGTCTTTGGTCGTCACGATAAATGGGGCCTACCTCTATATCATGTAAATCGATCATTCATTCAACTTCATTATTTTTATTATTATTGTTATGACTAAAAAGTAGAAGATTAAAGTTACAATTTTTTTTGTGACTTACCACAAATGCTCGAGTTTTCAGTAAAGAAAAAGTAGATCGACATTAAGTGCTTCACTGCTAGCTACCTATATATTTTGCTTGTGCGCTCCAATTATTAATAAATAATATATAGTACAAATTTTTGTTGGATACGGCTTAAAGTTTGAAATTTTATGTAATTATTATTCCGCATATAAACGTATTTTTTTAAAAAAATACTATTTGTAAGTTACCATTCATAGATGACTATTTATAAGTATACTTCTCAATGTGGTTTGTAAGTTATTATTTATAAATATATTTTAAATATACTTTATAAATATTTATTTGTAAGTTATAATTTATAAATTTCTATTTATAAACATTACTATATTCGCAAAAATGCAAGTATAGAAAATATGTCAACAATTATGAAATTTTAGATTATTTTATAGATTGACCGGTAGTTTTCCATAATATATATTCGCCACTTGTTTTAAAAAAAGAAGAAGAAGAAGAAGAAAAGTCCAATCCACTACGGCACTACCCTTCTGTTCTTAGTGATGCTTAATTCGATCATCTATCATGTTAGTATTATAGGGAATTATTTTTTTTAAGTGATATTATCTTGTTCATAGATATTTATAATTAAAATTGTAAGTTTTGAAAACTACATAGTAATCCTAGAAATGTATTTAAAAAAAAAAACTAATACAACATATAAATTAAGAAACAGTTATGCTTATTACATTCGTATAATTTTTTACTGTATTATTATTCTTCTTAAAATTTCCCGTCATAATTTTCTTACCGTAATAACAAGAATTGCATATGTAAATTCTGATAGCTAAATAATCACAAAAGACAACCATATAGTTTTTTATTTTCTTTTGCGGAACGAAGAGAATATTTAATATGACCATGCAATATTTAGCCATTAATAATTAATATTTCAATAAGGCCCTTGGGATTGTCTAATTTTGTATTGTGAGAGTCGAATAAGCAAGTCGATGTTCTGTTCTGGTATTTCGCAGTATTCTGAAAAGAAATATGGAGTACTCCGTACTACATATGAGATGAGAGTCGGATATATAATGAAATTGCTTACGACATGTGCCAGTTTCTTACGTAGTTCTGGTAAACGAGAATTATCCTTATCAATCTAACTTTTCTAAATTAAAGTCAATTTTAATTTACTATACACTCCATTTGTGACGATCTAATACCGAATATTACTTTGTGCAATATCTTATGTCCATTAATTATATATTTTTATTTATGAACATGCATGTCGTTGTCTGATGCGGTTTTTGGAACGTGCTCATAATACTACGTATTTACTCCGGGATAAGTTAGTTTAATATAATACATGTAACATTTGTCGTTTTATATTCTATTTATTTAAAAAATTAACAATAAGATATTTGTCAATTTAATTAACCCACTAAAAATTTCTATCTTTTAAATAGGATTTTGTATTTCACTTATTTAAAAAACTGGTAATAAGATACTTATTAACTTTTAATTACATGTTGCAAAACATGAAACATATAATGGTAAAGTAACCCATTTACCTCGCCTTCGTATATATATGTCATTAAAAAGAGCTTAAAGGTTTAATTAACTAGCTAGGTACTAAGGACACAACAAAAATTAATAGATACAACAAAACCTTCAATTAATAATCTAATAAAATACACTCAATTTACAGAATTACAACTCGATCTGGTTTTGCGGAATTCGACTTCATTTTCTCTCTAATTGATTCATCGCCTAGCTAGATTATTTTTAATTTACAGAAAAACAAAGAGAGATATTATATATATATATGTGTGTGTGTGTGTGTGTGTGTGTGTATATATATATATATAGAAGAGATGTAATTGGTTCATGCATGTATAAACATATTATACTTCCATCTTATATTAATTAATTTTGTGACTAATTCATATTAATTCATTCAAGGGCGTCATGTTATCGCATGGCCATATACATGGAGTTAATTGTTGCTGAAGTTGCCTCACGAGCAAAACTTGACGGATGTCCCACAGTCTCTGCCGGAGCATTTCTGACTCGGACCGGAGTCGTTCGTTATCTCTCCCTACGAGTTGGCTATGATACGTTACCATACGGATCCGGTTTATCATGTCACGGTTCCCAACCTTAAGCCGGTTCACCTGATCCCTCATGTTGTCCAAGTGTTTCTGTTTTCTCATTCGGGAACGCCGAGCGGATTCTCGGTTGGATATCATACGTCGTTTCCGCCTCCGCTCATCAATATCTAAAGGATCATCTGAACCGGAGGTAGAGTTATTCCGCTTACGGTTTGGGTCATCCGGGTCATCTGACCCAGAATTCGAGCTAATATGTATTGTGTTCGAGTTGTCAGAACCGGAATTTGAAAAGACCGGTTCATATGTTGGCGTTGGACTAATAACCGGTTCTTGTTCTTGGTTAAAGAAAAAGGCCGGTTCTTGGGGATCCCAAGGAGTGAAACATCCCTGGAATGACGGAAAATCGGTTCCAAATAATCCACAAGAAGATAACATTGCCGGAAAAGTAGACAACATTGCCGGAGAACCGCTAATTGATATATATAATATGGAGGAAGGTGGAGGAGGAAAAGGGAGGAAAGGAGTGAGCAGAGGCCAATATTTATGGGCAGATTGAAAGGCCGTTGTGGTGGTCCACCAAGGGTTATTGTGGTCTATTTACATCTCTTTTGAGTCATGTGGCACCATAAGGGATTTCTCAAACAGACAGCGGGTGACCTAAGGTTAATATATCATGTGGATCCCCATTCTAAAAGCTAATCAGATTCAACCATTTCAATTAAAATATTTGTCCGATTAAAATATTTTTTCGATTATTTCACCCCCTTCAAATTGTATCGATTAATCAATTAATTTGAATCACCTATTTAATTAAAATTAAAATTTTTAGTGTATAGATGCCTAGTATTTGAGTCCTTCTATATTTGTTACAAATATATTAGTCGAAATTTTATCCGAAACTACAACTTACGTATGATCTGATGAATGATTATAATCTAATTACATAAGGTTTAAATTTGATGGTTCTTGTTATGTCACTTGTGTGACAAACAATTTTCGAAATAAAATTTTGGGTCAATATATCGTTTCCCTTAATATTTTACCGTATATATTTTATCACTTGTTTCGTCTCGGAAATTGCTTCAAGACATTATAGTGGATTTGATGTATATACATCATGGCTTATTGTCAAAAAATATAACTCACAAATCATATCATTAGATATAACTTGTAGTCATTAAATGTAAGTTTGATAATAAAATATATAATTTTGAATATCCATGGATGTAAATTGTTTGTCAAAAAAATGAAACTTATAAAACTTAAATCGTATGATGTAATTTTATTATTAAATATTATAACTACAAAAATGAATAGATATATATTTCATGTGAAAATGATGTAATATTTTTTAAAATCAAAACAACCTTGAAAAATTGTGTCAAACTATTTGGCCACTAAAAGTTAAAATAGTTGTAGGCAAATTTTAAAATTCAAATAAGCTGCCCATCTCTTTTAGTATTTATTATTTTATAGTGATAATTTTTGTAGTTAAAATTATAACACCTAATCATGTATGTTAAAATATGTAATTTATGAATTTTTTGTCATTGAATGTAGTTTCCTTGTCATGATATGTAATTCTAGTCAAAATATAAATTTTTGTTGCCAAAATGATGTAAGATTCTATTTTGTCATAATATATAACTATGTTGTTATGCCATGAAATTACAGTTAAAAATGTAACTTTTGTTGTCACAAAGATGTAAGATTCCAATATTCTTGTCATTTTTGTTATAATATATAATTTTACTTGTCTTAGTGCGTAAATCTTATCAATGTATTATGTATGTAATTTTTGTTGTCAATAGGATGTAAACCAATATTTTTATCATAATATGTACATTAATTGTCAAATTATATAATTATAGTCAATATATGCATTTTTTTTTAAGTGAACAGATGTAATTCAATTTTTTTTGTCAAATTCTATTATAATTTTATTTTTAAAAAATTCAACTACATATTAAATACATTTTTTAAAAAAAAGTTAGTAATATTTAATTAATTTTTTAATCAAATAATTTGAGTTGGGTATGAAAAGTTATTATTTTATAATTTCAAGTTTTATTCGTAAATTATATTATTTAAATTTTACCTTTATAAATATATACATATATAATCTATAATAAAATTGAAAAAATAAAATAAAATTAGTACATTATAATACAAATGACGGAAATGAAAAAAAATATAGTCAAAATATAGATAATAAGAATTAAATAACAAAAAATTAATGTTTTCACGTAGAAATATTTTTAATTGATCAATAAATACTCAAAATCAATTTCAAACAAACAAAATCTTATCAAGAATCAGGAATTACATATATTTAAAACCTAAGAAAAATCTAATATAAATGATACAAATGATAAAAAGTGTTAGTTAAATATCTTTAAAATATTTTTTGAATTTCATAACTCTATGACCATACGGAACATTAAATTATGTGCGTGCGTGTGTGTGTAAAAAATAATATTTACTATAAACATCTAAGATATTTTCATAAAAATATAGAAAATGTTATTTACCGCGAATATTTTAAATACTTTTATTATAACATCTTGTATACAAAAAATATTTTAGATATATTTTTATGTTTTCTTAACCTCGTCAAGTTAATATCTTTATCCTTAAAATATTCATTTTTCAGTTCGTTAACCACTAAAGATAAATTAATGTTTTTCATTTTGATTTATGTACATTTCAACTTAACGGTGAATTGTTATTAATTTCAACATTCTAAAATCAATGTAAAATTTATTTGCTTATCTGACATCTTAAAATCTATGTTTATCTTTGTTATTCTCATAGGATTTTGAGTCTATAAAACACCCTTGATTTCTCACATTATAAACACACACAAATACAATTAAAAGAAATAACTCACCCAGATTAGTGTTTTCTTTAAATTTTGTTAAATGCAATTATTATAAAGTTTATTTTTTTTTCACACACAAACACAGTACACTTTGCAAGAATCAAGAGTATTTCATTGAAATTTTTTATTTATGAGCATTATTATTTATTTACCATATGTTTTTTTCCTTTCCTAAAACATATGAATTATCATTAAATATTAGCCTATAAATTGTAAAAATACAAAAAATCACAAAATCTGTCACAATTTTTTAATATTAATCTGAATATAACTTGGGCTTACTCTAATTGTTTTCGAATATTTTTAGATTTATTTACTAATTATTTATAGATTAATGGTGTTAAGTAGTTAAATTAACGATTTGAGATAAAAACAAAACGTTAAATCTCATACGAACATGAATAAGTATTTCAAAGAGAATAATAAATTAGAAGAACATTTGAAATACACATAAAATCAAAATTATATTTAAATAAGCTTAAAACATATCATAATATTAATACAATAGTCATTAGTTTGATTATAATTAGGGTTTAGTTATAATAAATTAATTTAATAAAAGATTTGATACTCATTATTGTAAATCACATTATTAGTTATGATCAAAATCTATTATAATTTTTTTAATTGGATAAATTTCATTGATTAATTGATTTTATTATATATTATGATAATTATAGTTTAATTTTAATTTAATTTTCAAATGTCCTCAATCTAAGTCAACCCAATTTATAATCGACTCTTGTGAATTTGTGTATTAGTATTACTATGATATATAGATGAGATTATAAGATAAACAATTTGTGAAATATTTTTCTTTATTCCTGCAATATTAGAGAGTTTATACTTGTAAACTTCTATTTTATATTATAATTATTATAATATAAAATGAATACACAATTTATATATAGATCAACCAATTTATAATATTTTTTAAGGAATTGTAAACCCTGTTTAATAAATTGGGATTTATTAATCGCTCATCTAAATTCAATGAAATACTCATAAATAATTTTAACCAAGAAATCAAATTATGCGATCACGTGATAGTTATAGTCCAATCGAATAAATGTTTTAAAATATGATAATATTAAATTTATGTAATTATTTATTAAGAAATATTAACATTTATACTATATGTATATTAATTATATTATTTAATAATTAATAAATCAAATAATAAGTGTATATATATAAATGAATATGTTAATTAAAATTGTTGAAGTATTCTATAACATTGTGATAAGTGGCAACATGGTTACCACATCATCTAAATTATATCTATAACATTGTGATAAGTGGCAACATGGTTACCACATCATCTAAATTATATCTTTTTACTTATGTTACATCATTTTGACAACAAAAATTATATCATTTAACCAGAAATACATTTAATCACATAAAACTTATACTTTTTAACTTAATCTAAATTTACGTTATTTTGACAATCAATATACATTATTTGACTTAAATTAAATTAATTCTCTAAAAAATTACATATTTTGAGTTAAATTACTTATGTTACATCAATTTTGACAACAAAAATTATATCATTTGACTAAAAATACAGTCAATAACATAAAATTTATAATTTTTTACTTAATCTCAAGTTATATCCTTTTGACAATCAACACACATCATTTGACTTAAATTACATTCATTCTTTAAAAAATTACATATTTTGACTTTAATTGTTCAAAATTACATTTTTTTGATAAAAAAAAAATACATTATTTGACTAGAATTATATAATATCATAAAAAATTTACATCTTTTGACAAAAATTATTGTATACATTTTTTAGAAGTGGTATTATATCTTTTGACAACAACTTACTTAAATGATATAATTTTAACCAGTTTAGCAAATATCAAATTATTAAAAGGTAAAAAAATACGTGGTCTAAATTTTTGTAAACAAATAAATAATTAACATTTAAAGTGATGTACCTACATCAAAGACCCTCCCGTTTCATCTCCTCCGTGATCTGTTTATTGTGATAGAAAAAGTATGGAAATAAAATAAATCATTCCGCTTTATTATTTAGTTGCCCGGAACGTCATTTCCACGAATAGTTCCACTCACTTATAAGACGAACATAGCATCACTTCCATCAGTTGTCCACTGACCATGCTCCGCAAGTTCTCTTAAATTATACTTGTTCTGTTCATCAATAATAATAGATCATTTAGTAATTCTTTCACATATTAAAGAGAGCACTAATTAAAGCATTTGTTAATATTTTATTCTATTATTATCCCTCTATAATTACATGTTCTTGAGAGTTTATGTACTTGAAAAGAAGTCATTATAGTTATTAAGGGATAAATTAAAAGAATAAGTATGACAATTTCATTGGGATAAAAAAATGGCAATCAATTAGAAATTTGACAAAATTTCTAAAGAGACTATCATTAATAATCAGAGAGAATAAGTGATTCAATCTCCAATCGCATATTTAGACTTGACTGTTAGTTCGACCATCTGACCACCACCAAACAATCCGTTTCATAACACATATAATTGACCTTGACTCGGATGATAGAAGCTAAACGGAAATATGGGCAAGAGCGGAGTGGAGGATATAAAACCATGGTGTGACTTTGCGAGCGTAGATAGTTTGACCGATGAACCGTGGTTCTAAAGGCCAATTTGGCCTTTGCAACAAATTCATTTAATTCATTCATCAAATAGCATACCAAAATGTATACGTGGAAAACATAATATTAATTTCATTATGGTTCTATTTCTAATTCTAACAATTTCTAATTCTAACAATTATTTATTTCATCAATAATTTGGTCTAATCAAACATCGTACTATTGTTTGACATGTATTTTCAGTAGTCATAATCTACACAAAATATTTTCTATATAACAAAAAGAAACATGATAATTCCAAAACAAACTCAAGATGAAATATTCTTCTTCTTCTTTAGTATGATAAAAAAAATTTAGGTGCAATTATGCCACACGTCCACAACGCTGGTTATGCACTTCTGTCAAAGAGAAGTGAACGAGTCATTAAAGCTTAGTAGTGAAGAAACATGGAGCAGGTGGGATCCAAATGACACGTTTTGAGACACAACACGAGTAGCTAGAGCTTGTAAGGACGCAAATACTTTGAAAAGTCGCCGAGGTACTACTACTAGTTATGGCAGCCAATTCCCATTTGCCAATTCGCCATTGCTCGGGTGACGAGCGGCCACGTCCCGGTAGCGAAAAGCTAATAGCTTCCAACTTTTGAACTATGCACTTCGTATTCTAACATGTGTTTTTTTTTTAATTCTTAATATATCTTAATATATTAAGAATTTGAGTTTGTTCAATTTTTATATTGTTCAGACTCTTTATTTAACTTATCTCTTAATACTTAATTTTATCTGAATTCAATAAGTTAAAAAAATAAAATTGAATGGATTAAAACTTAATAAAATAATAAAATATATTAATTCAGATACTTAAGGTAAATATAAAATAAATAATTAAATTTAGGACATGATTACTTAATTGATTCAGTAAATTCATATCTGATTAATTTATTTAAATTCAGACACTTAATAAAACAAACCCAATTTTAATATAATTTTATACGTAATATACACATATTTGTGTGTATTATAAAATTTTAATATATTCTTAATTATTTGAGATGGAAAGAGTATTATTTGATGAGGAAACAGGTCATTCGCATCATACGCACACTCGAAAGTACTCTCTCATCAATTGATTATGTAATTTAGTAATAACCATATTAAAAAAAAAAAAAATAGTTACAATTGATGAGCACACCTAAGAACATCAATCTGTTACAATCGTAAGTTCTCTGAAGGCATCTTAATATTCATTTCATTTCATATAAGCACACGTACCTAGGAACCGTATTTTTCACTTATGTCATTGTAAAATTAGTAAGAGATTATTGAACTTCTACTTTTCCGTTTAATAAAGACTAGCGATCAAGATTAGTACGCTGTATATGTAAATTTGTGATCATTAATTTGAATAAATCCTGTCAATGAAAATAATTTTGATTACACTAAATAGAACTATACTTGTTGTAAACGTGATATCTACGCTCAATATGGTCATATAACAACCTCTTCTAAAAAATAAAGAGTTTGGAGTTCAAGTCTTGCTGATTACAATTATGGATGTATTTGTGAGTATGTAAAATCTAAACAATGACATCATTTATAATAAAAAAAAGTTATGCTATATATGTAATTATTCTATAACGTAAATCATAATAATTAGTTATTGTTAATTATGTCATCTATAACTATTATTTGATTATAATTGTTTAATTTGATACTGGTTGTTAAGTAAGTGTAATTATATATGATCTTGGTTTGGATTCGGATTAATAGACTTATTTAGTAAAAGATAATGTTAGAATGTAATTGCGAACATAATATCTAAATCAAATTTGGATTACTTATATAAATATATATATATATATATATATATATATATATATATATATATATAAAAGATTATGTGATTATGTTAATTAATAAAATTGTACCAAATAAATTGAGTTAGAGCAAGTTAATTCAGTCAAATATTCAATTAGCTTCGTGCAAATATCGTTGATTCTGTTTTATTGTATAGATCTACACAGAGAATGATTTTCTCTTTCTCTATTGTGGAATTTGTTTTCTCGTGTTTAGTGGTTTTTGAGAGTTCTCATATTTTGGGGATCTGTTTTCCAAATTTAAATTGTTCTTTATCAACTTTTATAGCATTTGTGTTATTTTCATTGGAAATTAATTTTAAATTAAAACAACGAAAAAGAGCTATAGAGTATGGATGTATCTAAACAAATTTAAGTAAAACTTGTAGTTTCAATTTTGTCACTGGAGCATGGATCGTCATTGAGAAAATATTGATTATTAGCCTTGAGAAGACGCCAATTTTATGGGCAATCCAGTTGTGGGTATTGTGGCATGCGCACTAGCTTGAGAGCTCCATCATTTGGAGATTGTATGTACGGAGTTTTCAAGAAGGTTCAATGTCCAAGTACAACGAAGGCAGTAGTATTGTTCAAATTTTGACTCTTGTTCCTTCCGATTCACACTCCACCACTCTTTCTTTGTTAATATATATATATATATATATATTTCTTTCTTATCTCCCTAAGCACACCTTTAATGGACCTTCTGAGGTCTCCTCGACTCTACCACCTAATTAACATTGCACCTCTTATTCATTTCTTTTCCGAAAAGCTACAAATTTCACAAATAAAAAAAGTTTTGGAAGCTTGCGGGGCGGACATGTGTGGGTGGGGGATGGGTGGGGGTGGGGGAGAGTGGGGGTATGGTTGGAGGAGTTTAAAGACGGCAGTGCTCTATCTTCCGAACGGGACAACGAATAAGCAACGAAATGGATTGTTTTTTTTTTTTTTGTTCTTTTACACTTTTGTCTGGTCATATATGCACGAGAGTTTTATTTATAAGGACACTTTTAGTATTTCATCTTTTTCTGTGCAAATTTACGGAGTGCATAGACTCTTAATTGTTTCTCTTAATCCTTAATTTCACCCTTTATTTTAGTTATGGATATAAACTTCAGTAAACATATATAATTAAGCTAAAGAAAATCGATAAACAAAAGAAACTTATATATTAAGATACATTATTATATACTCAAATTTTATGCCAATATGATCGATCATGCCTCAGTTCCTACAGATCGAAGGCATATATACCTTTTAGAATGAGTGTTGATGCCAGCATGTTATCATAAGTTGTTTGTTCAATCTAAGAAATTTAATAGTAACAAATTATAATCCAAATACAGAGATCGAGGAAACGGAAAAAGAAGGGATATATACTCGGAATATTTGGTTATGGCGACATCCGTTACATATACAAATTGAAATACACGTACGTGTTAGATTGGCCAGGATATATGTCACTTATAACGTACCGATAGAATGTTTCTTCTTAATCGCAATCGCTGGCAGTGTCGATGCGCATACAACAGCGTTGTAGTGCTAATTCAGCACCACTTCTAAGCCTTGTAGCAATTGAGGTTTTCCGGACTTTGATAGCTTCGATTATCGTACTTTCTCTGTAACACTTAAAATGTGGTGCACTTGGGCAGTTTATGCAATTTGTTTGATGACAAGGGTCCACATAATTTTTTACGATTTAAGGGCTCTACCTCCATCTTCTTCACATATTTATGTCATTTTCAGCGCAACTTGTTATTAATGTTTTTTTAGTTACTTACAATTTGGACAGTTTCCACGGAAGGGATCATCAAATATTCAAATACATAGATGTACGCTTGCTATTATTGCCTTCTTCTTTGTTTCAATGTAATTTTAGCCTAAATTTAATACATGTTAAATAATTTTAGTTCTTATATCATATTATTCTTTATTTAAAAATTTTTAAATTTTGACTCGACTGTTGGTGTCACTAGTTATTGATTACTTCTCTCTGAAAAATGAGGAGACTCAATAGTTGATAAATGTGTGAGTTTTTAGGCAATAACCTCCTATGTAACAACAAAAAGTATTTTTAATTTTTAATTTTAAAAAATAATATAATAACATATATTAAATTTTATCTAAAATTATATATAAAAATCAAAAGTGAAGTGACGAAGGCATCGATATCAGTTTGAAATATTGCATATATTTAATCACGGTCGGGACTTGGCCCGTATACCTTGCTTGGATACTACATATAAATTGGAATGTTATGTTGGAATATTTGTCGATAAAGGAAGGTTTCTGATCAATGAGTTATATCGTAACTTAATGGAACACAATTACAAAATTTTAAATTTTAATTTCTATTATTAATGAATTAAGATATCAAAACCAAAAACTTTGTATCTGCTATAATTAGAAAAAAAACATTAAAAGTAAATAAAATGAATTGTATTCACAATTATTATTTTATGAAGATCTAATGATCTATTGTGTAGCTTCAATTTCTACTAACAGAATCAACAATCTTCTGTTAGTAGATAATATTTGATTATCATTCTAATTCTTGTTTTAAGGCTCACCTAAATATTTTGAAACAAAAAATAAAAAGAAGGAAATTTTTTTGTAGTGTTAATTTTCATCAATATAAATAATTAAATTTAAAACACTAACTTATATATAAAATTAAATATTTCTTCAATTTTAAGAGAGTTAATGATAATACAAAAAATTACCGGTCGATACTTGTTTCTGTAAATAATTTCGAAGATAATTATAACTTTTCATGTACAGTTTATGTTATCACATTATTATTTGATACCCTTATATTACTATTCACAGTGTAATTTTATTAAATAGATAATAACACTGTACGTAATAATATGATAATATAAGTTTAATGAGAATAATTAAAAAATAATAATAATACACGAGAATTATTTTTAAAATATAATATCGGTTAGGAATTCTCCCATAATAATAAATAAAATATTGAACTAAGTCAATTTTCGACGTATTGCACAAACAATTAAATGACCTTTGTTTTTCTGTAATTTTATTCAGTCGAACTTATCGTAATGGAGTCCTTGTAGAATTTATATAATTAAAATATCATAATTACGACCCCATCCAGCTATTTTAACTTTTAGAAATTATTGCATTTACATTAAATAAGATCAAAAGTAAGGTCCCTACCGGAAAAAACCGAAGTTAATGTTTGAACGTTGACTGGTGGTTTTTCTTTCCTATTCCATTTCCATTTCTTCTTGTTTCATAATGGTGATGGGAATTCCGATTTAGCTGCTTTGTTTCCATACTAATTTTTATTAACAGTCAAAATATCATCGCATAAAGAATTATATTGTGTTTGCTTCACTAATTAAATAGTTTATATGAAAATAATAATATTCCATCTGTTATTAAAATTAAATAAACATTTTAGTCACATAAAATAAATTTAGGAAATCTTATAATTCAAATATCCTTGATAACTTTAAAATGAAATATCAAAAAGTATACATAGAATAGTCTTGAATGCAAATTTTTTATATTTTCATAAATTTCTATATCACAAATATAATTATATGATTTATAAATAATACTATAAACAAACAAACTATATTTTTAAATTTTTTTTAACGAAATGAGTAATACAGAATATAAATTATAAGATTCTAAAACTACCAAAAAAAAAAAAGATCGATAGTATGAATGGTAAGATTCTTTTCTAAAGAAAGAGATAAAGAGAAGAATAAGGCTGTATTCTATTTCCGCATGAAATTTATGAGGTATAGAATATAGACTTAAGTCGTAAATAAACAAATTTGCAGTCTACAAGCAGAAAGAGTATCAATCAATTCCAACAGCAATCTTTTTGACTCTTTCGGGAAGTGGGGTATAATGACTCACTAGCTAGTCCCCCTCTTCCATTTTATAACAGTCACACATTCAGAATTCTTTTAATATAAATTTGCAAAATTCATAATCATAATTCAACGCATATTTAATTTATTTCAATTTCGCAATAACTAATATTTCAAAATATATGAAAATATCGAGCAAAACTTTCACTAGTGTAATTTTTTTTAACAAGATATTCAAATTGTAAAGTTATGATCGAAGTGGAGTCTGGATCTAGATAAGATAATTTGGATATTAATTAATCTCAAAAAAAGATACATTTTCATTTTTATATATATTTTCAAATTAAAAATAATATTCAAAGGGATTCTAATGGCGAGGTAATAATCTATCTTATCTTCAATAATATTTGTAAGATGAAATGAGTAAAAAATAAAATAAGGAATGTACGTAGGTAGGAATGGAATTCCCATTGCCTGATTTCAGTATGTAATTATATAGCTGAATAAGATTCCTTTCGCACTTCCACAAGTTCTTTTTGCCCCCCTTCCCTCTTAAATGTTGTTAAATATATCCTCTTTTTCTTGTACTGGCTTTTAGTCAAATTGAGTAAACAAAGACGCAGAGAAATTCTTGACCTCCGTTTGATTAGTTGGATGTTAGTTTGAGAAGATGATACTACATAAAATATGTGTATATGCATTTGACATAATTAAAATCAACGTCATCAAAGTTGTGTATCGGCATAAACGATTTTGATAATGTTTCTAACAAATTATACTCTGTATTTTGTTCTAAAGAACCACTTATAAATGAATCCTATATTTTGTGTATTGGATGCTTATGTTATATGGAGTACCATACATTAAGATTCTACCTAGGAGTATAGAAAACTTATATAAAAGTACAAATTTATAACTAACTCTTTCTATAGGACAAAAAATAGAATCCTAATATGTTATGGTTGGCTTTTCAAAATATTTAAAAAAATCTAATGATTACGGATTAATTGAGCATGCCAAAATAATACAACATGTGAATTTTTAAAATTTTCTCAACCTCATTTACATAGTTTTTATAATTATTTTAAAATCAGTATACCTTAATACTTGAAAATATATTTATTTCACGTTATTATAAAAATTATGTTATATATCACAAAAGTATGAGAAAACTTAGGCTTCCGTTTATTTTTTATGTTAATTTTCTAGATAGATTGTAAGTTGGTAGATATAAAACTAGTAGGTAAGATATGAAAAATGAGTTATAGTTCAATTTCTTTAATCCTATATATATATATATATATATATATATATATATATATATATATATAT
>CM025784.1:44281627-44370826 GCA_014636745.2 Centella asiatica | reverse complement strand
ATATATATATATATATATATATATATATATATATATATATATATATAATTAAGAAAATTACTCATTCCATGCTTCGACTTTTATAATATAAGAAAAAAATTTAAATGTATTATATTGAAAGAGCATAGAAAAAAAAGCACTATGTCAACTTTTTTGAGCTCGTTTCTATAGTTTTTATAATAATATAAAAATTAATATATCTTAACTTTTGAAAAATTATAGATTTAACATAGTTATAAAAATTATGTTATACACTACAAAAAGATGAATAAATTTATATGTCCCTTTTTTTTTTATATACTTATAATCTGTACGGTTGAATCTTTAAAATAAATCATAAATTTATAGATATAAAACTAATAAATACAATTTGAAAAATAAACTACGGAGTATAACTTAATTACCTAAAAAAAATAAATAGAATAACTAATTTTACATAGGGTGTGGTACTTAAAAGTGCACGCTCTTGTAGTCTAGGGACCACAAACAGCTCAATATGGATCATATTAGATAATATGCTCTGAACTTTTCTGACATTTCTTCATCATTTTTTTTTTCATGTTTAATGTCAAACTAATTACCTTTTTTCCGTATGAAAAATTATTTTTAATGACAATATCATAGGTCTGTCTATCCGTCGTATTATACCTTTTTAACACTTTATCACCAAAAAATAAATAAAAACAAAAATTCAAGTCATAACCTATAGCCGTCATCGAGTTGTCCATATAGACATAGATTGGTACACGATCACGAGATGTATAGCAATAAGCGAAAATATACGCCAATTTTTTGTCATATTCTTCATTTCCTTTTCCATAAAGTAGTCGTTTCAAAGAAAATTGATCATAAAAAAACAAATCATCACAATTAATCTGAAATGGACGTGAAATCATTTTAGTTATTACTAGTTTTGATACTCATGCCAAGCATAAATTTTATTTTTTATAATTGTATATTTGTATAAACTAATTATAAAAGTTAAATTAATTTTTATATTTTTAATTATTGTAAATAGTAATAATATTTGACTTGTCAATTTAGTTAGTTTTTTCTTTTTCAATTTTTTATAAGCATTTTTTAGATTATTTGAATATATGTTTAATAAGTTTTTTTACATGAATTTTCATAATTATATATTTTAATAAAATTTTATTACAATAAAAAGTTAAGAATTTAGAACTCTACATAAATTTATTACATAAGAATTGTTGTTGATTACAAATTAAATTTTAATTAAATAAGTGATAAGTGATTTTAGTTTAACTTTTTCAAACTCGTTTATGATCGATTTTATTGAATTTTAAATCAAGTTAAATAATGATAGGATTAATTTAAACACTTATTTAATTAATTTTGGATAAAAATTTTATTTACCTTTTTATATAGAAAGAAAGTTGACTTCAAATCTTTTGTGATACTAATGACTAATTCCACATGAAAATCAGTTACGAATTTTCCTGCACTAGTTATTCCCATATACTAGATGAATAAATCTTAACATACAAAGTATTTTATACAAAAGTGTACAAAGACAAAAAAAAATTAATGAACTTCATTTATGTTAAATTTAGACGTGAGTCAAAATCTTCACGTAAATACCCAAAAAATGAAAGAATAAACTTACTTATATAATTAAATTCACACACATTCTAACTAATGATAATCAATTTTTTCGTTTTTTTAATGTGATCCAAAGGTTGCCGCTTTTTAAATTAAGATTTTAGATTTGTTTAAATAAAATGACATAATCAACCAGTATTCGTGAGAATGTAAATTTAATTGTGTATAAAGATTAAAAAAATTGACGGACTTCATTCATGTCTGTTAAATTTAGACGTGAGTCAAAATTTTCATGTAAATATCCAAAAAAAGAAAGAATAAATTTACTTATATGGCTAAATTCACACACATTCTAACTAATGATGATAAATTTTTTCGTTCTTTTAATATGACCCAAACGTTGCCACTTCTCAAATTAGGATTTTAAATTTATTTAAATAAAACGACATAATCTACTAGCGTTCGTGAGAATGAACGTGAATTTAATTGTATACAAAAATAAGTCTAAAAATTAAAATAAAAGTGGGGTTAATAAAAAATGTGTATTTTGATTTGAGCAAGATGCTTCAATTTCTTGGATTGAGAAAGCTGCTACACAAAGTCTTCCTGCTTTCAATTTGTTCACACCTAACGACCTTCATTTATTTGTACCTTCAGGCCTAGCTATCTCTGTATATAAATACCATATGCTTAATTAAACTCTCTCATTGCGTAAAAAATAGCAGTTGCAAATTAAACTTAACTGCTCCTGTAACATATACTGTAATAACGAGTCATGACTAAAACGGTTACCACTTTGTTGATAGTATTCCTCTTCCTATGCTCCGCTCTACTTCCCTTATACGCTGCCCGTCCCCAGCCAGCATCACTCAAATCTCAACAAAAGGTACTGTTATAATATTAATTACATTTACTAGTATCTGAAATTTCTAAAATATAGTATCTGAAATTTCTAAAATATAAACTAAAACGACGAGAGTATAATAATGTATAGATTATTTGATTCTATGAGTAGGGAATAATATATGGCCAACCTCTGTTACATACTATAGTCTTATCCTTAACAGTTGTATGGAAGGCAGATACGGCTATTGTATCGCTTGACAGATTGAATACATAAAATCAATAACTTTTCTAATATCTTATTTTGAAGTGGAAGCAAATTTGCAAATTTTTAATTAATTGTTTTTTTTTTTGTTGCGTTATTCAGGTCGCTGAATCCGATGAGATAATGAATGAGAAGTGTGAAGGAATAGAGAATGAAGAATGCTTAATGAGAAGGACCCTTGCTGCTCATCTTGATTATATATATACACAGAAGCAGAAACCTTAGAATCTCTCTCTCTCTCTCTCTCTCTATATATATATATATATATATATGTGTGTGTGTGTGTATATATGTATTAATACTTATAGCACTAAATTATAGATTTCCGTTCCTGAACCACTTAGTAGCTAAATATAATATACTTTAGGTAGCATATATGTTTTCAATTTGCTGGAATATATACTTGAACTACAAATATATTCCAGCTACATATATACACACACAATATAGATGCATATATTCTTTCTTCGATCTGAAGATGTACTCAGAAGTGTAAAACCAAGTCAATATATATGATGGGATTGATATGTGTGTGCTACGATTTTAGTTCGGGACTTGGCTTGTTTGCTAGTCACAATATACAGGGAATTAGCTACTTAGCTAATAATTTTTTTTTTTTTAATATAAAGCATGAAGTATGTCCTAATATTTGTGTGTGTGTGCAAGTAAATTGGTTTTTACTTAACAGTCTCAGTTTAGATTGTACGTACAATAAGTGATTTCATATTTTTTTTATAGGAACAAAATTGTTCATAAAAACAATTCGTTTAATCCTAATTTTGAAGCCGAGAGAGTGTCTTTTATGTGATGCTCTTCAAAAGATCACATTTGGGTCAAATTATTTGCATAGAGCAGTACTCCATCCATTTCAAATTAGAGATTCATTTTGATATTTTTAGTCAATCACCAGTATATTGAACAAATTTTGAATACAAATTATATTATAGTCAAATATTTTTGTTAATAATGTGATATTATCAAATTAGAGATAAGTTTATATATTGAACAAACTGATATTATTAAACTTCACTTGAATATTATTTTAAATAAAAATTTAAAAATTTAAGAGTATACGTGACAATAGAAAAAATAGAGTAAAAGATATATTTAAGATATATTTTGTTCGTGATATTGTATATTTACATAATGATAGAGAAACCTTTTGGAAAAAGAATTCAGGCTGCAGGAGCTAAGCGCTTCATATAATACGTGGGAGATAAATTCTTGTTTTTCAAATTTTTTACAGAACATCATAATTTTTATTATGATTCTAGAAATATTATAGAGTCAAGTTTCTAACTTGTAGAAAAAGTCTAATTAAGTTCCTCATTCATAAAAACAAATTAGTATTTGTGGCACACATATATTTGTGTATTTTTTTTTTATGTTAAACAACTATTTTTTCTTTCAAATATGGGACTTATGATTTTTTTTTCTCTGTGATATACACTCACTAAACGATTATTCTGTGGACTAAATTTTTAATATAATATAATAGATAATTAAATATGGCAACTCGTTTTCTGGATGAAGACAAGCTTTTCAACACCATTGGGTCTCTTATATAATTTGTTAATAATGTGGAGTCAGCCTATAAGTTCTTAATTATTTATGGTTTTATAAAGAAAAGTTGAATGGAAAATGAATAGCCTTCTATAGGGAGTGTGTACGGATAAACAACACACATAGTCCCGTATATATCCGCTAACACGGTATTTGACTATAGTCTTTACAAAAGCTTGCAATGTTTTTGGTGCAGCCATTCAATGTATACCACTCTATACTCAAAGCAAATTGCGGCCGTTGTTTTTCCCCCCTATCGAAATCATTGATTTTGCCGACCTAATACAAATATTCTAATCAAGTGCCTTTATCTATTGCAAACATTGCATTACATATGCTTTAGAATGAGCAAATGATTTATTGGAGATGAAGGTCGACAATTTGAGCTTTGTTTCACTTACAAGTTAGGCCTTGATGTCATGGGACTTTAGATCAGGTAGGAACCCAGGTATCTAACTTGGAAAAATGGAATTAGGCCCAAACGAAACAGAGACACAAAAAAGGAAGAAAAATTGAGGCAGATATAGAGGTGTGCACAAATTTTACCAAACTGTATCATTATTGAATCGGGAATACCGACGCCGAATATCAATTTTTCGATACCACTATAGATATTCTATATTTTACGAAATTGATAGTTAATACAGTTTGATTTAAGCGATTCGATACGATTTTTTTACTGATGCACACCTTTAGACCTAGAATTAGGTGGGCGGAACCAGAAGTGAGCCATAAAAGGGAGAGGTCCATTTTATAGTAGGTTGGGTTGGCCTTCCTAACATTTACCATACCCGACTTAGAAGATCCGAACACACACACACACAGACAGGGTCAAAAGATCCGAATGCCTCGAAAACTCAAAAAACGCCATAGCTGGAAAACATAAGAGATCGTTAGCAGAAGATCGAGCAGACAAATTCCTAAATCATGTTCAATCGACGGAGGTTCCTATCGCTACCTCTCGTCATTGGAGCCGTCGTGTACGCTCTCTCTCTCTCTCTCTCTCTCTCTCTCTATATATATATATATATATTAACTTCGTCTTCTCGATTTGCTCTTTGGTGCATCTTTTCATTTTTTCTTCATTAGATAACTTGATATATAAATTATAATTACCTTCAATTATCGATGACAAAGAAATTAGTTCAGCTGAGATTGTAATATTTTTTCTTTTCCTTTTCTGCCAATGTTATATGGAGTATTAATATCGCCATTAGCTAAAAGTACCTCTGTCTCTAATTAACATGGCTGTTATGTATAATCATATGATGCTAACTATGTAGCCATATAGATAAATCTTTCTAGGTATTGAGCATTACATCATACTCTGATCCCCTATTCCTCTATGGTGTTTCACTTACCATCTCGCTTTGAGATTTGGCACAAAAGCACAAATTAAATTATAAGACTCGGTTAGTTATATCCCCGTTTTGTCTGGTCATATCTCTTGAAAGTTTCAAGGATTTAAGATTTCTCGGCAAGATTTTGACCTCGTTGCTGTTTATAATTCAGACTGCTAGGTGCAGTTTGAGAATCGGCTCAGTTCCAGAAAAGGTCCATTTTTCAAGATTATTAAATGTTAAAAATATATTTTCTTAGTATACCTAAATTATGATCATTGGTGTTAAAGGATTATTGGGTTTTGGTACTGTTTTATGGTGTAAAAGATATATTCCTATGATAATACGATTTGAGATCACAGTGTAAAAGAATGATTTGGGTGCTTGAACTTGACAAGTAATGTTATTTGAGATCACATTCGCAATCTTTGGTGAGTGGTTACTTGAGGCATTCGACTGAAGGTTGAAATACTCGACTCAAATTCCACACGCTTGCTTTTGATATATCCAGTGTTGAATCAAACTCTGAAGTAAATTTGTACGGTCAACAATATAAAAGCCAACTACAAAGCAACCTTGAAGTTTTTATGTTCTACATCCATCATATCTGAGGAGACCTCTGATGGTTTTTACTTTACACCTATCTAGTTGTAGATCTCATCCTGATATACTTTGTCCCAGATTACGACAGAAACCTGTCATATAACACAGAAATTGGTCTGGAGTCTGGACCATATGTTTATGTAATACAAAGTTCTTTCATATGTACATAATAGTTAACTCAAAGTCTATAGGTAGATGATTGATCTCCTCTCATAATAACGTTAGCTCCCTTCTTTGTCTATTCCATGGATCTTATATCCGATGTTATGCAAGACATACATAAAACAAATGTAAAATTTGTGTTGAACAATTAAGTTGATAGTATATGCACGAGTCCTTTAATGGATAAGTAGGTTTCTCCAAAAGACTAACTATGTTCACATGCATATCTGAATATATTGTAACTATGATATATGCGCATTTTGTTCACTTGAAAATTGAAATAGACAATTACTTGAGCAAAGCAGAAAATGTTTCTTATTAATGTATGTTGGGTCAAAACATGAAATTGGACTGTTCTGAGAAGACAGATGCTTGTCTTCACAGAGCACCTAGGTTGGAACTGGTTAAATACTTAAATGTGCCATTAGAGCAGCGAGTAAAATGTTCCTTGTATGCAATACTAATCCTGGAGGAGGTTGAGGTGAGGATGATTCTCTGTATAAGCCTTCTGATTTTAATTTCTGTTCTGAATCCTTGCACCAAAACGGATTTGCTACTTTCAGCTTTTGAATATCAAACTGATTCTAATGATGATTTTATCGGGTTATAGGATTGGAATTGTTTCGGGCAGAGCCATTTTTGGACCACCACTTGATGCTTACTGGAAGGAGAAACTTGAAAAAGAGACCGCTGCAAAAGAAAACGATTCTAGCTCCACTTAGCTTAATTTCAAGTGATTCTCACCACCTCGGATGTTGATTTTGAGGAGACAAAATTCCATACTAGTATCCTCTTTATAGAAGCTTTCATAGTGATTCTTGTTACGTCGAGGATAAAATTTTTGACACTGGATAAATATTAGACCGTAAATATGGAGTATTATTTTTAGATTCTTGTTGTTGTTGCTTTTTTTTTTGGGGGTTGGGGTGGGGTAGGGGGCGGGGGGTCATAATAAGGAGCAAAGCCCCGGAGACTAAAGGAAACCAAACATCATATAATCTAGCATGCGAGACTCCTCGGTGTATTTGTTGTCTTGTGTAGTCATGTGAAACAGTAATTGTCTCGACATTTTTTCCCAGGCCGTAATTACTCCAAATCTTGTTAACGGTCGTGTTGAATGTCACTGTTAAAATTTCAGGCTAATTTTGTCTTTTAAGATTAATTTAACTTATAAAATTCGAAATTAATGGCACATTATTGATATATAAGTTTGTTTAAGTTTAGTTATAATGATGTACATAATTTATTATTGTGAATATTGAATGGATTCCATCAAATTTGAAATTAAAAAATAGTTGATTTTCAAAAGTCAAATATGATAACATATTGACGTGGAGGGTGGTGCAGTAAAACTATCGAAATGCGAAACATACAAACACAGCGTCAGCCCGTAGAAACTATGGAAAGCAGCAGAAACTAATCTGAAATACATATCTTGGTCACTGATTATAGCGGCTTGCCAGAAAGGGAAATCTATTGTAGCAATTTTATCTGAAATTTTTACATTAAGATCATGATAAACATGAGTACCATGTACAGTTTCTATCGATCAAACTCAATCTTATCTGTGCAGAAATTAAAATGCTCCTAAGAACATTGACTGATCAGTAAAATGACTGCAATATACTAGAATATACACACGAAGAAAAAAAAAACAGATTTAACTGAACATGTATCATCATGATTCATGAATATGAGCTCAGATGCCCCGGCTCAAAAATCAACTGAAACAACTTAAGCTGGAACCAAAATCCATGGACCATTCAGTATGTGTAAGCAGAAAGATAGACATATTGTAGCAATTGTAGAAGACTTAGCAGTAACATATCTATAAGCCTCGAGTCCTCTGTCCGTCACCTCATCATGAATAACAGTAAGATTATTTCTCAGAACATCAGATAACTTTTTCAGCAAAAATTCCAGGAAAGATCTAACTGTTTCGAAAGTTATCTTTCCAGTCATATCGAGAACAAACCTCCTATTGCTCGGCTCTGCTAGAGTGGACGACATTTTCTTCATCCAACCAGGATCCTGATTCTGGTCATCAAGTGATTTTATTCGTGTATATTCGTTTTGTACTAGTTCTTTGACATTGAGATTTGCCTCGATTTTACTCCGGGCATCTCCAAGGTCAAAAGCTAACCGAGAAGAACCTGTTTTTGAATCACCATTCGTGTCTGTACTTGTCAAGACTTGATGAGATGTTCTCACAAATGTTTCTACTGCACCATTACAGATTAATGTCATTGTCTCCCTTATATTCGTTTCGTGCTTTGGATTCGTCAATCCTTTGAAGAGTTCGTCGTAGGTGTTGATGTCCAGGGTCTTGTCCAGATATGCAGCAACTGCAGTGCTCACAAACAACTGGATACAATCCGCAATGAGATTTCTGCACTTGTCATTGGTTACAATATCAACCAATCTAGAAACATAATGTTCAGAAGTCGTGGAGCTCTTCGAGTTAGGCCCTCCATAATCTTCTGAATAAATAGCCATTACCAAGTTCCTGACAAAACTCCCAACAACAACGGAAGCGAAACCAGTTCCAGCTTTGGAGAAAAGCTTACCCAAAACCTGGTCGGTAAAACTTGAATCTCCACCATTTACCAAGTCCACATTCCTAGACTCCAATTGATGTCCCTGCAGAATTCCTATAGCTAAAGCCCTTGTAATCCTAGTGACAGACCCCGAAAACTCATTGGACAGCATAAGCTTAGAAATTTGCTTTAGACTATTAGGCATTTGATCAGAATCAGATTGTATAAACTCATTCAAATCTTTCGAAACAACCCCAATTGCCTCAGCAGAATCTGCCACCACTTCAGCAATTGAAACCAGGGCAGCTAAGGCTTTCAATAGTCTTTTCCTCTTTTCAACCACAGAGGGCAAATGATAAACCCTGTATACACCATAACCAGAAAAACCCAAAGCTGCAACTAGTAAAACCCACTTCTTTCTTTTCTGGGTATAATCCAAACCCTTCTTTACTAGTTGCAAATCCATAACTTAGGAATCCCAATTAAAAGAATCCAACCCTTTTGGGGTTAAAATCTCTAGTAATTTACGAACTAATTAAAAATTCTAATTATTGACCCATCAAGTACCTACAAAATAAGTGTATTACACACAAGCCCATGTGAATAAAGACATGTACATGAACGAACCTGAGGGAGAAATTAAGGCAGCCATGACATAGAAGCAGTTGCAGGTATTCTCGTGTAAGAAAGAAAAAAGTTGTTGTGCACGTACTAGCTTCTTATGAGAGAGAAAGAATGAAGAAGGAATGATCGAGAGAATATATATGTCATTCGGCTTTACAAGCTCGTCCACTAGAAATTACGAGCTAAGAGATTATGCTGATGCGGATGTAACGAAATATCTGCGACGGACAGCTACATCAGCTTTAACTGTATTCGATCATTTTGTTTGAGTAGTAGTATAAGCAATGGATATATATACCATATGTACGTGTGTATATTTGAAGATTTTATCTGGAAATTTGTGATGAACTAGAGATGATAGATATGGTGATGGTCTCACGGAGGACCCAATTCCTCTTATTGATATCACAAGTCAAATATATACAACTAGCGTTCGTGGCACACGTTTACTATCCAATTAAGATGCTGAAATAAAGGGTTTCTTTTAAATAAATTTTTTTTTAAAATTTTGGTGTTGTCACATTCCTCTTATACTTGTAAGGTGGTATTATTGACTTAATTTTTTATGTTATTTTTATACTCTGTATTTAATATTTTTTTCCTCTTCCATCTTTTCTACTTGAATTTTGAAGGGCAAACAGAATTAATATAAAAGTAGCTAGGAAGAAAAATGATTTTAAAAATATATCTTAAATATTATTTAATATAAGATGAAGAACAAAAGATAATCATTTTAGAAACAAAGCATTATTCCGCTGCCACGCCAAATAGCAATGTCGGCGCTCCATATATCGATACTAATGTCCCCCCCACCCCACAAAAACAAAAATAATCTCTTCTAATAATACGACTTTTATTATGAGAATTAGTTTGAAAAATGGAAGAAAGTACCGGAGCGGGGCACTTGGGGAAGGGATAGAAGTGCTGACCCATATGGATCAAAACCAATAGGTCCCAGACTCTCAATCCAACACCGTTGGAGCCTATCATCTTCTCTTCCTAAGCCCAATAAGCTAATGTCTTGATCTGCTCTCTCTCTCTAATCTTAACCAGCTCTGCTGCAGCTGTAAAAGTCGTAACTTTGACCGTTGACCACCCCGTGTTCCCCCGTTTCTCGAGTTGCATACGGACAATTATGCCCCCCCACATATCACGTGGTTTCTGAAATTATCTCTTTCCTACTTCCTCCTCCATATGTTTACGTGTTCGCACCCGAGTGAGCAAACTCCCGAGCCGCCGCACGATGGCATTATTATCATGTGCCACGTCAGTTCATTTTTACACGTGGCACACTCCACCCGAAAAAATAAGTTTAATCCCGAGTATACAGGTACAGAGAACCCCCTAGAAACTTCAAAAATAATAGAATACTCCCAGCAACAGTATATTTTTTTGTTAATAAAAAATTAATAGTAAGAAAAAAGAAAGAGGTTTTAACTGAAAAAGAAAAAAAAATAGGAGGAAAAAGAGGAAAGAGAGCCGGCATAAAGGCGTTGAGCTCTTCAACCACACAAGTCCCTTCCCGCCTTGGGCTGCTGGGCTAATTAATAATGAGTTCCTAAATAAACTCCTAAAACCAAACCACAGCTAACTTCTACTACTAAACTTAATAGAACGAAACACGCATACACATAAATACGATTGACCATTTCTAACCAGATGTGCGGGGTTTCCTGTGCTTTTCCTCTCTCTCTAGAATAGTTTCTCTCTCTCTCTCTCTCTCTCTCTCTCTCTAGAGTAGAGCGAAGAATTAAACCTATAATGTTCCAGAATCCGAATCATTAGGATAGCAACTGACTTGTACATCGAACGCGTTTAGTACTGTCTTCTTTCTCTCCTCCTTATCTTCCTAGCAAAAACCAGCCAGCCGTACCATGTTATATACATCTATACATCAAAACGCCAGGTATTCCGTACGTACTTTTTACTCTATAACACATTACCTTAATTACCTGGTTTTTGATTTTTTCCCCTAATTAATCAATCGATCAATCATTGTCATAATCATTTTTATCCAACAAAACAGAAATTGAATCGGATTTACGAAACCAATTAATTCTCCTGATAGTTTACGTGTCTCTGTGTGTGTGTGTGTGTGTATTTAATTTCGTGTCAGTTCTTTCTCCAGTTCTTCGGTAATTAAGATTTCAAAACCCCTGGAAGCGTTTGATTCTTCAGGTGACATAACAAATTCTATATATTCAATCTTAATTATTAATCGCATTATGCGTCATAATTCTTATATATGGTTTTCTTAGTTTGATATTAATTTTGAAAGTAGTAAATTTAACCATGTGGACATGAACATATATATAGTTTGACTTGGTGAATTGAAGGACACAAATCATTCTCCAATTGAACTGTATTTTTGTCAAAATTCTAACTGGGTTAGGTAGCTTGAATTGTAAGGTTGCTGCTCCTTCAATCACAATTGGGAGAATTTTCTACCACTTGATTCTTAGACAACTGCATTAGTAATTTACGGATAAGAATTAGATAAATTGCATGCTTATCTTATTTTCTTCCTTGTAGTAGATTAACAAGTCCTATGGCTATATATATATATATCTGATTAATGGATCGTATTATATAATCAGATATATCTGTTGTCCTATTTTTATTTCTTCATATTGAAACGAATTTCTCATGTTTATGGATCAGCAAAAAGAGGGTAATTCAATGGACATAACAACTTACAGCTATAGACCATATTTTGATCCCGAGTTCGACTCACTCATTGAAAGGATACATCCTCCAAGGTTTGTACGTATTCATCACACGGAATATACATATACACACACATAAATATTTACATAGCCGTGTGACACATTTTTCTGTCTGGGCATGACTTAATTATGGTTTGTTTTGCAGGGTCTGTATAGACAATGAAACGTGCAATGACTGCACCCTAGTAAAGGTTAGCCCCCACAACCAGTGAATAAGTACCAAAATTCAAGAAATTAACTATTAAATACTTAATGGTCATGTTTGTTTCGACTTAAATTTTAGATATTCTAAATTCTGATAGTATAATTTAAATTACAAGAATTTAAAATCTCTAAAATTTAAGTTAAAACAAATATGACAAGGTTGTGACCTCACATCATGTGTGCATGATTCCACTTCAGGATTATGAAATTTGAGTTTTTTGTATCATAGTCAAAATTCCAGGATGAAATTGAAATGAATTAAAACATTGTAACCGTTGCCTGCCTAAGAAACTTAGCTTATAATTTTACGTCGAGATCTTTTAGAAAGTTTCGGGAATGTCGGATAACATACTCTAGCATTTGCACTTGAGCATGGTGTTTAATGTGGATCAGGCTGCAGTTTTTCTAATTCTATAGTAACCAATTAATTTGAATTGTGTTACATTGTTTTCTTAAAAAAAGGTTGATAGCGCAAACAAGCAGGGAATATTGCTGGAGATGGTTCAAGTTCTGACAGATCTTGATCTTGTCATCTCCAAATCTTATATCTCCTCTGACGGTGGTTGGTGTATGGATGGTGAGTCGTATAAATCGCTTCTTTTTTTTTCTACTAAATAATATAAGGTGAATTTAATTGACTGATATGTGAATGTAAATAGATAATAAGGTAAATGTTAAATGTACTTGTTTGTCTTAAGTTGAACACAGTGGGAATATCTGGGGACTTCTATATAAATGGAAGTTACCATAACTGTTTGCTGATGTGGGTTTGTTTTGATTGTTTGTCAGTATTTCATGTGACGGACCAGCTTGGGAACAAAATAACTGACGGAGGACTCATACATTACATACAGCAGGTTCCTCTCTCCATCCATCCCCCCGAGACACGCCCCAACACAAACACACACACACACACACGCCTCTCTCTCTCTCTCTCTCTATAGTCTATGTATGTATATATATGTATATATATATATATATATATATATATATATTATAATTTATCCTTAAAAAACAAGTGATAAAAATAATTACTATTACAGGCTATTTGTGTAAGCAGAAAGGGGAAGGCAGAGGTGCAAACAAGTATTGATAGAGATGTGAGACCGAGACATAATTCTACTGATCAAACTACCCTCGAGATGACAGGGACAGACCGGCCAGGGATGATGTCAGAAATATCAGCTGTGCTAGCTGAGCTGGGATGCCACGTGTCTGCTGCAGTGGCATGGACCCACAACACCCGAGTTGCATGTATCATCTATCTGAACGATGAATCAACCGGTAGCCCAATTACAGACCCCTGCAGGGTGGCCCATATACAGGCCCAACTAGAGAATGTGGTTGAAGCCCACCATTGCGACGGAGAGCGCCGAAGCGTCAGGTTAGCTGTTCCAACTACAAGCCGGACCCACACCGAACGGAGGCTTCATCAGTTGATGGCGAACGATAGGGATTTCGATGAATCATTTTCTTGTGGCGGTGGTAGCGGCGGTGGTGGTGTAAGTGAAGTAAGTTGCAAAGAGGAGTTTGAGGGGACCAAAGTAACAATAGAGAATTGTGAGCAGAAGGGTTACTCTATAGTTACAATCAAGTGCCGAGACCGGCCGAAGCTACTATTTGATACGGTGTGTGCTCTGACAGACTTGCAATATGTAGTCTTCCATGCAGAGATTGCCTCAAAAGGCTCCACTGCAGTTCAGGTAAATAACAAAATCATACTTGGTCCTTCACTACCTTGGGACAAACATATAATTAAGGATAATACTCCGTATATATATTATTCGGACTATGCACATTGTGTATATGTGGCACAGGGAGCAAGCCTCCACAGAGTAGATAAATAAATAGTCATATCATGACCTGGCTGTTTCTGGTTCTTTACATGAAACTGTAGGAGTATTACATTCGACAGAAGGATGGGTGCACATTAGATACAGAAAATGAAAAGCTAATGCTAATCAAATGCTTGACTGCAGCAGTAGAAAGGAGAGTATCCCATGTGAGTATCTTAGAACTTTTATTTCACCACTACAATATGTGTATAATGCTGGTTAGCTAGTAAAGGACATGACAATGACTTTTAGATGTATATCGAATACAATGAACAGGGGCTGAGGCTAGATGTCTGCACTCAAAACAGAGTGGGATTGCTGTCTTATGTTACAAGGGTGTTTAGAGAGAATGGACTATCTATAGCCAGGGCTGAGCTTGGAATACATAACGAAAGAGCAATTGGGTCATTCTATGTGACAGACACTTCAGGATACAATGTAAACTTGGATACGGTGGAGGCTGTGAGGAGAGAAATTGGGGCTAGTTGTCTGGTGGTAAGTAAATCTTCTGGTCGAGCTTCTCAATATTCCAGCACAGATATCCCTACTGGCAGAAACTGGAGCATGCACAGCGCAAAAATAGCGATCTCGATGATAGGCCCAGATTCTCACTGGGGGGGCTATTATGGTCACAGCTTGAAAGGCTCTCAAGCAATTTCAGACCCATAAAGTCCTAAGTCTACATATTGTCTTAGTTTTTTGTACATATTAATATCAGCATCCGTTCCTTTGCTACCTAGTTATTCTCAGTTGTGTATAGAGTATAGTTTTTTCTTTTAGTAAATTCTCTGTATAGGTGAAGGTTAAGTACATATATATCCCCGAGATCCTATTGAAAGAAAGAAATAGCATCAACTAATGACTCACTATGTGTATACTGGCAATCCCTAAATTCTATGTCCAAGAAGCGGCTACTTGTAACTAGCAAAATGAAAAAATAAACTTAACAGGACCATGATGTAATTAGTCTGCAATTAGCAAAAAGAATTTAACAGGAGCGTATGTAATTCATCTGCAATTAGCTTAGTTGATACATGAAGCTGCAATTACCGAGGTACAAGGATGATAAAACGGAAATAATGTGTCGAGTAACATGGTAAAAGGATTATTTCTATTCAAGAAACAAGTAACCTTAAGACTATTGATGTTTCTCTTTTCAGAGCTTAGATCAACTAATTTTCATTTAAATCACTTGCGTTGTTGAACTCGTGAGATCTGTCCTTGACATTCAGATTTCCATTTTGGCACTTCAATTTTGCCATTGATGTGTAACATCTTGTAACAAACCTTTTGGGTAGTCTGGTAACATCACCTGGTTTCTGTTGGGCAGTTTTAGATCCCGACTGCACTTCGTGAAACTATCAATAACATATTCAGGTATCTTAGCACGTGGCTATTGATATTTGGCACATAGGAACTCCCAAATTTGTTTTAGAAAGAACGGGGCAACCGCATCTTTTCACATTACTGCATTAGCATTGCACATGAAACATTTTGCATTCACAAATAAATATTTGGTCATATGAGCTTTATGTACATCAGTTTCCAAACTCTGAACACAAGAAATTGTAATTATTCACAATAGGAGCATAAATTCAGAAAATGATCATAGTTTACAGTCTTTTGAAGCAGATATCAAGCCACTTCAATATCATCAAGGTCGAGCCAGTCATTAGATTCCTTGCTCTCGCGATTATGGGTGCTTACCTGCTCCGACCCAGAATGCTCGATGGTGACTACATTGATATCCTTCCCAGAGTCGGCAGAACTTCTACTACTTAACTGAACCCAATCTCGTGAGTCTCTTGTTGAAGAATCAGAGTAATAGGTTACTTTCTTGTAACTTGTGGGAACATCTCCCTCGTCTTCTTCAAGATCACTGAATGATACATCTTCATCGTCAACAGGGATAGTCTTTCCACTTAAACCAACAATTTCTGAACTTTCTTCCTTCAACCAATCATCACCATCGTCTTCATCAGTCTTTTCAATGACATTGGAGAACGAATTTGGTTGGAAGTTCTGATTTTTGTTGCAGTCCACACTTCCTTCTTTGATGACAGACTTATCAACAATTTTAATTTCATTAGCTGAAACAAGATGCTTCTCAGTCTCAACATCAGCTACCAGAGGAGTTGTTACAACAGGAACATTTGCTGATTGAGAAGCGGATGGCACAGTCAAGTATTCTTCATCTGGTGAATTGGTGATATCTTTCATATATTGAGCATCCCTGCTAGACCAGTCTTCTCCCGTATTTGCCTTGGAACTGTTCTTTATATTGTGTGTCAACAATGCCCTGGCTTCCACAATCTGCACATGCATCAATCACTTTTATGATGAGACACAAAATACAGCATCATGGTGTTACGCAACAAAGAATTGAATTGCAGAGGGCTGCCTCCTATTTATTTTTCTCAAGACAACTGCAAACAAATGCTTGGATATCCTTTAAGTATTCTCGGAACTATATCTCAGATTTTGAATAATATTTAGTCAAAAGCCGAGAAAAAAGCTCAAGACCAAAAACTATCCCCTGATTCGTTTTCATTATTAAATTTCAGATTTGCTTCTAATTTGATAGACCACATCAAAATCATAACAACATTATGGAAAGAAACCAAGCTTCTTTTCCTTTGCCAAACAAGAATAAACTCTACACATACAACTCCGAGCTAAAGTTGTCACTTGAACAAAATTAAAATCCCTTCCAAACAAAATTCCAGGAAAAATCTGCAAAAGATACTAAGAACAGAGTTACAACCAAACAACTCTGAGCTAAAGTTGTCACTTGAACAAAATTAAAACCCCTTTCAACATTAAACAGTGGTTCATGGTTTATACACATTGCCAGCATAGTGCAACATAATAAGTCGATCGAACACTACTTAACTAAATCTAATTTAAAACGACTTCATTCAAGAATTACCCATATATATATATAACACAAGAAAACAAGAAAAACTACTCTATTCAATGAGAACATGGGGGTATTACGTTTTAGCACCAAGTTGAAGATATGAGGTTGATTCGAGTCTAGTGATTTTAGAGTAGGCAATAATGAAGATCCAGCAGACGAGATTAAAAGAGTTTAAACTATTCCAACCATAATCGAGGTGGACAGAGATTTCTAGAACCATAATTTTAGGTATTGAATTGTTTAGCATAATCATTTTAGAATTGGTTCCTTCTTATGATCTTTACCCTTATAGCCTAACTCTTCACCCGTGGTAATCAAAGCTAAAAGGGAGGTCTTGGAAGTTGAACGTTATGAACCTGAATTGCTCAAGCCACTAAACTCCAAGCTCCAGTTCACAACTGCCTAATGGTAACATGTTGATCTGGTCAGATAAATTTCTATCTTGATAGTCCAAGTAAATTTATTGCATTGATTTGACTGATGAGATGCTAAACATTGTCCAATATTATCTAAAAGAGGATGAAAATGATTTGAGACTATTTTATGTGACCGGACTAGATAGGATCGTTGAATAAAACAGTCAATCGAGTATGTTGTGCAATTATGAACTCCTAGATTGAAGGATATTTCTGTATTGCAGTGAAAAATAGGTAGTCTTATAAAAACCAGAGTGCTGTTAGAAGTTTTTGGAAGAAACTTCAGGGTAAATGTATGATGATACAAGGTTAAATAGGATAATGAAGCTATTAGAACAAAGATTGGCATAGCTACTGTGAGGAGAAGACGAAGCACACAATGGCTTGTCATAGTCGGCGTTGATCTGTAGTGGTAATGGTCAAAGAGGAAGCCCCATATCAGGAGAAACAAACTACAAAGAATGGCAAGAATAGATTTAGCATTACTTGAACAGAAGTTGTTCAAATATATTTCAGAGTAAAAATTAAAAAGGGATTTTAGAGAGTGGTTTTCGATCGATAAACTAGACGCAAATGGAGAAACACAATCAGATATCCAAAGATGAGTCAAACATTACAAGTTTCGTTATGTTGAACGTTTCTATTATATTAATTATCAGCATCTTAATGTACGGTGTAATACTTAATTTATTATTTTCTGATTTCTTTTAGCTTTATCTTGTTTCCTCTAGTATTTTTACATTTTATTTATTTATTTATTTTGCTTATGTTCTTCATATTTTTATGCTCGTCTTTTCAATTTTAAGTGTGTGTTTCTGTTTCATCTTATATATAGTCATATAAGATTCAGTCTCGGATCACCACGAAGTTAGGATTAAGAGCATTCTGACGTTGAAAAAAGTTAATAGATACCACTGAAATAATAGTCCTATTCTCTTCTCCTTAGTTGTAGATAATTGTCAAGTAAGAGTCCCAGTTTTTCTATAAGGAGATACACCCTGTGCACAATACTGTGATCAATTAACTCTAACCAAAACAACATATTCAAAAGTTCATGTAACAATGTTTTGGATAAGTATCGACTACTCAACTCCTACGCTGTGTATTAATCTAAGAACATCTTATCAGAGAGAGAGAAAAAGCAACTTACTTGAGGTGTTGATAAAACTTCAGCATCGTGTTGATTAAGTCTAGGATGTAGAAGTACAAAATAAATCTTCCAGAAGCAAGCCTCACTCATATAACTGGGGCAAAGTTCCATCCTAAGAGCTGCCAATCTTGGTGCAAGGCGTTCAACAGCCAGTGCATGTTCTTGTTGAGCATCAGACATATCAAAATCTGTTTTATATAAACATAAAACAAATTTAAAGGAAGAAGTAGACATTCAAAGATCAGTTCAACAGGCAAAGAGCTAACCCACTTCTAAATATTCCTATGCCTACAGGTTACAATGATAATGAAGTCAACATTCCCAGATAAAAAACAAACTATTGTTACATTATCCTTGAAGTAGCATACATGGGATTTGGTGGGGGTGAGGAATTGCCAAGAATAAATTGAACTAAAAAATTATGGATTATTGTTTCAAATCGCGCAAAATACATATAAGGGATCATTAAATTTCATGGAGCAGATAATTTTTGACACACATATGGAAGACGTGACGTGAAGTATTTCAGTTAAAACTCAATACTTTATTAGAACCAAAAAGGGAAATCAGCTTTATTTTCAATCTATTTGCAGCTATACAGAATGAAAGTTATTATATTACATCATTGCCAAACTGAACGAATAATAAAGCGTTGCCTAATTATTTTCTAGAGTAACAACAAGTGGAACCGCATTCCCTTGACATTTATGCATCATCCTTCTTAGGGATCTGCCGACTGCCACTCTGCTTCCGATCAAAAAACCATATTTTCACCCCTAATGTGTTTTTTAAAGTAAGTAATATAATTAAGCACATAGATAAGGCCTTAAGGGGTAGCCTTAGTACAGGTATAGAGTATAGCCCTCGTCCTTGAATCTTTCCTGCTATCAATGAGATTAAGAGAAAATGTCAGATGGCACGTTAGTAAAAGTGATAGCAAAGCAAACCGCTAAATCGATATCCATTTTCATCAGTGAGCTTCAATTCAGAAAACTAATGAAATCAAACAGCACAGCATAGTTGTACGATTTTTACTGCGAAAACCACCAAAATTAATGCTCAAAACGAATCACGGAAAGCAACTCCAATTCAAAGTCAGATTCAGAAAAAGTTACCATCATCGTCGTCATCTTCAAGTTCAGGTAAAGGAAAATCCAACCAAGTCTCAGGATGCATCGTAATGTCTTTAACGAAAGCCACCACGTTATCAGTTACACCGACAGCATGACCTCCGTAACCTCTCTCTTCGTCTTCAGGTACTAATTGAAGAAAATTGGAAGCCATCTTCGTAGTGATCTCCGACACAGTCGCCATATTATTAGACAGCTTCGAGATCCCACTCCTGAACCTACCTCCGATCTCCGCAAAGTCGCTGCGAATTCCAGGAGCCCCGGCCGGGTCGGTTTCCTGCGGATCCGACGAATTGGAAATTGGAGGTGGCGGAGGAGCGAGAAAAGAGGCTACGCCCCAGAACTGACGGGTTAGGGTTTTCGTGAGCTCCGATAGGTCTTCTTTAACTCCTCGGCCAGGTGATAACGGAGATGAATCATCGGTTTGCGGTTCGCTTCTCTGTGCATCGTTGGAGTTGTTCTTATCGGTGGTTTCATTGTCACTGTTATGATCGTCTTCTTTGCCGTCGTCGTTGAGATTGAGAGTATTAGCGATAGATCGAGCAAACCAAGCCATTATTGTGAGTACGAATTGAGAAAGGGAGTGCTAAATCTCAGACCGCCGGCTGCGAGACTCGGGGAATGGAGCCGAGAAAGGGCATGACCATCCCTTTGCTTCTCTGTTCTTGTTCCTTGTGGTACGAGTTGTCGGGAAGGCCACTAAACGACATCGTTGGGGGTATCTAAATGAACCTAGACGATAATTTGAGTTGAACCAAATAAATAACAAATTACTTCAATCTAAAAAATATATATTCACCATTTTCACAAAAATAAATAAATTTATGACATTATCTTGAATAAACACAATAATATAAATATATCTAAAATTTATCTTTAAAAATAGGACCGTAATAGAATCCAAACGATTCATGATTCGTTCGAGGTTGATTTAAAAATTAATCGGCTTGATTCAAGTTCGATAAGAAAACGAACCAAACTTAATATCTCATTTAAAATTTGATAAGTTAAACGAGTAGAATCTGACCAAATATATTCGTGAGTAGTTCAATTACTCTTTTTATACTAAAATATTATAACATATACCAAAATTTTATGTTCAATTGTCTAATAATTTATTTAAGTATAATATATGTTGTATAATTTATTTTAGTAGTGATGTTTGTAAATAAAATAATTATTACACATATAAAATGTGTTAGAAAGCATGAAAACTTATATAAATTTAATTTATATTTTGTAAAATTTAACAAATATAAATAATCGAAAGTAATTCGTAAGTAGTTCAAATTTGATTATAGCAAGATCTGAGTATCAAAACAATATTCCGTCTAATACTCTAGTTCGAATTCAAGTATCAAAAATTTAATTAAAATAAAGTTTGAGCATATTAATGTTGTCTCGTATTCGACTTATTTACACCTTTATTTCAAAGTTATCGCCTTAAAATTATATTTTTAAATCCAAAATAATATTGAGAGAGAGTAATACAAACTAGAATATTCCTTTCTTTCCAAAAATTATAAATGTAGATCTGTTTTAATGTATTAGTATTTCCAAACCCCATAATTCTAATATAGTTTTATTTTGATACGAAATTGTAAAGATACAAAACTATAAAAGTTTATATCAAAAGTAAGTTTTTGTGTTTGTGATATTTCATTTTAAAAATATTACGCTCAATAAATTCACTTCAATTATTAAATTATAGATTCTTACAAATTTATTTAATGTGAAGTGAAATATTATTCATAGTTCTAAAATTAAGAATAATTTTTTGACAATATATCGAACTTCAAAATTAATATTAAGTTAATTTATGTTAATTCATACAATTGTTGTAATCTTATATCATAGTAACAAACTTTAACCACAATTAATTTATAAATATACATATAAATTAAAACTTCATACATCTTCTTCATACACCTACATTTACAAATTTAAAACTTTTGAGATTTACATATTTCTTTAGCATTTTATACTGATTAATCAATTATACGCAGGTAAATAACATAGTGCCACATAAGCCATCATGGATATGAAATTATTATAATAACGTCCTTACCCTTATTTCTTAACTTTGTTATAAAGATAGTTTCTAGAATTTAGGTGCAAGGATTTGAGGAAATAACATAACTTATTCGGTTCTTCTTTCTTTTTTTTTGCTAAGTAGCTTCTTCGGTTCTTCTTCTCATTCTTCTTCTTTCTTTTCTTAGAGTTGACTACGAATACACCTCGGTCGAGTTGGTCGGTTTAAATAAGATATTTCAATCCAAATTAATTATTTCGAGTTAAAAAAATTATAACTCAACCCAAACCGTTTGCTTTCACAACTCAAACCAACTCAAACCAATAAATATCGGGTTGGTTTGGGTTGGGTTAATCGGATTGATCAGCTAATTGATACCAGCTACTCCTGCTAATTGTTATCTGCTACATAAGGAATTATCCAAAGGAATTTATCTGCTGACATGTGAATTATCCACTGACACGAGAATATTATTCATTGACATCAATTTCATCAATATTACAATAACAATACAATAAAAAATTCAATAGATATCCACTGATATCAATTCCATCAACATTACAATAACAAGTAGGGATGCACGTCGGTTGAGTTAGGCGGTTTAAAGAAGATATTTCAACCCAAACCAATTATTTCGGGTTGAAAAAATTATAACCCAACCCAACCCAAAAGATATTAACAACCCGGCCAATATGGGTCAGTTTGGATTGATTCGGTCGGTTTATGTGCATCCCTAGAGCTGACATAGACAAACTGGTGGGTCGGTTTGCCAGACGAGCCGACTCGAAATGGGGTTATACTTTTTGGTACCGTTCAAATTATCTTTTTAATCATTTCACCATACATGCAATAGGACCACGCATCCCATATCCAATGTACCATTTCACTGTCGCTCTGCACCAATCCTAATAAAAAGGTGAAATTTATTCAATAAATTTTACATCACATCCACCGGTGAATCCCACCGAATGCACATTAGTCACGTTATAAATATTCACTCCAATTCTCTGACAATAATATGACACTTTAACCTTCTAAACACTTTTTCTCTCTTATTATTTGTCTCTCACCCGTACTCACTCTCATATCAAAGAGTCTGCCTCTCAGTGATACTCACCCTCACACCAAAGAGAGGTCTCACATTGTCTATTTTGCAAATCATAGCTTACTCCTTGGATTGAATCTATTCCAATGTTAGATCCGCGACTCATATCCGCCCTTTCAATCAAATCCATAACACAAACAAATATCCGCGACTCATATCCGCCCTTTCAATCAAGTCCATAACACAAACAAACGAAATTTTTTTTTACTCAGTAACTTAAAAGATCTAAAGAAAAGAGATACGGAGTAACTTTCTTCTTTTCATCGATCTAATTCTGTTCTATTACTCTCAATATCTTGCGCTAAAGACGAGTCATAATATATCCGCCAAAGTCAAAGACCACAATCTTTTGCTCTGTTCTTTGGAGCTGACATACACATATATCATCTCTATTTTTTGCCCCTCTTTTCTTTGGATATATGTGTGCAGGCGAGCACGTATATATATATATAATATTCTTAAATTTTATCCAGAGAAATATGTTAACAATGTTTTTGGTGCAATTGTCCGATATAGGAGTTCTTTGCATACCTCTTTCAGACATAAGGCTTTCTTTTGATTTTTAAGAATTTTCACGATAGTTTAAATTTAAAAACTAGTCGAGATATCTATCTAATTAATATATTTAAAGTAGTAACTCTAGAGTATGTAAAAGAATACTCACAATATACTGCAGCTTTGTAAAAAATCACGGATTTATTATTATTATAGAGAATTATTGTTAGATGTGATAAAGAAAGTCGACCAATGTGATGCAAATAATTCGCAGTGGGGGAGCGACATCGTTTACTCCGCATTTGTCTAGTTGCAAGTCTTTATCAATTACATTAAAATAAATTATCTATCGTTTTCTATACATGGTGTATTATTATACTTTATGTCTCTGATTTTGACCAGTTTCTCTTGTCAAAGTTAGAGAAACAATAAAATTTTCATTTAAGGAAAAATAAAATAAGGTCCAACGGATACGAAATTAAGATAAATATATATAGAAACAGTTGGGACTGTGCCAACAAGGTAAATCTCCAATTAAACCCCGAAACAATGAAACAAAACCATTTGGAAATAATAAATACTCCAGCTATTATTATTTAGTTGTTTTTGATCCTTTTATTCGTAATTTAAATGAATTTTTATACAGAGTATATGTTTAAAAAAATTATTTAATTTTTTAAAAAATAATAAAAAAATATTTTAAGAGAAGATTATTGTGAATAAAAAATTAAAATTAAATAAAATATTTAACATATATAAAAGTTCACCTAAAATCATATTTTAAAAAGTCAAAAGATAATTAAAAAACAGAGGAGAGAGTACATAAATTGACTTGGGAATTTCCTTTCATTCTCTGATCAACCTAAACAACCACCGTCCGAAACATCCAACTAAATTACAAATGCATAAAAAATCTTTAAAAAAAAATGACAGCCTTACTTAATTTCCAGTTCGACGGCATTGATATCATATAGCGACATGGCATCATGTTCAAACTTAATAAGAAGGGTAATTATACATAGGACTACAAGTTGGAGTTTGAATAAAGTCCGACTCAACGTACAAAAGGATCGTCTTTGAGTTCACATATATTATGGCTAGTACTTACATACTGGACGTATGAGAACCCTTGCATATATAACGAAGTGAACAATTTTAAGTACTATATATTCGAGTAACTAATCATGACTTGGGAGTTGCTGATCTTCTATATAATCAAATATCAATCAAAAAAGAAAAAAGAAAATTAGAGAACTTGAATCCAAGTGTTTAGGAGTAGCTGATGAAGCACCGGGCGTTTGCAACAAAATATATACATACATACATACATACATATATATATATATGTATATATATATATATATGTATGTATGTATGTATGTATGTATGTATGTATGTATGTATGTATGTATGTATGTGTAACTTCAAAGAACTGTGGCCCGCTCCAGAGTGGACATGGTTCCTGGACTTTCTAGAAGGAAAGAACACCATGCAAGAGAAGCTGGTGACAAACTAAACGGACTACTCAGTATTCCATAATTATCCGATAACATGGAAGGTTTTGTCACCAGAGTTTCGCTCAACAAGTCGCGAAAGGTGTTTGACAATGGAGATTTAGAAACTGGTGCTCGCATTTTATCTGCTGGAAATGTTGTCAGATTAAGAGGAGGCGGTGCGATGTCCTGAAGTCGTCTAGGCTGAAACTCGGGCACACTTGTAAGCTTTTGAACCACTTGTTTGAAATCATTAGACTCCACTTTGTAGATTTTAGGACGTGTTGGCGGAAGTGGCGCTATGGGTTGTTTCATCATTGGCTTTGGCTGCAGAGGCCTTCGAATCGAGTGGAGGGCGGCTACATAAGATGGTTGCCGTTTTGGCCTCAAATCGGTTCGTCCCAGCGAAGAAAAATGATAATGATGAGCTGAAGATAAGGAGGAGGAGGAAGTTGTGGAGTATGGGTATGATGAATCCATGATTAAACTGCAGTTTGGAGTATATGAACAAATGTGTTAGAACGTAGAAAATGTGACTAAAAGAAAGCCTTTTTGTGTTGTGAGTGTTTTGTGTGTATAAATGTTGGTGTTTGTTGTACATGTATTTATAGGGGAAGACTGAGAAAGGGCACATGTGCGTTGAAGAAAATTAACAAAATGAAAAGCTTGCACACTGGTAGATAAAGCTAGTTACTCCTACCTAGGTGAGAACCGGAGGTGATAGCTTAGATGGTACTCCCTGGTGCTCAATACGGGGGGTTTGAGTTGAGTTAAATTGTGTTAAATAAAATTGAATGATTAACTGTGAATAATTAAAATATTTATTTAATATAAATTTTTTAAATTTAAATTTAAATTTTATTTAATAATAGAATTATTTTGATCATCTGGATATTATTAAATTAAAATTAAGAAGGTCATTATCAAAATAAAATTAATTTCCAAGTTAATTTATGTATTAAAATTTACGAATAATATTACTACAAATTTATAAATTTGATGATAATATCTTTATTAAAATTCTCTTAAATTAATATATATTTCTTAATTAATTAGCATCAATTTTTTATCTTAATAATTAAAATACATTCAAATATCCAAAAAAAATTTATCAAATAGCTTATATCCCTCCTCAAACCGTTAAGATTAACCGCTACATTACTTAGATAAGAAATGTCAAATATTTGGGTTTGATCAAATTTGTCCTCAACGTCGGCGCCTTTGCCTACCTTGCGAATTTGGTCAAATTCAGAAGTTTGACCTCCTTGCATTAACAATTGCCTCCATTATTGCATCACCCATGTCGATGCTATTGTATAGGCTAGTCGCTGTCTTGCAGGTGTGTATTTAATTACAACATTATTTTTCTTGCGCTCCGGAGATATGTATATTTGATCGATAAGTAATGATATCCCCTAAAAATATTAAATATTTACGGATTATGTGACACCCTATCGGCTCATAATATTAGCCGCAGAGGAAAATTCACAGATATTAATAAATTAAATTAATGATTAAATATAATTTTAAATTATAATATTATTCTTATAATAATTTGTTATGTTGAAATAAATTATTGATTTTTAATAACAAAAGTAATATAATAAATTTTTTATTTATTTACTTAAATTATTACAATATGTCAATTAAAAAAATTTAATAAATTTCTAAAGCAATAAATATTATGAAGCGGAGGATACTAAGCTAAATAAGTCTATATATCAACAACTAACTAGAATGGGAAGGACAATTATTAGTGTGTTTGACTGATGAAAATAAAATCTAAAATTAAACTGTGATGTCATTGGCATCTGTAAAATGTTGATAGAATATTATAAATGGCATGATTAATACTAGGAACTTCGAGTTGATCGGATCAACTATATATCTACATTAATTTAATTTATCATTTACTTTAAGATCGTAAATATTCTATTCAGTTCACAATAAATGTCATTTTGATTTTTTATATAATATTTTTATATATTAAATATTTTATTTTAAAAAAATAATAATAATAATAAATATTTGATATAAGAATTAATATGAATACAAAATTTAATTAAAATAAAATATTTAACATGTAAATATATCATTTAAATTTATGTGCAAAAGTTAAAACGACATTTATTTTAAACAAGAGGAAATAGTTTAAAGATAAATCATCATTGTCAACGATATAATTATAATTTTTAATTTTATCTTTATTTAATTATTCGTAATAAAATTCATGAATTTTTTTATTATTTATACGTATAATTATCAGTCAAACATATAATATTAACATTTATTAAAAATTAAAATATTAAATACTACTATCCTCCTTTCTATAATTAGATATACGTTTTGACATTTTGAGTTAAAACGACGATAAGAAATTCTATATTATTATCAATTTAGTTTATTGTAATTAATATAACTATTATATCTTAATGTTTATAACAAAAATCTTTGACCATAATATAATTTACATCTAAAATTTTTATAAATTATATTAATTTTAAAGTCAAAAATGTTGTTATTTGAGCAAAAAAATAAAAATATATTTTTTATTTTAAAACATATATGAGTTGGGGGAGAGGTGATTATAAACTTGAGACATTAGCATGTTAATGGGGAGTATAGATAGGAGAGATAATTTACGGCAGATAAATAGCTGCCGCCATATATGGGCCAAGTCTCATCTTCGACTATCCTCCAACATTAAAGAGTTTTGGGACAAAGCAGTAAACAAAGGGTTGACCAAAAATGTATTAAACACACGCAACAATCCCATGTCGTCTCTAAGATCCTTATACCTATTACTATTGATTTGCTAACGCTGTTTGTACGTATGCTCGTCGAACAAATCAACTACTTTAGGATTAAATATATCACTTTATATGTATATAATATAATTACGGAAAAGGGACCTTAATGCATGTCCGAGGACTAAGATTATTCATAATTTTAACTCTTGTCCATTGTTATTTAATTACAAAATTTATAGACATTTAAAATAAAATCTTAAAACTTATAATTAAACTTTAAATTACATCATTTCAATTAATAATCTTAGTCAACTTTGCAAATCTTTATTTTTTGTTTTTTGACTCGGGAGATCTACAGAAATTGGAAATTCGAGTGATACAACTTCAGTGAAGGAAATTGTAGAGATATATACGAAGATTGGCAATAAGCTAGCTTGAGTAGCTTTAACAACCGTTGTAGCATGAAAATCGGCAATATTTTAAAATGTTACACATTACAATTTAGATCTATATTTGTACTTTCGATAATAAAATACGTCCTCCATTTCAAAAAATAAGAACAATATCTGAAAATAAGGTTTTTTTTTAAAAGAAAAAAGGTTAACATTTGCATAAACTTTTTACAATTATATCTTTTTTAAAGTTGTCATTGCAATAATTTTATCTTATCAATTAATTGAACAATGTAACAAATATCATTGAAAAAAATTATTATTTGAGCATATAATTATCAATCAAATAAGTAACATTAATATCCATCAAAAACTCAGATATTACTTTCTTTTTTTTTGTAGAACAAATGGAGTATATGAATAATATCTTTACCCATTAAAACTTATAGGGTGAAGTTGATCCAACATATCATAACTTTTATGCTCTGCTCGGTTACTCTTCGGCATGAAAATGAAATGAAATTAAAAAAGAAAAAACAATGGTGAAAATAGAATAATAACAACAAACAAATGGAAGGGGATTGAAATGAAAATCATAGTAAAATGTTAGAATTAATAATACTACCTAAAAGCAAATAATGACTATTTTAACACTCATTATATTTTTTATTCCAAATTTTCTTTATTTTTCTGTCATCATTCTCTTTTATGATACATTTCACAGCTTGAAGAATAGTGAGTTCAAACAGCTAATAGTACTAGCCGTAAGTAATCCAAAGTTCTAGTGAATATTTGAAACACATAAAATTCTAAATTTGAGGTGACTAAAATCATTCTTAACGTAATTTTAAATGGAAAAAAAAAATCATCCATAACGGTATAAGTTTCTTCCTCATACTCTTTTAATCTTTTTTGTGAAATAGTATCATTAACCTAGACCAACAAAAAGTCACTGAATTCAGTCTTAAGCCGCCAGACAAAGTAGGCTTACCTCATAATTTTGTGATAATAATTCACTAAATTATCACCCTATTGGTCACAAACATTAGCTGCTCAACATATTCAACAAGTAATGACGTTGGAGTGATTAAAATGAAAAGTATTTTAATCCCCTTAATGGTATTTTTAAATTATACCATGCAAAATGCTATTTAAATTTAGTTGTTAGTAATTTTAATAGATCATTTTAGTAATATATATATATATAACATAATTGTTGACGATTTCAACAAATATTATATTAATATTATTTAAATTTACTATTAATCTATTAATATTACTAAACTCGTCAATATTGCAAAAAAATTATCTGTACAACAATGAATGTAAAATTTTTAAAAAATACATCACTTGAATATTATTTTGATATCAAAATCTGACTTATTTACTCTCTTTTGGTAGTAGTCTTTACCTATTTGTTGGAGCAAAGATGTGGGCCTCCAGACTCCTTGGAACCAATTTCACCTCTTGAATCATGATTAATGAGAGTGTAAGACACTTTAATTTGATCAACTATTAAGGATCTAATATTCAAAATGTCTAGCTGTCTAAGGCCTAAGGATCTAAAACAAAAATTGAAACAAGAGATATGTACAATCTTGAGGTTTCTAATATAAAGTAACTATATCTTGCTGTATTTCGTTCGTTTAACAAACAAAAATGCCTAATCGATGAGACAGAATGACAGGAGTATATGAAACATGAAGCCAATTTAAAACTTCCTAAAATTCATTAAAAAAATTCTACGTAATAACAAATAAACAAAATCGGGCTTTAAATCGAAATGTTCAATCGTGTTGGGCTGTAGGGTCAACTTCGCATATTGCCAAATTACAAAAGGTCTCGTTTAATTGGTTGCTGGGCCTGTTCGGCGTTTATGTGCTGTCTGATTAGCCTACGGCCATAAATCTAATAAAACAGTTTGTGATTCGATCGTATTTAATTCGAAACTTAATCAACTTGATTTGAATTTGATACGAAAATAAATCATACTTAATACTCAGTTTAAAGTTCGACAAATTAAACGAGTAGAATTTAAGCACACCAGTACTTGCGAGATATTCAATTCATCTCTTTATACTAAAATATTATAACATTTTTTAAAAATATATAATCAATTATGACATAATAATACATGTAAATATTATACATATTAAAAAAATTATTCTAAAACTAATGTTCATAAATAAAATGAATTATTATATATAATTTTTATCCTAAGAAAATAAAAAATTGTATTTATTCCGAAAATTTTCATCAAATTTATGTGTTAGTGAGTAATTCGTAATAAACTCGAATTCTATTAGAGTAGAATCTGAATACTAAAACTTTATTCGACTAAATACTCATATTTAAATTCGAGTATCGAAAATTTTATTAAAATAGAATTTGAACACATTACTGTTTATTCGAATTCAACTCATTACCCATCTAAGTTAGCCTCTGTCCCGCGACTAAACATCTGATCCAAAAACACTACTCATACAGTAGTCATACTGTTTGGAAATTAACTATTTTTCAATGTGATACCGATATATTTGTGAAATATTGGTTCTTGAATTTTAAAGTTTGCTACTCTTTGCAAGTATAAAATTGATAGATTGGTAATTACCACGTTGTACAAGATCAGTTTTAATTGTCGCACTCAATCTTCAAAATTAAGAGATTTATGCGAAATTTTGAAATTAATAAAACTCGCAGTTAGTAACATTTTATGATTTTTTTCACTAGTTTTCTAAATGTATACATCAAAAGCATTTGCACTGCTCTCAATTTTTAAATGTTACTCGTAGCATCAAGTACTCCGTCACAATCAAAATATAGAATAGAATTTAACTTTTGAAAGTTAATTCGATTAATTTAATAACTTAAATTTCATGAGAGATGCTTAATAGAACTTAATGAAAATTTATAAAATTTATAATTACAGTTTTATTATAATAAAGGATTTTATACAAATTTAACAACAAAAAAGAGTTTATTTGACTTTTTTAGAATGAGTTAGTTTGACTTTAAAAGGTCCAGAAATTAATCTAATATTTTAAAATAGATGAAATATACGGTAGAATAGAGCAAACAACAGCTTGCAAAAATTGTCAATAATATAATTTAAAAAGTTGATACACATTCCATATTTAATAAATTTCCTGTAAGATGACTTTATTTTCCCCTAACGAATAGGGTGGGTTCCTTTCTGATATGATTTACTAGTTGAAGTAGACATTTTTGTTTTCTTCAATGGCTAAATTAGGCGTATTAATTTCAAAACTAAAGATACATCTTAATTTGATTATTGTACATTTAAAAAAATGTATAATTTAATTTGTACTATACTATATAATCGTCTTAAAATTTTAAGCATGAGACACCTTTCTCCGAAGAAAGAAGACTAAAGGAGTTTGTATTATGTATGTATATATTAATATACTAAAGTTATGAAATTTATACTCACTGTTATCTTTTAAGTAATCTATGATGCTAACTTTTTTAATCACCGATTAATAATAAATTTACTCACAATTAAATTATAAAATTTTTATAATCAAATTAAGTACGTAACTAAATACAATTAATTTTAAAAAGGATGGAGCACATATTTATGGATAGTGAAATTTTGATTATATTCCGCCTTCATAAATCAAAATGCCGGCGCCTCCGGCACTAAGTTACTTACTATATAAACAATACGCAGGACAAGGATAATTTATTTATTTATTTATTTGTCTTCTGTCCCAATATGGTGGCCACCAAAAGTAGCAAATCGCGAAGCAAGATTTGCCGGTTCGTCGGAGCTCTGATCAGAGCCCTAGTCAGAGTCAGGGACGCGTACGTGAAGAGCATGAATAGCTGCTCCGATCACGTCACTTACGGCGGCGCCTACGGCTGTTCCTCAATTGATGTCACCACTCTGCCGCGGGAATTCAGTGGTAACAGAACTAGTACGAGTCAAGAAGATTTTAGAGAGCTCGTTAAGGTTTCTTCGACTACCCTTCTCGCGGATTATAAGATTATTACTGATGAGCTGGAGTACTTTCCCCGGCGGCCACGTCAGCAGTCCACCGGAACATCGAAAGTCATGCCCACTTGCAAGAGCCTCACGATGTGAAGGATTGATTAATGTTTTTAATTTCAAAAGCCAAAAGTCTTGCCTTTAGATATATGTCACTTGGGAAGCAGATGTTTAGAAACTTCGTGCTGATCCTCTATATTTCCTTGTATTGTTTCTTGTTTGATTTTTTTAAATTTTTTTTTTTTCTGGTACAAATTTCTTGTTGTTTGATTGGTAATAGATTGGTAGTGATATCTCTGAATTTATCTTCTGCTTTAAAATGTTCCACCACATGTTTAGTGTTTTTGGTAGTGATATAGTTTCGTTTTTTAACCAGTCCACATAAGCTTCATTTTGGCAGTACTCATCCCGTAATACTTATCCAGTATATTGCACCTCGAGTCTATTACTTTCTTATTCCTAATTAACTACTAACTTACGCAATTTAATTATTTTCCAACTTAAAAGTTTTATTATTTTACAAGGATATAGGCGACAAAATATAACTAAAAAAGACCTAGGCAATCTAAAAGAAAACTTAATTTTTATAATTATACAACTACAAATATATACCAGTGATTTTAAAATAAAAAATTGGTCAATTTGACTATAACAAAAAAAATTTCTTCATCCGCTTTTCTCATCCCGTTTCAGGTCGATCTCTTGCATAAAATTGAGATTCCAATAAATTTCATCCCTCCTTTTGATTCTGACCATGGTATATGATGTCAAGGTGGAGTCGCAGAACTCATATCCTTTTGCACTACAATTGCTCTAATCAACACCACATTTTAAAAAATCTATCAATCCCAATCATAAATTTGATTTGAAAATAACATTGAATCCTAACCAATCAGAAATTGCAACGGACAATCACACTAGTGTAGAAACTTTAAGCCCAACGCGAGATTGATCAAAAGAAGAACTCGACAAATGGTATCATTACTCCCAACAATAGTGGACTGATTTGATTCCTCTACCCAAATCCTACGTCATGTGGAAAAATGTTCCAGTATTTATTTTTTTGGTTCCATTTATTATTTATTATGTCAGCACAGAATTGATGAATTTCGTTAAATATTGACCGAATAATTCAACTGCACATTAAAATAATCAACAACAGTATAATTGTAATTTTTAAAAGTTTAGTGAGTCAGTGCATAAAAGTGCCCAAATTACTATTTTTGCTTGAAACAAATATTTTCACATGAACATTTGCAAAATAAGAACTATTTAACAATCTTATACTTTGAATTTTTAACAATCTTCCATCAAGTGTCGACTATAAGTTTGTAACTATTTAGAAAGTGTATAATTTACTTACTAATTTGAGCTCAACATGTCCATAAATATATCCAAGACAAATACACCAGGAGAAGCAGATCAGCGGAAAATTGTCAGGTAGGTAAGCTACCACCATTGAAGCCGTAAAAGCGACAATAATTGGAACTCCTTGATTATGTAAAACATAATTTAATTTCTCTAAGACAGTATCACGTTTACAAGATCAACGCTTACCTGTAAAGCCAACTCATTATCCCTAATAGTGGTTTTTTTTTTCTTTTCTTGTTATTCATTAGTTATTATTTTGTATTTTGCTTAGGGAGATTCATATATAGCCTAAGGAAATTATTATTAACAGGGGACACGACAATGAAATCTATCTAGACATATATATCCTTATTAATAAACATTTTAAACACTTACCCAAATGGTAACCAAAAAAAATAAAAAACTTATCCAATTTAAATAAAAAGGACAAATTCATCTAAATAAAATTATTATTATGTGCATGTATATAACTTTTTGCCATGCCATGTTAATAATAGCTCCCATCGCCTAAACATAAGAAAATTGAAAATACTACTCCAGTAACATATTCTTTTGTAATTGGAAAAAATAGGTATTAAGATAAATTTAATTTTCTAAAGAAGTTCGATCTAACTAGATTTAGGCTTTAGATTTGCCATAGACCAATAGAAAATTAGAAATACTGGATCAATGTCTACTTCATCTAAAAACTATATGAACAATGATTTATATGCCAGGTATTTATTTTTAAGATTTCAATGTTAGAGAAACATTTTAATTAATACAAAATAGGTATGTGATCAAAATAATTTAATTTAAAATTAGTGAAAATTTTAAAATTTAATAATTTTGAAGTGAAATATTATGAAAAATACTCTTAAATACAAACTTTTATACTTTTAAAAATTCATATCATCAAATGAATCGTTGTACTCCGTATTTATAAATAGTACGTACTAAATTAAAAGAGAAATATATCTCTAATTTTAGAATTAAAACTTGTAGGGTACACTAAAATATAAAAACTCCCTCGTAACGATGTGCATTCACATCCCTCGTAGCCCTGGTTTCAAAAATATTATTCTTGGTTCATATATCAAGACTAATTCTTATATTTAGTTATGTACTGTTGAATAATTTTGTTTAGCAAGAAACTTACGGAAACTTCAATCATAAAAAAACTGACTTATTAGTTTGTTGAAGTCAAAATTCATGTCTTTCGCAAGAGTGACTGATTTTAAATATAAAAAAAACGCCCAAAAATCAATTTAAATAAAAAAAGTCAATCTCCTGCTGCTTTCATAGCCGCAATTTTTTTTAAATACAATTTTTACTCGACACAATTTTTTAATTCCATTTGTTGCTCGTATTTCCGTTTTTCACGCATTACTATCAGCTGTACAGTTCTTTCCACACGTACATCCAACAACTGGGTCTAGTCCATAGTTTTCTATGACCAGTTCCCTCAAGTCCACCGATTCTTAATTTCAAACCTATTAGCCGGTGCTAACAATATTTTTAATCAACAATTAAATTAAAAGTATACGTTACCTTATCCAAATCCAACTAGGAAAGCAACTTGCAACCCCCTATATATATATATATATACATATATATATGTACTGAATTTCTCCACAATTATTATTAATCCATTCATTGCGTATTTGCGTAGACAAAGAAAAGATAACTTTGATCAAACATTCAAAATCACAATATTTTTCTCTTTCAGTTTTCATAATGAAGAACAGAGGAATGAAGGAAAGCAAAATTACCAAATGCATCAAAGCGCCCATTAGAGCATTGGGCAAGGCCAGGGACTTCTACGTCAAAAGCATGAACAACTTGGCCGCCGGACAGATCAGCCACGTCGGCAGCCGCCACTCCTCGACTTTTTCGAAGAGCTTCAGCGTCAATTCATCGTTGTCCACCACCAAAGACGACGATTTCAGAGAGCTTTTAAGAGTTGCTTCCATTAGAAAACTGGATCTAAGTAAGATTGAAACAGAGTTTCTCCGGCGGCAGAACTCTCGGTTGTCGTCGTTTACTTTCGCCGAACCGACGAGAGTTGTGCCTCGTAGTCAGAGCGTGGCGTTCGGAAGAATTGATGAAGATTGTGAATGCGATTTTCGAGATGAGGATATTAACAAGACATCTGCTGATTTGTTTGCAAGAAGCAAGAGCTACGCCGTTACAGCATATAGAAACAAATACTAAATGATCCAATGAAGCAAAAGTGATCCTTCTTTAATTTTTATTTGTTTTTATGTTTCTCATTATATGATTTTTTTTTTGTTTGGTAGCTGTATTAGATATTTATAAATATAGTAGTTGTTCTAGACTCATAGCTTGTTCTGATCATAGTTGCTTTGTTTTGAAGTCTTAAATTGGGATTAGTCATTATGATTGTATTTGTATAAAAAAAGAAAGAATGTATTTGTGACATATAATCCAAAATATGTGAAAACAGTCATTGTGGTGTACTTGCATAGTTATGCTATTTTTCTTTGTAAATGTTGTTTTAGTACGGAGTATAAGACACGTTAGCCAAGGGCTAATCTAATTATAATTTGAAACCTGATTGATAGGAAAGATACCAGCTACCACCCATAAGAAACCAGCCCTTGTTACTTGCGTTGTTTTTATCGTCCCACAGATTTCTTCTTACCTTAAATAATTGTTATGGTAATACTTTTATGCTTTATTGGATTGAAAAAATGAAATAAGAAAAAAAAATTCAAAAATTAGAATAAATTTAGTGGAAAGTAGTGCCGAAAGAAATGATGAATATGAATAAAATAGAGAATCATAATGAGGAAAAAGAATGCATCATTTTTATTTTTTATTCATGTAATAAAATTACATATGAAAGTAACAATTAATTCCACCACATCTCTCGTAGGAACTATAAAATTTTATAATCTCTTATGTTTAATTACACATAAATTAAATTTATCCTCCATTTCATTTTATTCCTTCTATCCAAGCTCAACGTTTTTAAAGTGACTGACCGGGTTATTGGATCAGGAATGTATGATGAAAAGTAACTCAAATTCCTTTATAAAAATATTTAAAAAATTAAAAGTACGTCAAAGTGATTAACCATTATATGAATGACACTAGTTAACATCATGCGCACCACCGGTACAACTTAACATAGAAGAGTAATGTGATGCTAAATTGCTCTTATATCTCTTGATAAAACAGTTTCATACAAATCAAACAATGTGGAGGACCAAAGGCCCTGAATCCAAGCTATAAGGCTCACAGGCCCAAATAATGCCCCCATAAAAGAAGGTGTCCTTTTGTTAAAACAAGACATTTGTTTGGCATGGTCTTGAGGTGTTTGGGTTCGGTATTTTTTTTCATTTGGACTCCATCAGAATTGAACAAAGTACAAATCTCACCAAAAATGCATTTTCTTGATCTTATAGGACTCTACATAACCTTGGAGTTTTTCTTTTATATTTGGGTAATGGCTACATTTTTAAACACCAACAGAACTCGACCGAAATAATATGGATGCAGGAGTAGTGAAGAATCTAAAATAAAATTTATATTTTATTGTTTGAGTCCATACATGGACCTCAGTACAATAGATTTTGAAATCATCTTTTGTTACCAATTTATGTTACAGAAAACTGAGTTTGTTTTGGTGATCATCAATGTAGAAGAAGAAAGCAAGTCAAGTCTTAAAACATACCGATAGAAACTTGGATAATTCTTTTGTACAAAGAAAAGCAGAGTTTGACACACAAGCGAATGTTTGAAACCATTACGATGATCTCAATTTTGATTTTGTACACACGTCATGTCATGTCATGTCATGTCGTTGTTGGAACTTAAATCACTACCTTATTGAAAGCTCAGATGCACAGAGGAAGTGGGCGTCCCTCTGACACGTTTCGGATAGTAAGTTGATGGAACGAAGGCCTGTAAAAGTAAAACAATTCAAACATGTCATGATCATCGTAAAACAAAACTGTACTGTCAAAGCATAAAAAAAAAATAAAAAAAATTCAAATGCGGTACCATTCATTTGGCATATAACATGATCGATCTCTTAGGCAGGGAAATCAAAGGGGATAGGAGACACAGAGGTAGAATCCTCTAGGCTCCGGTGCACGAAACCATAATTGCGCAGCACCTGATTATCAGCAAAATTAAGAGTTTTTACCATAGCATCCCAGCAAGTTTGGCCTGAATACAGCTGATTGTGGTCCCCACTGCACGGCTGACAACCTGTAAAATGTGTGATAAACGGCCGTCTCCATCCCGTTATTCCTATCCCCGCATCTTTGAGATACTGTTCCCACAGCGCACTATAGCTCTCGCTCACTTTCTCCGCATGCCTCCTCCTTAACTTGCGCACTCCCTTCTCTCTCTCATAATATTTGTTCATTGATTTAGTAAGGTTTTCCATAATTTCTAACCAGTATCCCTCAAAATAAAACCCATCTTCTACAAATATTTTTCTACCCCATGTCTCTTTCTCCTTCAACAACAAATAAACCAGACCCGACTGATCATCCGACTCCGGGAAGATCTTTTCCTTGAATGTGGATTTTAACGTCTCGCCCCATTTATCGTAGTTCGGGTTCTGTGGGCCCATACTGGCCCAGAGTTCCATGAAATCGACTGACCACTGACAGTTCCGGATGAGAAAAACGCCGGCGTTTATGCTGGTCCAGCTCTTTTTCTCGTAGATCAATGCGGGCCAGCCGTGGATTACGAGGTTGTGGTCTTTGTAGCGGGCCAAAGGTAGCTTGAAGTCCATGTCGGTGAAGGCGGCGTCGGAGTCGACCCACCAAATCCACTCCGCCTCCGGGTGAGCCACCATGGCAGCCCGAACCGTCGGTATCTTGGACCAAAACGTAAACATTTTGGGCTGAAACAAAACAGTGTTGTAGAAAATGTCGTAGCCGTGGATTCGGCAGTAATCCACTTTGTTCTTGAAAAATCTGAGCAGCAAATGATCGCCGAGTTGATTTTTACACGGAGTAGACTGTGACCCGGAAATTAGGAGAATCCTTTCGGATGCTCCGGGAGCGAATGAGGGGTGATGCTTCAGCCATGTTTTCCTCTTCTCGTCCCAGTTCTTAAGCGGCGATTCCACGGTGTATGTCAGTTTCGGGTCGTCGTAGAATGTCTGGTCGGGTGGTTCGTGATGCATGTCGATGCACTGGTGAATTCCGGTGGTGTTAGTGAAGCTCTCGACGTCGACGGTGGTGGTGGGTTTTGGTTGATAGAGGAATGTGGTGGGGAATCTTGGGCTGGGCTCAGGATCTGGGCCGGTAAAGGACCAGAAAGCCCAAACGACTAAAAGACCGATGAAAGCACCGCCGACATAGAGAACCACCTCGGGAAAAGACTTAGAAGTAGAGGAGTGTTTGTTAGCCATGGAAATGGGCGAGATTGAAACTGAGGAGGATGATCAGAAGTGACCATTTTATTGGGAAGTGTGTTGTTGAGAAGTATTAGCTAGGTGGACAGCTTACATGAATTCCCTGTGGTAGTGAAGATCATACGACAGCTGGAAGGTTGATGAGGTATGAAAATGTTGTTCTTATCTAAGCAGCTTGAAACAAAGAAACGTTTTATTTTGATAAAGTTTGAAAATTTTGGACTGAAACTGAAACGAGGGTTATTATATACTTCCAAAGTTTGAAGAGCTCTGCTTTTGTCAGCAAAAATTAATGGATGAGAGATTCAGAGGACGGAAAGCGGTTTATGGTGTCGCAAATTGTGTGCCGCTTTGTTAAGAATTGCAATCCATTTTGTTTTCTGTTACATAAAAAATCCCTGAGTTGAAAATAGAAATATGTGCAATAACATTACGTACGAACTGTAATGGTAATATAATTATTAATTTGATTTATAAGTTTATGATCCATATGTTCGCCATCAAATTGAGAAGATTCGTGATAATTAATTAAATAAAATACATATGTGGCGTTAGGAATGGAGAAGAAAGTTGTCTTGCTGATTTGATTGCTGATCAAATCTTAGCTGACACAACTTTTAGTATTGTATCCACAATATACTTCTGTAATCGGTAATGGACAAAAATGGCAATAACTATTTTTTTAGGTATTTTTTATGCTTTTACGGTTTTCGTATAAATTTCGTATTTGAGGTACTAATTACTGAGATCATATGTCTAATAAACAGATCGCATATAGGATAGCATGGAATGTAAATATATTAACCTTTTCTTTCAAACAACAGACAAATAAGTTTTGTGTTTGTATCATTAATTTGAGGACAAATATAGATACTATTAGTAACGTATAACAAATACGTTTATGACATGCTTTTTATGCCAATTTTTTAAAATGTATACAGCAGAGTAAGCTGTGAGTTTATAAAATACTTCATCCGTTTTAGAAAAATAAATTATAAAATTTTATTATTTAAATTGAAGTCAAGTTGTTGATTCCGTATAAGATTTGGAGTAGGTAGAAGTACAATTAATGTTATACACACATAATTAATAAAAATCTATGTACAAAATAAAGTAGGAGTATAAAATTAATGTCTTTGTATTAAAAAATAATACATATATTTGTTTTTAGTTCATATGGTTTATTTTCAAGTATAGAATTTATATACAATAATCTTATATTATTTGGTGTAAATAGATTTTTTTTAAGGTGCTCCATAACTTTTTTATCTTTAAATTTCACATAAATATTATCACTTTTAATAAATTTAAATTTTCCACCTCCCCTCATATCGTACACTGGTCATACGGTCTTAGTATTTGTATTCTGAAAAAATTTACAATTAAATGCAGTCAGGTATTTACATTTTATGCGTCACTAAGACATCCCAATTTAAATTTGTTAAGAATCGGACGAGCTAATAGGTTTCAAGGAGCACATTAATCAATTATATTCCCACCATGTAATGTATTTCAAAATAAATCTTATTCCCTCCATTTCACAAACAGAGACATATTTTTTAAATAAAAATTATTCCACAAAAAAAAAATTATATTTGAATAAATTTGTTACTATAATACTTCATATGTTTAAAAATACAAATTTTATCCTAAAAAGATATTTAAAAATATAAACTTTATCTTAAAAAGTCAATTGTATCATCCTCTTTTAATTTTTTTCTTACTTTAACTGTCAAATCTCATTTTCTCTTTACTTCTAAATCATCCATTCAAAAATCACACCAAAAACCAAAAAGGAGACAAGTATCTTATTATTTTCTCTTCTTAATTTACGTATTTGAATGTTTTTTAAACACTCTTCCGAGAACAAAAGAAGAAGAAGTACTATATTTTTAAGAAATCATCCATTTAATGAATAAAATTAATAAATAAACGTTTACCACATGATCATTTTATTTATATATCAAATATAATATATATATATATATATACACACACACACACAAAAAAAAATTTAATCAATAATTTATACTCCCTCTGTTATTGAAAGGACGACCTAAGTATATTCAAACACATAAATTAATGAGAAGAAAGAGATGAATACAAAAAAGTAGAAGAAAAAAAGTGTAAGAAGTAAAGTAAATGTAAAATATATATTTTTAGACATTTTTTCGACTGATAACTTTTAAATTGTACGTATTTAGGTCATCTTTTGTGGGACAGATGTAATACTATTTATATTTGGGTGCATGAAAATTAATTTAAAATAGATATCTAAATTAGAACATCTAAAATTTTAATATATTATATATAAAATTATTATAATAAACTGATGGGTTTAGTAAAAGATGAGAAATTGAACAGAGAAAGTGGTCTCTATTCCCACTATTTTTTATCGATTTTTTCCATCTCCACCCTATCCCCCGATCAATGGTTAAATCGAAGATGATCGCGAGGTACGGGTGCCTTCCCCACAACTGATCCTCTGCTCAATGAAGGAGCCCTTGATTCCGTAGTACAGTAATTCGGTTAATACTAGAGACAGCGACCATGCTCGGTACAACTACGACAATATTAACGGCTTTCGGTAATAAGTAATATAATCATAAGTTGGGAATTGTAGTGTACTAATTACAATGGAGCACTTTTAGTAGATAGCTCTCGTAGCTCAGTTGGTTAGAGCACCCGTTTAGTAAGCGGGAGGTCTTGAGTTCGACTCTCAACGAGAGCATGTTTTCATCTTTTTAATACTCTTAAGAAGTTTCCATGAAAACCTAATAATAAATGATGATATCTACACATGAATTTATAAAATTGCATTTAATTCATTAATAGTATTCATATATATATATATATATATTTAGGTGTAGCACAAGCATACATTAATAATAAGCACTTGTATTTGTCCATGACACGCCCAACACTTGGCCATTGAAGACAACAAGAAACACATGCTTCGACCATTTACTCCCTTATTGATTCTTCTAACACCCTTCTGTGTCCCGCCACCCGAGGTAAACTAGCCCAGCGCGGTAATGGGTGTAAGCTCCAGCAACTACCAGTACATGAAAAAGCTGGTGGCTATGTCCGGCGATGTCAAATTTCCCCGGCATCCACCGCTCTGGAACCCTCAGGGCATAAACCAGCACCCCAACTCCGTAGAAAAGCCCCATCAGTGCCTCGTACCCAGTTGTATGGATTGCCTCGGGCTGGTGCGAAAATAAGATTAGCTTGTGCAGGATAGGTGCCACCCCTGAGAAGCCCATCCCAGAAAATAATAAAGCGCGGACACTACGATATGCAGGTCTGTCAAATATGGGAATGAGGGAAACTAGGACTGCTGCTATGCCCAAGATAGTTATAAATCCGATATACAGGTTGCAGAAGAAAGGATAGCACATGAAAGAATAATAGACGAGGGGATAAAAGGAAGTTGAGATCAATGCAGCAATCCCTGCATAGTCTATTCTAAGCATGATATATGACAAGCGCTCGGAGTGGCACGAGAGCAAGTGGCATGTGCTGCTTGCTAACAAGCAAAACATGGCGCCACCTAAGAAGGTAAAGAATGGCCACCGTGTGATAGGCCTTAGTGTCTGGGGGGCTATAATGTTCAGCAAATCTTCTTTCACATTGCGCTGCAAGTCAACAGAAAAAGACTATTATTAGCCACATTAATTAACAGCAAAAACTTAAACTTTCATAACTTTTAACAAGTAAAAACTTGATTTATTCGAGGGTTTAGGCCTTGCATAATTTCTCCTTAGTCAACAATTATTACGTTAAAGCATACATAACACTAGTAGATATCAATCTAGAATAAGTGTCAGCTTCTTCACAAAACCTAATTTGTACAGGAGCTGAAAAGAACGTGACCATGAAAAGCCCCACATCATCTCACTAATAGATATACTCATTCAGATGAGCATTAGCTAATCATTTACTGCATGTTGATGTTTATAATCATCGATCTTCATTTCTATTCCATGTAGGGCTGTAATAGAATCCAAACGGTTCGGGATTCGCTCAGACTCGATTCGAATTCGATATAAAAACGAATCAAACTTGATACCCTATTTAAAATTAAATAAGTTAAACGAGTATATATGTTGAATAATCTATTTTAGTAGTGTATAAAATGTGTTGTAAAGTATGAAACTTATATAAATATAATTTATACCTTATAATATAAATACTCGCGAATAGTTCGAATTCGATTAAAATATAATCTAAGCATCAAAATGATATTTGGTTTAATACTCGAGTTTGAATTCGAGTATTGGAAATTTAATTAGAGTAAAATTTGAGTACATTAGTGTTCGTTCATATTCGACTCATTTACATTTTTAATTCCATGGATCAATGTGGTGCCCACTGATTCTAGGAGATGGTCAGATCTAATAATCAACAATTCCTCCGCCAGAAGAAGTGACATCGTGTTTTGTAAAAGTCAATATCTCTGAGTGACTAGCTTTAATATAGTTCATGTTGATCGAATATTCTTATATGAATAATGAATAATCTTTGTATCATGCATTGACGTGAGAAGTGATACTAACAGTTCTATTTTTCTTTCTTAGTGAGGTAACTTCCATCAAATAGTAGACCTGGCTCTGTTGCTCAGAATCATCGAATTGCTATTCAAGTTCTTGGTTTGCAATTTGACAATTATGCATGAACAGCACAGTAATTGCATAGATTTATTGATCAAAGAAAATCTCACGAAAAGCATTAGACATAAAGATTCAAAACACCATATGAGTTCAAATTAGTAAATGTATAATCTCATATTAAATAGCTGAATATCCGAATCTGGAAGAATAGAAATCCGTCGCCATTGGAAGACTTGATTGAGAATTCAGCGGAGTACAGCGAAAGTTCAAAATCTTAGAGATCAAAATGAAATATAGCAAGGCATTGACATGTACTTTCTTAAGGGAAAACAAGCTGAATCAAGACAAAACTTATATTCATATATGATGGACTTCTACTGTCATTCCAATTTAACAAGAAAAAAAATTATATAATCAAAATTCCGGTATCAACATGGCAACTTATCAAATTAACCCCAAGCAACATATGAATGACAGGATGTTACCCATATAACCTTTGAGATATAACCGCTGATAACAACTAATTCACTCCTCCAAGCATATAAAATAGAGGCTATCTGCTCCTACACTGATCCTTGAAATTTTATTTTACTGTAGCCAAGATATTCAAAAGGATTCGTCTTAACTTCTAAAAGCAGAGTGGGTTAGATATATGAATATAAATAATATACTGTGCTAAAGAATCCAGATCCAGAGGAATAATCTTTTGGATGAAGATGTCCAAATTCAACGGATTATCTTAAATGCATCATGCATACACCTTTCACCAAGCAAGAGAATTAATGCTTCAAAATATCTAATTGATTAGCTTAACAAAGAACATTGAACTGAGACATAGGCAGTTAATTAGTTCCTCATTATTCCAACGGTTCAATATATGCTTCAATACTCCTGCATGAATATATTGAACTTCCAAAAATTAGAACTTTCCACGTAATACTACTCCAATCTAGAAATTCCGACCCACACAAGCTAAAATTTTTGGCAATCTTTTTATCTGTGTAAAATACAAAACTGATTCCTAGTCATTTTTCACGACTTTGTCATAGCTCTGCGCACATCACTGCCCTAATAATCTATTGATACTTTTTCTTTCTTCCTTAGAATGGTAGTGTCTCTCTCACCAATGCATATCATAGTTCTAGCTTCACTATGAGATCTATCTTACTGATTAATTAGTTAGTTACGGTAATAAAGGAGAATGATCCAATTTTTTCCTTGAAATATGGGGTTCTCTCTTAGATATCACTACATAAAAAAATAAGCATATTGCTACTGTATTCATCTACTGTTCTGACATCATCAACATCTATTAAAAGGATGAAAAAGGACCAAGATTGATACTAATGAATGTTTGTTTAAAATAAACGCCTTTTACTGAAGATCAACACAGATTTGTTCAATATGAATGAAGGTTTAATCAAACATTAAATTCTCACAAACACTAAACAATAGACAAAAAATTGATATAGAAGGGTGACAAGGAGGTAAAACAGAAATATAACCTCTTGTAAACCGTGTGAGTAATGTACACAAAATTTGGCCACAAATCAATGAGGAAGGAATTTACCAGAACACAAACATCGGTATGATTGCTGTAGGAGAATCTTTCAGGCAAGCAGTTAGTTAGGAGTTCTACAATGTGCCAGTTGGATAATGATGTTAATAGATCCTTTGACGGCAGCGTAGTCTTTAACTCCTCATGAAGTTTTTGAAAACCGGGCATGCTGGATAAGGAAGGAAGACATGTCAAGAGCTCCGCACGCAATTTTTGCAGGTCAGTTTTTCTCAGCACGTCAGGCAGATATGTCTCAATATCTACAACCTTTGGCACCTTCATTGCAGTGTAAATTGTTAGGCAAAGGAAGAGGAAGAAGCCAATCAAATGCCTGCAACGCACAAATAATTTTTCTATTCTTATTTTTCTTAAAATAAAATAAAATAAACATTTCTTGGCTAGAAAATGGAAGAGTCCAGGGTGTTCTTAGATTTTCTATACTCCTTTACTGTACTGTTGGGTTTTCTTATATCTCTATTTTCTCGGGTTTTTGCTATTCAATGGATTGCTATATATCTTATAATTGCTATACATGTTCACAAACAAAAAGTACACCCTCGTACCCAAAATTAGAGTTACTTCTTAATTTTTTTTATCACTACATACCCTTAGCGAAATCATAAATCCAAATGTACATATATATCAGTTTTAATTAGCATATAACATCATTTGCTTAGAAAGAATTATTAACTACAGTCTTGTAATTTAAAGAATGTGAGACATTCATATCCCATTTAAATCTAGATACACCAGAAATATGTCTAGATCAAAATTAAGATGTATCTGAGATAGACGTACTGTTTGGCACAAAATTGATGAGACAATACCCAACTACCAAAAAGCAAAATATAAAAGGAAACATAACACAGAGAACCAATGAATACCACAGTAATATTCATGTAATTGAATAAATACTACAAAAATTCAACAAAAATGGGGAAAATGAAGTAGTTGAAAAGTGGACTTACGTCCAGACATTGAGGGTTTCGTTGTGAATGGAGAAGATGCTCAAGAGGGTTTGCTTCATCGGCCACTCGGATCGATAATGAGAAAGAATGAACTCGTTGTCCTTCAAATAAGCAGGCAACGAGTGAAATTCCACCAACTGGTACTTGACTTTCTTCCACAATCGTTTTCCTTTGCTATCTACTCTTGAGATCTGAACATCATTCTCCTTCAAATCTGATGAACACATCCTTCTTCTCTCTTCTCCTTCTTCTTCCTCACAATTCTTCCGATTTCTCCTCGACATCCTCTGTTCAACTCACTAACATCAATTAACCACATCTATAATTATAAATTCGACAAATACAATTAATCACACACACATGTTTATATGTACATTATATCTGCAAAATGATGTTTAGTTGAATTAACAACTTTAAATGACGAACGCGTAAGCACAACGAATGCTTGTGATATTATGATTTTCATATATATATATATATATATATATATATAGTTACGGGATAAAAATGAAAAACAGTAGTAGTACCGCGTGAGAAGGAAGAAGAAGATGGGCGATGGCGGAGCTGGAGAAAGAAGGAGAAAATGTGGAAAGTAGTCCTACTACTAAATTGGAGGGGAATTTATTTAAGGCAAGCGAAATGGAAGTTGGAGGATAGTCAGAGTCGGTTAAGGCGTTGGGGGAAAACCCAAAGCCGCCAAAAATAATGAAATATTCCGTATAAAAATTAAAATGCTATTTACAAGTTAATTTTTGACATTTTCGATGTTACTAACTTGGAATTCACATTCCCATACGTCCTAGCTTGGCTGCATCTGTTCAACGCTGACAAATGTAAATAAACAAAAATAGATAATTGGTAGGTATACAATAATACAAATAATTGTGTACAAAATGAACTTATTATGGTACCCATTTTTATTTTTTTTTTCAATCTAATTTTTAATATTCACATGAATATATCTGATTATATGAGTTATGAGTTTTACTTCTTTTTTATGGTTGATTAGCTCTAAAAGACGTTGCATATTAGCAACTTCAACTTCTCTATTATAAACAGAAGAAGTTTATTTTAACCATAAAAAAATATATAATATGTAAAGTCACTTGCAACTTTCAACTTCAACTAATAACATATCATAAAAGAAGCTCTTCCTATAACATCAGTCTGCATAATTTCTTTGAGACCGTCTAGAGAAGCAAGAAGTCGAGTAAAATTGACTACACAAATAGTTGATCGGCTAATTGATCTGCGCATAAATTTTCTTCACAAAATGTATGTTACATTCGGATACACCAGTTTCTGTCGCAAAAAGAGCATATGAAGTCAAACAGTCTATAATCCATGCGACTTTTAAGGAGATCTTACGAAAATTAGACATGAAAAAATTATTAATTCTGTAATGTGATTATGTTTTAAAATTTTACGAGCATAATATCAAACAAAATAGAGGTAGTGTCCATTTCGTGAATATTAGTTTCAGAGAATTAACTAATTTAAATTGTTACTTTGAGTCCACAATTAAAAACGTAAATATCTTCATCTTATTAAACTATCAACTATAAAAAGGTAGCCGAATAAAAATATTAAATAAAAAAAATCAAATTAACGACACCGCTCTTTTTGGCAGGAGAAGGAATATGCAGAAATTATGCGGACAATCGCAAAGGATCCACCTCCAGAAAGTGACAGCAAGTAGATACCCATTACGAATTTGTTTTTTTAATGATGGCTTCGCGTCGTCGGCTGACCAAATCACTTCCCTTTCTATTTCAACCTCATGGAGGGAAGACGCTTCTTTTATTTTCTATTTTTTCTTTGGTGAGGTGGTTTCTATTTTCCTACCTAATTAACTTTGCGTATATTTATGAATAATAAAGTTGATAGGTACCCTCACTTGTATCTAATAAACAAATATACTCGATCTGGCCTTTTAAAAAATTTAGAGAAATGTTTTCTAATTTAGAAGTATGTTTTTAAATTTTGTGTATATCTATCATCTATGTTTACTATACTGATAATTCAGTGACGTTGTGTAGGATCATGTCATCTCTAATTTTCTGTTGTGGCAACAAGGAATGTTAAAGACCAACTATAATAACGAAATTATTCTTCGAAGTCGTTACTTTTATTTGATTCATGAAATGATTACTATATGCTATTTTCTCAATTCCAGAACTAGAGTTACAGAAGGATTTTTCTGAATTAGATTAACTTGGAATTTCTTGTAATCAGCAAAGCGTAAATAAATTTTTTACCGTGATCAATCAATACCTTTTATTTTGGGTTACATGTAATCAATACTTTAAGAGTTACCTTAAGCATATTTTAAATCTAATATCGATATGAATTCAATAATTTCTACATGATCTCCAACCACCACGATATTAAACCACCATATTTATTTATATATATACGCACTAAATTAATAGATAATACCAACAAAAGAAATGATATATTTTAACTTCCACGAGAAAACTGTGCCTTTAATACCACCAGCAAATTTCAACTAATAATGAACATACACATGCAACAAGCACATGGTACCCTACCTGCATCTGGGAACGGGATCAAAAATAAAGACAAATTTATACTTAGGAAGGGTTTGTCCTCAGCATGTGCGATAAAGATTACTATTTAGATTAAGGATATATCTATGTACAGAGTCAAATTCACATCAATTTTTACGAACGCTGATAAATTATGTACCAATTCACACCAATCCCTAATTTGAAAATAGGCAACCATTAGTGGACAACACAAGGCCAACCATTTTATTTATGGAAAGTTTTAGCATTATACACAAGTCCATCACTTGCGGACCACATATATGCAACATCTGATAAAGCAGATACAATGACAAGCAGATGCTAACCACCAAACATTAGCGTAGATGATAGTATGATACCACGCCCACTTACCTAAAGGAGTGGTGAGAATTGAGAACATTACTATTTGTCAATGATACTAAAACTCCATGAGATGCCTGCCTTATAGGAGAGACTTCAAATTTACTTTCCTATATAGACTTTTGTTTCGACAACGGAAAGCCTTGTTCATCTTATTATTTTTGCTGTTTCTTTCAGCAACCTTCCAGATCCCGCCACTTGAGGTAAACAAGACCAGCCCGGTAATGAGTAAAAGCCCCAGCCACGACCAGTATGTGAAATAGCTGGTGGCTGTGCCCAGCAATGTCAAATTTCCCTGGTATCCACCGTTCTGGAATCCTCATTGCATAAACCAACGCTCCTAGCCCATATAGAGCTCCCATTAATACTTCATACCCTGTTGTATGCAGTGCCTCAGGCTGGTTCCAGAATAACATAAGCTTGTGAAGAATTGGAGCCACCCCTGACACCCCCATCCCAAAGAATAAGGAAGCACGAATGCTACGAAATTCAGGTCTATCAAACACTGGAAGGAGGGAACCTAAGATCGTTGCAATGCCCAAGAGAGTTATGAATCCCATGTACAGATTGCAGAAGAAGGGATAACACATGAAAGAATAGTAGACGGGAGGATAAAACGAGGTTGAGATCAAGGCAGCAATCCCAGCATAATCAAGCCTAAGCATGATGTAAGACAAACGCTTTGAATGGCATGAGAGCAAGTGGCAAGTGCTACTAGCTAACAAGCAAAACATGGCTCCAACCAAGAAAGCAAAAAATGGCCACCGGGTGATTGGCCTTGCAATCAGTGGAGCTATTATGTTTGCCATGTCCTCTTTCATGCTATGCTGCATATAATCAGATAGTGAAAATACATTAGCCGCGTTTAACTTTTAAAGAGAAAAAAACGTTATGAGCATTTTGAGATGACGAAAAGAAATATTCCACAGGCCTGAAAAACTTAAAAAACGCCATAAACCACTAGGCTGATCAATCATTTGCATGTGAAATAATAAACATACAGTGACAACAATGTACCAATAATAAAAGTGGAACAATTAGAAAGAAACATTAGTTTATTATCAAAAAATAAAGAAGGAAACAAGAGGACCAAACAAAATTAGTTGAACATAATCCACCGGTGTATGCTCAACTTAAAGATGCAAGCCAAGGTATAGAATGCTAATGAGAAGTTATGGGTTAGCTCAAGTAGTTAGAGCACTCCTATTGGACTTAGAGGTCAAGGGATCAAACCTCATTAGGGTGAGAATTGAGTATGAGGTGAGAATTGGGCTAGAATTAGGGAGGAATTTCGCCGATCAAAAAAAAAAGTAAAGAATGCTACTGAACATCACCCTATATTTGGGCTAGTAATCTAGTTCCGCGACTGGGTGATTATTGGATGAACAGAAACATTCAGCGTTGTATTATATTTAATGATCTATTGAAAAAAAAATTACAAATTTCTCATAAACACTAAATTTAGAGGACGTCATAAGCAAGAAAGCAACAAATCAAAACTTTACCAGAACACAAACATTAGTTTGATTTCCATGAGAGAAGCGCTCGGGCAAACAATTATTGAGGACTTCTACAATATGCCAACTTGATGGTGATGATAGCAGGTGTGTCGATGGCAGTGAAGCCTTTAGCTCCTCCCGAAGTCTGTGCAAATCAGGTAGGTTTTCTTGCAGTTTAAAAAGGTCAGTTTTCTTTAGCACATCATGGAAATGTTCCAAGTTATGGATATCCAGAACCTTTGGAACCTTCATTGCTGTATAAATTGTTAGGGAAAGGAAGAGGAAGAACCCTATCAAATGCCTGCAAAACATAAGCGTTTAGCTTAAAAAGAGAACCGAAAATCGCTTGTCAACAAATATGCAATACACATTCGTAAGAACTGAAATAAGATTAAAATCCCATCATTAACTTGTAAGGCATTAATACAGTAGAAGGAAGAGTCATTTATAACACAGAAACTATTTTATCCTTAAAGGTATAATTAAATGGCGTTCACTAGTTGAATAAAACATATTCCTAGTGTAGTTCAGTTGGGCTCAATATAGGTAAAGTTGAATATTAATTCAGACTTCTCACTCCTCCATAATTTGTTCAATTTGTTCAACTAATGTACTTTATCATTGTTTCCAGAAGAAAAGATCATGACATGAACATGTGCCAACAGATTTAAGACATAACTTTGCCAAGGACCTGTAACACTGGCTGTTTTAATAGTGATAATAACTTATTACAACTTATATTAAGTATGATTATTGAACAATGAACTAAAATTTGAAAAGTGGCCACAAAATAAGCTTTAGCTGTAACAAATGTAGGTGATCAATGACAACTAAATATTTTTCCAATCTAAAATGATTAATATTTGCTTCCTCCGAGCAATACAAGAACATGAATAATTTACACAAAAAGTACAAAGAAGCAACAGAGAATATAATTTATATGGAAATAGAAGGGAGAAAATCAATAATGAAAGTCCAGTAATCAATATGGTTCTGAAAAACTCTAGCCCCAGTCCAAACTCAGCTTGCATGTGGTCAGTGTCAGGAAACCAATATGCATCATAGTTCTCAAAACAGATGTGCAGAGAAAATAGCCAACCAAAACAATAAATTTCATGCAAGTCAAGTTAGCAACCACTACAGGGCTATATTAATTATAGCACTTCCAACAATACCATTCTTCAGACTCTCCCACTTCTACAGTACGGCTCATGGTGAGACCAACCAAAGTGCAATATAAAACAAATATGCAAACCAACCAATCAAACAAGTCTGAACATGCTTCCACTGACCAAACAAAAAACATTATGCGCACCTAGAGATAATGAAACAAGATAATTTGATGATCTACCTATAACTAGTCAATAACCTCTTCAGCCTACACATAAGAGGACCTATTCCTGATGTTTGTAGAACTACCTAGTCACAAGAGAGCCAGCTCCAATGAAGGCCTTATATGATCAAAATGACCACATTCCACAAAACCCAAATTTTGCCATAAGAAATTGAGATATTATTTCTCAATTACTGAGATCTCTATAGTTTAACAAATCAAACTAGTTTTACTATATCCCTGAACCACCTAAAACGCAGAAATCATGTAGTGCCTATTCACCATAAATACGATATACACCCAACTGACCCGAGTATAGACTCCGATTGAACAGCAATAAAAAAAAATAAAAATAACAACCCACAAAGGTATGGGGAAAATGTAAGAATCTTACGTCCAGACATTGAGGGTTTCATTGTGAATGGTGAAAACGCTTAATAAGGTCTGCTTGAGCGGCCATTCGGAGCGATAATGACCTAAAATGAACTCGTTGTCCTTCAAATAAGCAGGTAAGGAGTGATATTCCACCAGCTGATACTTCACTTTCTTCCAGAATCTCTTCCCTTTCTCTTCTTTTGGGAGTTCATCCTCAATATTTGCAGATTCTGCACAAAGCTTTTTATCTTCTCGATTTTCACCCATTTTCTGTTCAATACATATCAATCAACTTTAAATTTCCGAATTCACACGCAATTGAGAATCTAACAAGTATATTTGATTATAGATTCATACCCGATTTGAGAGAAGAAACTCCCCGGAAGAAAACCTAAGAAGAGGGTTTTATATTGTTGGACAATTGCAAGCGATGACAATCGACAAGAAGGTGAGTTACGAGCTGCTTTGGTCATCGAAATCGCGTTTTGATTGTATTAACAGCAATTTGTGGCGGGTATAAAAAGGACCCCACATTAACCAACTTAATATGAGATCGTAAGGCAATTACCCTCCGTACATTTTTGTTGTCATTTATATTTTTTAAAGATGAATCTCAAAAAAGAAAAAGAAAAAAAGATGGAATTAATGTAATTATTCTTAAATTGTCTTTAATAAAAGGGAATAAAGAATTGATGCATGCATTTTTATAGGAAGATAATATTTTCACATTTCATTGTAAAACTATTTTGGGTATATCATAAAACTTTATATTTCAATCTATTCCACATTAGTTTGTATGTTCGTGCAGAACATAATTTTTTAAGGTAATATTAAAAATATAGACATTTTTTTAGATGTTTCTACTTGTAATATTTTTATATATGTAATTATATGTATAAGTTAATATTTTTTATTATTATTTGTGATAAACATGAAGGCATAAACTAATTGAGAGTCAAAATTAAATTGTTATTAGATTTGAGTCGATTAAAATAGTTTTTAAAAATAAAAAAATGAAAAATTAACTGAATTAATAACTGACACAACAAAGTCGACTATATCTCTAAAATATATAATTCGTCAATTAATATATAGTAATGCATTATAATATGTGTGCAAAACTCTATAACTTCATATTTGATGGGACCAAACTTAATACTTTTCCATCCACTCAATAAGCCATCTAAACTTTAACAATTTATTTTGTTGTTCTTAAAAAAAATTATTTGTTTTCGGAAACAATGTTCGAATCTGATCTAAAATTTCTTGAAGACTGCTTTTTTTTTTTTTTCCAACAATATTAATGTTATTGTATCATTGATCCCAACTATTTTGAAGAGTTCATTTATAGACTATAGTACAGCAGTTTCGGAAAATTTTAGTAAATGTTGCACGAGGTCATTTTCCATATTCGACTTTGGCGGAAGAATCAAAGAAATAAAATATTAACATAAAACTGACACAACCTGCTGTATATTATTTCTTCCGTTCTAAATAAAAAAATTTTATTTATTTTTTGATCGTTCTAAAATTAGAAATATATTTTTATTTTTGGACTATAAAAAGTAATTGAATTTCTTAAATATTATTTCACAACACTACTATTTTCATCAACTCAATTACATTCACTAATTTGTGATATCTACCATAACATTAACTATTATTAAATAACATGATAATAATGATATATTTAAAATATAAAAATTATTTTTAAAAATATATATCTAATTTTAGAATGAAATGAATAATAATAACTCACGAGTCACGACCACAAAATCAGACTTTGTGGGAGATGTTGGATTCTGTGAGATGCACGACTTCACAAATGATATTATGTGGGGTTTGCAATACAAATGAGAAACCAAACACGAGAGGGATGGCGATCGGAGATATTTATATATCATTGGAAGTTTCCTGAGGACTTGATTTTTACACCAGAAGTTCTGCTAAATGGTTGCCAATTCTCAAAATATTTGGTAATGAATAAGAAATTCGAGAGCAAAGATTAGTAGACTTTGGGTTAAGGTAACTCCTGTCCTCCTCCTACTAAAAGACTGACAAAATATATTTTAATTCGCTAAATCTTAAATTTTATTTTTTATTAAACAATACAGGAGAGAGAGAGAGAGAGAGAGGCGTGAGGTGTGGCATGGATTTTAGGTCTGACAAACCATAATTTTACTATTTTCAGTTATATATGAATATGAATAGTATATAAATTTAAAATGAAGTTTGTATGGCTCATATACCTATTAAATTGAGTGCAATTTTGAATTTAGTCGTAATAGTTCAATTATTATTCCCTCCGATCCAAAATAAAAGTTAAATTTTAAAAATATATTATTCTAAAAAAGAGTTAAATTTTGATTTTTTTTTGTTATTTTACGATAAATTTAAAAACTTTCAGTTACAAATTTATAAATATCGTCATAACTTAAAAATTCATAACAAATTTTATGAAAAAAATTATGATTTGTATATTTAATTTTTGATCAAAAATACAAAATTAATAGTTGTCAAAAATCTAAATGTTATTTTTTTTTAATGGATGGAGTACCAAAACTATATAAAATGAATTTAGATCTTTCATAAAGTCAAAAACAGCTTTACTTTACGCAATGTTGAAAAGGTTCCTAACTTCCTATTATAATTGAATCATTCAGTTGGTATGTTTTAATTATTTCCCAAGCCCACTCAAAATAATAAAAGGTTAATGACTACCTCTCCTCAAAATAATAAAAGGTTAATGACTATCTTTTCTAAAAATAGAAAGGTTAAAATTTTGAATTTTATAAATTAATAAAAAACTCTGCAAGTAGTTAATGAATATGTAAGTGTGTGCGTGAATTTTTAGACAATAATTTTTAATGAAATGCTATGTGTGTGTAATTTATTCACACCGTAATATTTAAAAACATAAATGAACATGGAAAGATTGAGAAAATTATATCGTCACATATTGTTACCACGCATTCTTGAATAAGTATGGGAAATCTGATTCAATAGTGTATAACTTGTCATTATTGGAATTGAAAGTTATTGAACAGTAACCACAAGAATACACTTTAACAATAGGCTTTTTTCTTCTTTTTTTTTTTTTTTGCTGACCTAAAAATACTATGACAACTATTAAGAGGCTCGGTTTCTTAATAATGATTGCCAACAAATACTAATTCAATTAAAAAATTTAAATTCTTAATAAATATTATGGTTGGACACAAAATTAAAAAAAAAGACCAAATCAAATAGAACCGAGTTGAAAAATCCAAAACCAAAATTTAACGGTTTGTAGTTTAAGAAAACCGCTTTAAGGTTAGTTGATTTTGGTTTTAAACTTTAAAAGAATTGAAATTGATCAAACTGATCAAATCGACTGTTTCATATATATTAAAATTGACACGAACATATATTTATATGTGTATATTATAATTTTCTAGTTATTTTTGTGATTTTCGTAACATTTAAAGGTTGTAACATTATAACAATATATTCCATTTAAGTAAATAATAATATTTTTTTTTCTAATACCATTTCTTATATTAATTATTAGTTGTAACAAGCACTATAAAGTTATAAGTATAAACAAAAACATTTATCTTAATACTATTAAAGTAATAATCTCTATAAATTTGTAAGTTTACAAGTAAAAACTAATACTAAAACCAATTTATAAGTTTATAAAATTGAAAACCCTAAAAATTGAATGTAAATGGTTGGTTTTGGTTTTGTAGATTTCATAATTGAAGCATGCAATTTAACTTTTTCTAGTAGAAAATTAATATGGAGTAATAATAATGGATAATGAAAATTACTTGTATAAATTAATAAAGGATATCAATATACTTTGATGTTAAAAATAATTACATACAAATTTATAAGTATAAAAATCAGAATCGTATTTAGCATGGACCGCCAAACTAATTTATTAACCATTTTTATCTTAAAATTGAAGATGCATTTAATTTATTCGATTCAAATTGTGGCAAATCAATTAGTTTTAAATTTATTTACCTCTAAGTGATGCAGTCATTATAATAACATAATTTATAAAAATCTTTAATTATGATATTTTTATAGAAACCGTTATGAATCATATAAATTTAAAGTTAATATCTCATTATTCGGATCCATAATTTTATAAGAAATATTATGAATAAGCAAATGTTGATAAGTCTTCTTTGATACATACGTTGATCTTAAATTTAAAAAAGAATTCTTCAACTTAAACTTTATATACTTAAAAAAGGGGGGAGGGGTGGCGCATTGGCGGTAGCCACGGTACGGAAAAGTCGAAATCCAATTATAGGGGCACAAATGTTGTTTTCGCTACCAAATATAACTTCGACAGAATAAACTGCATATTCTTTGCCTTTCAGCTTCAGTACTCGAATCGTATATAAAGGATTGGACAGACTTTTGGGGTTTAAAGTGCTACACAATCTTACGAGCTTCATTTTCTTCTCCGCAGATTTCTTTTTGGTACTGAAAACAACTACACATTCTCATCTCAATCCAAATTTTGATAGAATTCCGTGATTTGGTGTGTTTATGATCTCCTCAACAAGATAAATCAATTTTGTTTTTGATCATTTTTATGTTCAATTAGCTATTTATTCTATGAATACATGTCTTGTTTCGTTTATATGTGATTTCTATTGATCATGGACTAAATGGGAAGTAATCAGACCCAATTGCCCAATTCTGACTAATGCCTAATTTTTGGACCTTCACGATGCCCTTTTTTTAATAACATTTTTCCTAGTTTTTTTTTCTTTTTCTTTTTTGGGTTGTGTGAGTGTGGGTTTTCTTCTCTCTCATGTGGAGCGATGCATTTGGCTTGGTAGTTGGTACCTACTTTGATTGTGAAATCATATGTTTCACGTTTGATGTGAATTTATTGAGTTTGGATAGGTGATAAATTTAACGCTATAAATTACTTGAAATGTAGTCGTGGCACGGATTTTATAATTTGATATTTTGATATATACATAACACAAGTTGAATCATAGGATTTTACGGATATTCTATGATCAAATTTAGATGTATGTCTAATTTTGGAACGTAGAGAACAAAGACAAAATGAGGGTAGATTTTGATATGTGAAAGCAAAAAAAATCCCTTAATTGAGAGAGTACCTCTTTGTTTCTCTTATTTTTTAAATTTTATTTTATTTCTGTAGTTTACCTTTTAACCTTGTTAAACCTAAATGCCTTAGGAATGAAGGAGCATATTGAGTTTTATATTAATGAGTTCAGAGAGTGGACAAAGATTCTTTAAATTTTATATCTGCCATCTTTGGTTTCGGTATTAACTTATGTTGTTTGTCTTTCGTGTGTATGAATTAAAAAAAATTTAGTATTCTTTTGCTTACTGTACTTGATTCTTATGTCTGCTTATTTATTATTCTCTCAAGCTACACAAAAGAGTTGCACTAAATTTTATTCAAGCACATCTGTAAAATCCTAATATTCAAATTTAGTTTAATTTGATTCATGAAAAGGTCTATGTTGTAAAATAAATATATATTCTGACAGTAATTTCTTTTTTCATTTTAATCAATTCACTTTTAGGATTTTACTATCTCAGTACAACTGAAGTTTCTAGATTATATTTATTTTTTTAATTGGTCTTTCAGGTTTGCTAAAGTTTTTGATGGAAGAAGCACTTAGACTAGTATAAATTATCAGTATTGTATCTGGAGTTATGTAGGTTACATTTACTGAGCATGTGCATATACGTCTGAAGTGGTTTTGTGAACATTTTAGGAGAAGAGTGTAGTTGAGCTAGAAGTTTCATTCAAACTATCTCATGTAATCCTTTTCATTTGCAGATGTGCTGATAAGAGAGCTTTAGTTTGCGGCTTTGCGCCTATATCCTATTAAAGAGATATAGTAATATTGTTAATGGGTGCTCCTAAGCAGAAGTGGACAGCAGAAGAGGAAGCTGCCCTAAAAGCTGGAATTGCCAAATATGGTATAGGAAAATGGAGCACAATTCTCAAAGACTCGGAGTTCAGTTTTGCCTTGCGAATGCGTTCAAATGTGGACCTCAAGGTATCATGGCCTTATGATAGTTCTGTTGGCGAAGAAAAGTTTATTAATTCATGTTCGATTTTATAATATTTAGCTAAATCACCTGCAACATTTGTTGCCTCGCAAGCCATATAAATCCTTCTTGGCTTCTTGTTGTCATGTACTCAATATCGTTTTACTCTGCAATATTCGTTAGTAAGATTGTGACTTAACAGGATAAATGGAGAAATTTGCATGTCCTGGGAAGTGGACTTGGAGCTCGGCAAAGGTCTAGGCCTGTAGCTAAAAAATGTGTTCAGCCAACTCCAGTGCTTAATGATGATTCCATGGCTCTCGTCCCTTTTGTTGAGGGTGATTTTAAAATTTCTGATGCCGAGCCTCTTGCAATAATTAATGAAGCATTGCCAAACTGTGGTACTAAGAAACCAATTTCAAGGTTAGATCCTGCTTTTCATAATCTGAGTTCTGAGCATATCCATTGTGTGTCTGAACATAAAGTTCTTAAGTTGGCATAAAGTTTAGCAGCACTTGATCTTGAATTGGATTTAAACAGTTTAAATGAGTGAATGTGTTGGATCAGCTTTTTCCAACAACCTTAGAAATCTATTATTTGAACCACTTTTGACTTAGAGATGTTATTTGATTATCAATTCCAGTACACTGCTTACCAGTCATTGAACTAAGATAAAATCTGTACTAATGCAAAGAAACGAAATCCAACGCAAAAGCTGTATTTTATTAAGAGAAGATGGGTGCAAAAATCTGTCATAGGTTCTAATAAATTTGTGTACAAGACTGCAAGCCATTTCATCTTGTTTATATTGATGTTGTTACTCGACCAAATGGCTGGAACTCCCTTTCTCGATCTAGGTTGGATGATCATATATTGGAGGCTATATACACTTTGAAGGAGCCTCGTGGTTCTAATCGGAGATCAATTGCCATGCAAATCGAGGTATTTCTACAGTTCTACTTAAAGGAATTAATGAACTTTTAACTATCTAATTTATTAATAATCACAAAATAATTTTTTTGCTAAGTGAATCAGCTATAACTGCATAATTCCCATGCTTCATATTTGATGATTGTAATGTTTTTCTTATAAAGATCTTTTCATACCATCTATTTTTCTGCTATTAACATAACAATACTGCCGACAGTTTAATTGTATTATGTCCCCCTTCAACCCGGCCTACACTCTCCCGACATTACAAATTACCCAGCAAACTCTACTTAAAGTTTAACTTTTTAAGAAATACCAGGAAGAACGGCTTGAAGTTTATGTAAATTTCATAAATATCCTTTTCTAAATCAATACCTAACTATATCGTGATAGCCAAAATAGTAGCAGTTGGAGATCTACATATTGTTGGAGGGAATCCTACTTGTCTTCAGAGGATTAGAAATAAGCTGGCATTCCCTATCTGACGTTAGATAGTTCAATTATGGTATTCCGAGTCCAGACATCTTAACAAGCAACATCATCCACCTTGTATGCTTGTTGTCTCATAGATGTTTTTGTTTTAATATATTGAAATATTGAATCTTGATCTCTTAATGTCAAAATTAGAACCTGCAGGATCATCTTAACCCATTTGAACTTGTTGTGAGTACTCATATTTATCAATATTTACCCATTTAAATAAGTAGCTCATGCCCAAAAATTCATGTCAAACTTATATTATAACCTGCCTTTGAGCTTTCATGTTGAAAATCTTAGAAGAACTTTCATGTAGATAACACCCACTCCTGACATAACATCTATTCAGATTAAAATGCTTTATCATATTGACCAACAAACAAAGTAATTAACTGTAGCCTTATCCTCACTGTTTGATTTCTGGTGAATATTTGACAATTATGCTGCTTCCTTGACTACAGGAACTCATATTCCACAACCAATAAATGGATTCATAAGAGTTCTTTGTTTTAAGTTTGCTAATTTTATGTATGGTCTTTCAACACTCGTTGCAGGAGCAGTATATTACACCTCCAAACTTTGAAAGGTTGTTGGCTGAAAACTTAAAGCTCATGACAGAAAATGGAAAACTAATTAAGGTAACTAATCTATTTTCTGATGTCTGAAAAATGATTGATTTTATTTCCACACATTACTAATTAAAAAAAAAAGAGTCTCAATTTTAGTTTTCACACCTAACAATTGAAGTTTGTGACTGCATTCAAGATATATGGCCACCTGCAGAATGCTCTTCTGATCCCAAATGAAGGAACAAAAATTTTGATTTCAAGGTTGTAAACAGTCTAGCTAAGTGAAGAATGTTTTCTGCTTAGGCTTCCAATAGTTACGCTTACATATAAGAAAATTAAAGTTTGGTTTCTAATATGTAGTTAAAGGAGAAAATTTTAGAAGGATTGCATGCACATCTATTGAAAATATATCCTAATGCATTTCTGAATTCTGATACAATTCATGACTCCTCCTTAATTTTGTATACAGGAAGCCATTTGGAAAAGATAATGTTCTAGTTGTGAACTTCTGTTTGATATACGGAGTTCTTCTTTTGCTAGTTTTGTCCTTGAGTTGATGTATTTCTTTCATCCCCGACTTGAATACATTCATATTGAAACTCCCTGAATTTGATGTGTAATGGAAGTCTTATTTTGTTTTTTCTTGTGCCAGTTAGGGCAGTTGTTTTGTCATTGTTCAACATAAAGCAGGAACTTTTAGCTATTGCCGCTCTAATTTTAGTACGAGTTGCAGTACTTAATAACCCTCCTGGATTTGGTCTCCGGGGTTGTTTGTATTTTTGTTTTTTAACTATTCTGAAATGGTTCTCCCCCCCAGAAAACTGTTACTCTATGATCCAATTAGTCTACATGGATGAGTTCAACTGGGCAGGTTTTGCTTGGGGTGATTACTTAGACAATTCACCATTAGCAAAATTGTGTAAACTAAAATTGGCATGAGCAAGTTGTTTTAGTCCCTTTTCAACCTGACTTCACTCTTTTTTTTTAGTCTCTTACATACTGGTTGTTGTCTTGAAGAATATGAAATGGACTGGCCGGTTTTATATAATATGCTCAATCATCCTTTATCACGATAGGCAACATTATCCTTTTAAATTTCTGTAGTAAATTTGCATGATGCATATTCTTACCTGAGTAAGAAGTTAAATGAGTAAAATAAGAATGAAGTAGCCTAGTTATGTATTAGACCTCAGATCACAAATCTGTAATGATTTGCAGGTGAAGCATCAGTACAGGATTGCCCCAAGTTCAACTTCGCTGGATGTGAAAAAATACACTTCTCCATTGCTGCTGGAAGGGAAAAAGGTTCTGCCCAAAGCTGAGATGAACGGCAATAAAATTGTGACTTCCTCGTTGCTGATGGATGGGAAAAAACATTATCCAAAAGGGGAGGTGAATGTCAGCAAAGTTCCTACTTTAGAGATGCTGATTGAAAAGAAGGATCCTCCACTAGCAGAAAAAAAAGGTCATAATGTTCTCACAAAAGCTGACATTGTTGCAGAGCTAAAGAAGATGATGACTATGACTCCACAGGAGGCTGCTGCTGCTGCTGCACAAGCAGTTAAAGAGGCTGAAGCTGCTTTAGCTGAGGCTGAAGAAGCAACAAAGGAAGCAGAAAATGCAGAAAGTGAGGCAGAAACAGCACGAGCTTTTGCTGAAGCAGCAGAGAGTGCTTTGAAGTGTAGAAAATTCCGTACATGGTAAACGCATTTCCTAAAATTGATTTGTCTTTTTTATTGTCGTAATGCTTTTAGAGGAGTGCTAACCAGGACATTCACTTAGTTTGGACACTAATTTTTGTGGGAAATTGGGTTGTTGCAAGGTTGACATTTGACAAAAACAACCTGTTTTAAGTTGTTCTATAAAGCCTTGGCCTCTAATCCTTGTCCAGAATGTTTATCAAGTCAATATCCTCCTTCACGTGCACACATGCTGAGGCCAGCACAAGAGCACATGCACCACAGATGTCAAAATAAAATTAGCGGGAAAATTATTCAACCCGAACCCTACACGCTCAGTGCTCTGCTACCATTTTAGATTATCATCTCAGGTAAAAGCTTTAAGGCATAAAATTTTGGTAGAAGTCTGAATCTGAACAATGTGTTAAGCCAAAGTCCAGCACTTTGACATGATCAGTTGCTTACAATGATACTATCGTGGATGCTTTTACTTCTCAATTCTCATATATTTCTTTTCACGTTTTGATGTTTGAACTGATCATAGGTTGATGTCTTGGAATAAAAGAATCACTTTATCCATGGCCAGAAATGTATATTATCTTAAAGCTTACCGTAGTAAAATTGAAAGAAATATTTGTCTCATGAAAGTCCTTTCTAAATGCTGAAAGGTTGACCTTTTTCCTGATATTTGTTTACTATTTAGTGGTTTGAACAGAAAACCAGTGCAAATAGTTATATGGCCTGATTTTGTTTTGTTATTCAGTAGATGATGAGGAGCTTATGGATAATACAAAATTTCCAGGTTCATAAACTGCATATGATTTTGCACTTTGATATCTTTCTGATTTTCTCATACTTGATGCAAATTGAGTTTTTCTTCCTGTCATGTATACTGGAAAAAAGTCTGTGCCAAGGAAACACGAGACTGCTGCCCTTGGTTGGCTGTCATATATGGTTTGTTATCGGTGTTCAGCATTTCAAATAATAGTGTTTTTAAAATTTGAAGCAACCATTTCTGATAGCATACTAATTTACCCTTTTTGTTTTTGTGTTTTTTTTTTCTCCCTTCCAAGCTGAAGTTTTGCTTGAATCAAATATTTGCAGATTTCATAACTCCTCCACAGGATTTCTTTCAGACGTTGAAGTGTGCGAAGGCTTGACTTAGCATCTGACTTCTGCTGTCATTGTCAAAGCATGTCTCTTAACTGTGGATATGGGTGGACTTGTAAATCTTATAGCTTTTGATAGATAGATAGATAGAACTTCAGGGTTTTGCCTTGATTTGAATGATACATAAAAATTGAATTAGGAAAAGATTATATAAAGAAATACACAAAAGATGATAAACTGGAAAGACAAAGGATGATCAACTGGAATTTTGTCGGTCACATGCAATTTATTCAAGGATACAGGGGATATTGGCTTTGCCTATCGATGGTTCGAAATCTAATCAATCCTATATTTCTTTTTCATCAGTCAGCCGTGAACTTCTAGATCTAATCAATCAACGGACAATAGTTATTGAAGAGGGCCGGAGTCTATTAAGTATTAACAATCTTTGAAATTGTAACACTTCAGAATTCAAAAGAAAGATTTGTTTGTTTCTGTTTAATTTTTTGAGATTTTAGATTTTTGTAATATAAATTATATTGTTATAATCTAGAATTTTCAGAATTCAAGCTGAAACAAAAATGACCTATATGCATTGGACTTTTAAATACACATACGTGCGTCAATGTTCCATTGAAAATATAATTCATCAGATTTTTGAAAATATATGGCAGGTCGTTACGTCAATGTTCCATTGATAGTATAGTTATGGCAGAATGCATTCGTTCATTTGCGCTAATGAAATCTCAAGTACGCCACCTTCCATATATTACTGTTTAAAATCCATTTAGTTTGAAGTGAAGCTCAATGGCGGAAGGTGGACTGACTGCTCATGTTTAATTACAAACCCAAAATATAACACCTGCCACTATACAGAAGAATTAGGTGACACTTAAGAACTTTAGATCAAACATACAAACTCCTCTCATTCATTATGTAATAACTTGATGTACAATTCACAACAATTCGGAAGAAGGCAGCATCGACAGGGCACATGACAGCCATGTTAAGACTTCCATCTTTCAGAAACTTAAACAAACCCCCAAATATCTAGATATGGACCAGTTCTTTAGCTCTTCGATTTAGAATGCTTAACAAGCCAATCTATGACGGAGTCAATGTTGGTTGAATTCTTGCATGAGATCATAAAGCAGCACACCTCTCTATCAGTAATAGATTTGAGACCCCTGCAGAATATCGATGTTATTCTCGATACTCGAGTCGGACGAAAAAGAAAGACTCGAAGAAAATAATACATCAGTTAGGGTAAACAGAACAGTCTCGACTTACATCTGATCAGTCAAAGCTTGCTTAGACAATGCTCCTGCCTTATCAATCTTGTTGCCTAGAACCAGTAGAGGGATGCCGCCGAGGGACGGTTTGCTCAGCAAATCATGCAGCTCACTTTTGGAGATGCTGAAGTTGTCAGGATCAGCAGCATCAACAACATAACTGCAGGATAGGATTATATTGGCATGAGACCATGATAACTTGAATTACTCCTAATTGAACATCAAAGCCTCCTAATCAGGAATAAACATTGGCAATGATATTCATTAAAAAAAAATGAGTAAAAAATGGACAACAACAACAATCCATATATAATATTAGATTCTATACATAAAGCTGCTAAGTTTAAGTAAATGCTAAATTTCATTAGATTTTCACCTAACATCTCTTAGCATGAAATCCCATATTGATTCCAGTCAATTGCGTAAAATACTATGTTACTTTCCAGAAAATTAATCACAAAACAGAAACCTAAGGGAGGATGTCAATTCAGTTTTGGCTATCATCCAGTAGCTCCCACATTAAGTCAATCAACTACTGAAATTATGAACTCTTTCTTTCAGTTTACAATAAAAGGGAAAAACTTTCTGGACTATACCGCACCTATAAGGATCATATTATCATATTACCAACTCAAGGAACCTGCTTATTTACAAAGAAATAAATTAACTTAAGACCTGGATCATAAATTAACACCAGCCGAACCATGAGTCCTTCAGTCAGAATATGACAAGTTATGTATAGTAAAGATAAGCTTGTTAGCTGTTTATCTATTTTACAATCACCTTGTGTATTTAAATTTAGAAATCCAACGCTTTGATAAAGCACGGAATCCCGAATGGAATGATTTTGACTATTGATTCATTAGTAAAAAACCTTCCCCCACTTTTTTAACTGACAACAAACAACAATATTTGTTGGTATCATTTTCAGGCATCAAATTTTAGCTTAGATGCATGTCATAGTTAATTTTCAGTTCAATTTGATGTCTTAGTACTTGATTCAGCAGCTTTAGAGTCGCATCTATTTTTTACAATAAAAAGAAGAGTCGTATCTACTGATTCAATTCTAAATTTTCAGCAGCATCTCATCTTGTAAATTGTAATACAATGATAAGCTCTATGAAAGAGACCTGCTTATCATCGAATTTACTATTTTTGTAGAGCGACTTTGTAACCGGTTTAAAGAACACAACCACAGCAAAGACTAAATAAAAGAATTATCTGAGCCAGAGGAAAGATTACGTACACAATAGCAGAAACTGCACGACAATATCTCTCCCACATGCTTCGGAATCGGGGTTGACCACCAAGATCCCACAACTTTATTGTGACATTTCCTTTAGTTACCTTTCTCATATTAAATCCCACCTACAAATTGAACAAGCCCCAATCGTCAGAATAAAAAAGGCAAAGAGATTGACACGCATTGGGCATGTTTACCAGGTTGGACAAAGATCATGATTAGCTCTAAGAGCTTCTGTAAGAGTAGAACATACCGTAGGAATCATATCCTCGCTATAACCACCGGTCTATAAACAAGAGAAATAGAGTCGGTTACAGGCACATCACAATAAGAACACATAGCTTCATATAAAATATAATTGATCAATCAAAGTAGACAACATTAAGGAAAACATAAAATGGTTATATTACCGCAATAACATTTACAAGAGAAGTTTTTCCAGCATTTTGAAGGCCTATCAAAGAAAGTTCCATTTCTTGCTTGAAAAAGAGGCTGTAAGCATTAAAAACATACTATGAGATCATGTATTTTCATGGCAGGATATATAGATGCAATAGGCATAATTGAAGTCTCCAAGATGTTTTCACGAAAAATAACACATCATCAAAAGTGACCAGAAATTTAAGATAACAGATGCTTTTGCCACTTCATTGATCTGGTCAGGTCGGATATACATATTTCAATAATAGAAATATTTTCAGAAAAAACGACTCATTAAACTTCAAAATACCCAAACATGATGTGCATTACCAAGACAATTGAAATGTTTCATTTTGCTTTAAAGGCAACTAAACTTCAACACTTATTAAACGATTACTCAAGAAACAGAATCCCAAGAAGGTAGATGAAAGAAACAAGTTTACATCATTTAAGGTACTTTTATCATAATGTCTATGTATGGTCCTTCTACAACATCTAATATGTGGCAGTTGCTAACTCCAAGTACATATGCTTCTGCCCCATTTTGGTACATGTGAATTCATATGACAAACTATTGTTCATTTATTATTAGGCACCTGTACGTTAGGATTGGATTGTCTTTCTGCATCAACACTAAATTTTCAACTACATACTGAAAACCCATCAAAGTTGAACCATAAGGAAGAGGATATATGTCAGCATATTAGAGATCATCCATCATACAGTGAGTCTGAGGACCACAAACATATTGGATTAATAAATGGGATTTATGGATGACCACACAACAAAACAAAATAGACACCATCTTATCTCAACAATAACTCAAGTCCAATTAAAAATCCAGTTCGAACTAAGACAAATAAAACCACCAGATGCAAACTGAATTCACAGCATGAAACTCATAAAAAAAAGTGCGGGATCGAAAACGCATAATAACAGATTCTTTATCAAACACAAGGCACGAGAAATCTGATGGATTTGAAGTCTAAAACAAGCTCAAGTATTTATTCTCGTACCAGACACAACATAAGCGCGCATTATTTATATGTAAAATTAAAACGGATGAGAATGTCAAAGGAGGCATAAATTAGAAAAACATAAACGAATAAACACCAGCATCTCCCATTGAAATTGATTCAGGCATTTACAAATATAGGAAATTTCGAAATCAAACGGCTTAACGTATAGATAATCTGTAAATATGTAAAGCAGCAGGAGACAGATAAAAAGATACATAGAGAATTAATTAATTTTTTAAAAAAACAGTACCTTCGAAGCCAATTAAGAAAAGCTTCCCACAGGCCCATGGCAAATGCGAGAGTACGCCACAAATCAAAAATAATACACCGTAATAATAATAAACACAGAGAGAGAGAGAGAGAGAGAGAGAGAGAGAGAGATGATGGATCTACAATTCAATAAATCTTGTGTTAAAGAGAGAGAGTCACTGAGACTTCCTTTTTACCATCTCAGTTTCTCTCTCTACTTTACTTTCTACAACAAATTGATCGATCTGTTGAATACACTTTTCCTTTTTTATCTTTTTTCTTCTCTCACAGTCGTTCTCTCGGACGAAGGAGGGAGAGGGAGGGAGGGAGGAAGGAAGAGTATATAACAATCAATTTTGCGCATAACGATGAAGAGGTGGAGAGAGTGATGTCGCGGGAATGATTAAGCGGACAAGACAAAAACCCGATTCAGTTTTAACCTCGGGCCATGATAAAACTACGAATTTGACCAGGATTGGGGTTGCTGGATAGCAACTACGTGGACCTATCAAATGACAGAGTCGGTGTCAAAGATTACATACGCGCGAGTATAGCGCGTGCGAAGGGAGATTTGACTGGCGGCGTCTGTGCATTGGCTCGTGGTTTCCGGGCTCCTTTCCATTTCCATGTTTAGCACTAATAACGCACTGCTTTTTCATTTGTTCCAAAATAGCACTGGTGTGAATCCCCCCACTAATTTCGTAGTTTTAAATTGCGAGCAGATTTTTTTTTCTTAAATGGAAATCAGTTCGCAGTTTGAAACTGCCAAGTCGTGATTCTGAAGTTTGAAACTGTATAATTGAGACTCCGCAGTTTTAAACTGCCGAAGCGTTGCCATGTGACCGGTCAAAGACAAGTTAGCAGTTTAAAACTCCGACCTGATTTCCAATTTTTTTTTTAAATTAGTTTTGCAGTTTTGAAATTACGAAATTAGTTTGGGGAGTTTTCACACTAATGCTATTTTGAAACGAATGAAAAAGCAGTCCGTTTTTTATAATGTCACAGTCTGACAATTTTAAACATAGAAAGGTCTTTTGTAATGAATCCGACAGTATACAATCAAATGAAATCATCTTGTCAGTTGCTATCCCCGTTAACAACTAATTTGTTGATTTACTTATTTTTAAAGTGACATTTAATATTTATTAGAAATTATATATGATTTTAATTTTTTATTTATATAAAATTTTAAATAAAATATTTTTAGTTTTTATTAAGTAATATAAAATATATAATATATATTCCATATGTTCTAAAATTATAGATATAGTTTTTATTTTTTAAAGTTAAACAACGACGTATTAAAAATATCTATGAAAATTCTAAATGAAAATTTTGTTTTAATCAAAGGGTTTGTCATAAATTACAATACTAGAATAATTTTATTAACTAAAATTAATTAAATTAGTGTTAATTTAAATTTTAATATGTTGTCATTTGATTTTAAAAAGTGAAAAACGTATCTCTAATTTTAATAATACGTGCAATAATAATTATTTTTCGAGCAGTTAATATGGACTTAATTGTGGCATAAACTTATCGGGTCTCAGCCACCTCGTCTGTAGTTGAAAGGTTCACTTGTATACTATTGCCCCCAGTTCGTTTATTCAAATCATTGGATTTCAACTACTACAACAAAATGATACGGATTAAATATAATCGAAAGTGGCCATAATATTAAAGGGGGTGAAATTTTTTTAATTGGAGATAGATCTACGATTACAAGATATTACATAAATTTATATAACAAATTAGATTACAGAAGTTAGAAAATATAATTAATAAAGTTTATAAATGATACAAATTTAATATTAAAAAATAATTTAGTTCAAAGGTGAATAATTGATAGATACAACACAAAGAAGATATAAAATTGAAAACATACATGGTGAATGGTGAAGTCTTTGTCAACCTATTGTTCTTGGTGAATAGTCCAGTAGAGATATAAGAAAACTTTATGAATTTAATAATATTCCAAACTTAACTCTCATTTGTTAGCAAGTGTATAAAGTTTTAGCGTGCTCAATTACATGCTTCGTTTATAAAATATTTTATTTAATAAATAAATAAAACATAACAAAATAACTGTTAAGTTGTGTTAATTGGCACAAGTCACAATAAACATTTGTAATCGAGTATTTATCGTATAAAATTTATATTATATATATATATAATGTGAAAACGTGAATATTTGAATTCAGAATATTATATATTTATAATAAGATATAATTTTTGAATAGTGTAGTTAAAAGATTTTCATGTTAGTGTTTTTAAATTATTCGGCATTAGTAATTTTAATAGGGTTTGTTAGTAATTTTAACGTAATTGTTGATAATGTCAATACATATTATGTTAATGTTAGGAAAGAGTGTTTTCATGTGATTTATTGATGCATTAATATTATTAAGTGCCACATTAATATCATTAAATATTTATCTGTAATGCAACAGAAGTTTTGATATTATTTTCGTATCACAATTTGATTGATTTACCATATTTTCTTTTCATAATGGGATAAAATATTATTGACATACTACCAAAATTTTCAAAAGAAAAAAGAACAATATAATAAAATGAAAAAAAAAAATGTTCCCAGGGTGACTGGCCATCACCTCCCTTGGACCATGACCATCACTATACTAAGTCACCAAATTTGGGCTGGCTTGTTTCGGCCGTAACTGTTTAGCCGGCCCAGCTCTTCTATTTGACATGTCTAAATGATTCCCTATTAACAACAAGAACAAAAAGTTTGTAAAAATAGGTTCATATTATTTTATTGTTTTTTTTTTTTTGAGAAAGTAACTGAATACTATCTTATATTATAATTTTGACTTTTATTATAGTACGGATTAAAATAATTATTATGTCAGGCATAGCCAATTGTATACTCTTGCCGTTCTAGAAAAAAATACATTTAAGTTTTATATGGATATTAATATTGTATATTTGATTGAAAATTTTAAAAATTATACAAATGCAACTCTTTTTGTACTAGTTCATTATCAAATGTAAATATTTTTGTGAAACGGAGAAATTATTAGAGAATATTAAGTTAATTTCATCATAAAAAAATATAATTAATTATGGGGGATACTCAATTCTGCGGAGAAATAAGTAAGAACAAAAAGTAAAAAGTGAAGTACCAAAACGGAGGTGCTTGTTATTGTTATTATTTGGTTATAACTAATACGGAGTATTATGTAAAGTCGGAAAATACCACTCCTTCATAACCTCTTTTATGTAGAACAAAGGGAGGTCATCACCGGTGCTCACATGCACAATAGTGTCTAATATAAATGAGACAATAAATGTTTATTGTACGAGAGACTTAAGGCTTTTATTAAATTTCATGATTATCAATATTCTCGCGGGCTGTATTAAAGGAGGAGAGAGAAGAAATAATCAATTTTGGATGAAGAGTTGTCGATTTGAATTTTGTTTTAATATGTTGTACCTCTTTCGTCTAAAAAATAATAGAGAGATATTTTATGTTTTTTATGTGGTTAGGTCAAAGAAAGTTACCTGTTAAGGACCAGATGGTTAGTAAAAATCAAGTAGACAGAACAAGACTCAAATCTACTAAAATTTACTAATCCAGACAATCATTGTTAAAATTTGTCGCTTTTTTATTATAAAATAAATTTTAAAGGTAAATTAGAGGTAGGATACTTGTAGAAGTCAATTATGACATAATTATTTGTGGGTCGAGAAAAAATTGTTTAGTATTTGTTATATTTGTTGTATTTCACTCAATACTCTGACCATTACTCTTTTCTGGTATGGAATTAATAATAATTAATATTCCCTCTATTTGAAAGGAAAAAAAGCGAATAAAAAAAAAAGAGTTGATAATTACATAAGTTTGCTTGTGAAGAAGATCAATAAACTATCACAGTTAGGTTTGTAAATAAGTTAAGTCGAGTCGAATAATAATTGAATTTGATTTGTTAAATTTGTTGTCAAATTCGAAATAAGTATTTAACGAACATTTATCATCATGTTCGAATTGCACTCGAATTCTTATCGATCGAGTTACTCGCAAAATTCGATCATTCAAATGTCGGTAAATTTCTGATTTAAATATTTTACTAAATATCGAATTGAGTCTAGTAAATTTTTAAAAAATGACAAAATATCAAGTCTATACGAGTAACAAATCGAGTTGAATCAAACATATTAAATGATCGACTTCATAATTAACAATAAAAAAAATGTTCGACCTTAACTTGAGAAGAATATCAAATTAAGTCGAATATTTATCGAAACAAACCAAGTCGAATATCAAACAACAAATTATAGTGTTAATCATGATAAACAAAAATTAATGAATGAGCTACATTTATAAGGTTAGAATGGACTTTTTAAAAGTTATTTTATTTTGAAGGGTACAACTTACACTTTACTCACATTTTTTAGACGCGAAGAGCATATATTTTTTAGGTCTTATAGCAACATCTAACAAGTAACTAAAGAATTTTTATTACAATAGTGTAGCAAAAATATACCTACAACAACAATTCATAAATTAAAAAAATGTAACTGTACGTCTGTACGCCACTAAAAGTAAAAGAGAGAAGTTAACGAATTTGTCCACATAATTTGTGAGTTTTGTATATAGCAAAATTTCATTTACGGAAATAAAATCTACAAATTAAATTGGTGAATTAAAATCCATAACTATTGACTACAGTATATCTTACGATTTGCAATCTAAAATTCACTTAGAGCCGTAAAATCTAGCATTATATATATACACACACACACAAAAACAGATAAGTGCAATACTCAACCCCCAATTTACATCAGTAGTTGTAAAGTACTGGGACTCGAGGAGTACAACGAAAGTAAAACATGGCACCCCAAAATCTCCAGAAGCAAGACAACACAGCACAGCTCACACTTATATATATACATACATATATATATATATAAGTAGAGAGAGAGAGAGAGAGAGAGAGAGAGAGCTGCTAGAGTTTTTTGGTGCTAAGTCGTGTTCATCGTCTCCGCTTCCATCTCCATTAGATCTAATTTCTACTTCTATCCACTATTAACTGCCCAACCTCCTCTTCTCCCCTTAATTTTCATCAAAGACTCTATTTTTTCTGCAGTTGATCCAAAAATAAAACTGGGTTATTGTTTTTGGAGATCATTACATGCTGAATCTTTAAATATCTGATGAATTTCAATAGAGTTTCGGATTGCTCGATGTAGATATTTGGTTCCTCTGATTACTGAAATGGTATTATCAGGTAAGCCTTTTCGATTGTGCTCAAACTGTCCTGTTTTTAGATAATCTTTTTTGGGTAGTTTATCTATGACCTTCTACTTTCATTTCATGTTTTTGTGTTAATATATGGCAATACTTTTTTAATTGAGGAATTTTTAGATGGGTTCGTTCTGGGTTTATGTTTTCTTAATTGGGTTTTGCTGGATTGAAGTAATTTCTAGCTTTTGGGGGTTTAAGTTTTTACTCCGTAGTTAGAAATGCAGTATATTCGCTAGTTAATTGAAGACTGAAGACGTCAATTCCTTGAGTCTTATCATGATTCTGTATTGGTCACCTGTTTTCAGTTTTTCTATTTTGCTGCCTCTATAAATTATCCTTTCATATGCTTTGAAGATTTGATCACCTAAAACTTAAAATTACTCGAAATTGTGGATTGGGTTACTGATTTTATCATCGGTGCCATTATTATTAAGAGTATGACATGTAAAAGAACATTCCGGTATAGCTCCATTGTAAATTTATTATAGTCAATCAATGAACTTGTGCTAAGAGGAATTTGCATTCCTTCTGACTTGTAATCTACCATCCATAACATCATATTGTCTGTGTCTTTTGTCCAAGTATATACATATGTATGGGTTCTGTAAATCGTACTTTCGTGGTCGGGAGCTTTCCAATAAAATATAGTTTGTGTGGTTGGGATCTTACTTTTGGTCTTCCATAGGTTGCATTTTCTTGATTCCATGATAATGCGGAAGATAGATACGGAAAACATTATGAGGATGAAGAACAAATACCGCAAATCAACCACTTTACGTTGCAATGCAGGAAGCAGATGCACGATATCGATATTCCTGTGGACCCTGATTGGATTTCTTATTACGCTTCATCTTTGTTCCCTTGTTAATCACAAAGATGTCCAGGGTGGAGAGATCCAAATGCATTCGAGTCACCATCCAGTTTTTCGGGAACTTGAAGAGGTTGAAGAGGAGAATATACAAATTCCCCCACCAAGAAAACGGTCCCCACGTGCAGAAAAACGTAAGCCAAGGAGACCAACCACCCTTGTTGATGAATTTCTTGACGAGTCTTCCCGGATTAGGCACGTATTCTTTCCTAATCAGAAAACTGCAATAGGTCCTGGGTTGGATGCTGAGAATGGTAGCTTGTACTATTATCCTGGAAGAATGTGGTTGGACACTGAAGGAAATCCAATACAAGCTCATGGAGGTGGTATTCTATTCAATGAGATATCAAAAACATACTATTGGTATGGAGAATATAAAGATGGTCCCACTTACCATGCTCACAAGAAAGGAGCAGCACGGGTAAAATTTTGACCCTGTTTAGTCTGTCATTCCTGATCATGAATTAATAAATGGGGATGGTGTTTCTCCCGTTGTGTGATCTTATTTATATGTATTTGTAGGTTTGACATGTAATGTCTTATGTGCTGATTGAACTAGATTATGTATTTATCTATTTTACAAATCATGAGAGAGCTTATGTGTGCATCACATTATGTGTGACTAATTTTCCAAACTATATCCTCATGGTATTTTCCTTTTTTAGATACTATCGGTGGCTTAATGCATTAAAGTTCTCTGTAGATAAACATAAGTGAACAAGTACGATCCCAAATTCACACCCATAGAGCTTTTTACGTGTGTGAAGAATTATATTCGCTGAAGTATTGTTATATTCTAACCTAAATAAAATTTCATTATCTTCTATGATTCCAATGTTAATCATCTTCAATCCCAGATGAATTTTCCATATAATATTTTTTCTTAACATCAACATCAATAATGCCTTTAGCCCAAACTAGTTTGGGAAAACCCTTTAACCCAAACTAGTTAAATAGTTATGATCATTTTTTTGTTATGAAGTGTAAATGCAAGCCTTTCGGTTTCTTTCCCTGGAGCTGTGAGGGGAAGCCCTCTCTTATAGAATCCCTTTAGCTCATTCTCACTTCTTTGCAGAACTATTCGATGTTCAATCAATCACAATATGTAAAAATGGCAGTATGAATGCCACTTATGGGTGTTTTGACCCAGTCTGCAATGCGAAGTTTTATCCTTTTTTGATCTATTTCTCTTTTAGTTCAACTCTCTTTATTAGAAACCTGTTCTAGCCGTTACCGTAATACCCATTCAAAACACTTTGTCTTTTAGATACATTAAACAAAAAACAAAAAATGAAAGGTATGTGATGGATTTTCTCACTTAAAATTTTCTTCACGCTCGTGGGACTTGCCAATTTGGTTTTATTTCTTCATTGGTAATTCAATGGAAAAACTGAACCAATAGAAGGTTAAAAATATGCTTCATCTCTTCTTGACCTAATTCACATCACCAGTTTATCATTCTAATTAATTGATGTACTTCGAAGCTCTTAACATAACTACAATTTCAGGTTTTTGCCCTTACGTGTACATTTTGTGAGTTAGCAACTTTACAACACTAGCCTTTTTACCTATTCTGAGTATTGAGACATCCTTCCCTCTCTTTTTAAGTTAGCGAAGAGAAAACAGATGCAATTGGGACATCATCCGTCTCCCTCTCTGTCTTACTCATATACAATTTTTTTTTTCCAGAGTGTTTTATTAGAGAGTTAATGACTCAAGAGCTTTAAGTAATTCTGATATTTGCTGGTACCTGGTGCTAATTAAGGCCTTAAGTTTCAAGTACTAAAATGTGTGGTTTGATTACTATTCTTTTCTGGCAATTAGTTTGTCACCACCTACCTTTATCTTTCAGGGAAATTTAGGTCTCGTCTTTTCTAAAACATGTCCCACAAAGTTTACTGGGTGGAATAATTTTCTTCTGTGATGTATGATTGTTCACTTCAGGTTTGAGTTCCTATGTTATTGTAGGAGTAGGAGAATAGTCCAGAAAAGTTGAGCTTTGGAAATTTATTTCATCAATGACGCGTCATTCTTGCTAATAATATGAAGTCCCTCAACCTTGTATATGTAAACTAGGTCGCTAACTCCACATATATAATTTAGTGGTTTTAAGTTGGATGTTTCAACATTTCCTATCTTTGAGGAGTCCACCTTTGACGATTTGTAGATCAGATATGCAGCATAAAAGAAATTGATTATCCCCTAGAGATGTAGCTCCAAGCCATTTCCAGATTATTTTGTGATACAACTACAGCCCCTAATACTCAGATATGCAAAGAGTTTCCAAATGTTTTGATTTTTAGTCTTTGACTGGCATGTAAGGAATCCACTTGGCGTAGTCTGCTTGGATATCCTTCTATGGAGAAATATTGGAGTTGGGAGAACTGTAACCAAGCCAGAAGATCTTCTTGAAGCACGTGGTGTTTCAGCTTCTAAACCTGTCTCCAATTTTCACTCGCCCATATCTCCGTTCTTTCTTAACGAATTAAAACAACTCTCTTTATTGAGTGTAGAATATGTACTCTCCCCTGATTGTCTTTAGATGAAATACAGGAATATGGAACTAATTAAGTAGTCTTAATTTATCTACTTTAATCACTCTCTACTTCTCATGATAGGGCTTTCAAACGATTATTGCAGCATGGATCCCCTCATTCAGGTCTTTTATGGACTCGTTTCTTTTACTTATTATAGAAAATACTTTAGGTCATTGATTTCAAGACTTCTCAAGTTTATCACCTCAGGAGAATATAATAGCTTCAGGATGAGCTTCAACCTACAAATATTGCATTTCATTTGATTGTCCTTGTATTTTTTTTGGCTTGATCTGTGCAACTGACCCACAGTATATATTACCATGCTATTATGGCACTAAAATAATTTGTACCCTGTCATACAGGTTGATGTAATTGGAGTTGGTTGCTATTCTTCGAAGGATCTTTGGACGTGGAAATTTGAAGGCATTGTACTGGCAGCGGAAGAAACAGACGAGAATCATGATCTTCACAAATCCAATGTGCTTGAGAGGCCAAAAGTAATCTTCAATAAGAAGACGGGTAAATACGTGATGTGGATGCATATTGATGATGCCAACTACACTAAAGCTTCAGTTGGTGTTGCAACTGGTGATTCCCCTGTTGGTCCATTTGAATATCTGTACAGCAAGCAGCCCCATGGATTTGATAGCAGGGACATGACAATTTTCAAAGATGACGACAATGTGGCATATCTCATATACTCCTCTATAGACAATAGTGAGCTTCACATTGGACCTCTCAATCAAGATTACACTGATGTGACGACTGTTGTGATGAGGACTCATATTGGGCAACACCGAGAAGCCCCTGCTCTGTTCAAGCACGATGGAACTTATTACATGATCACATCAGGCTGCACCGGCTGGGCACCTAATGAGGCCTTGGCTCATGCAGCGGAATCAGTTTATGGGCCATGGGAGATTTTGGGAAACCCTTGCATCGGGGGTAACAAAGTTTTCCAGCTCACGACATTCTTTGCTCAGAGCACATTTGTGCTACCTGTGCCTGGGACTCCAGGTTTGTTTATATTCATGGCAGATCGTTGGAATCCTGTCGACTTGAGGGACTCGAGATATGTATGGTTACCATTAATAGTTGGTGGACCAGCAGATCGACCACTTGATTATAATTTTGGGTTCCCATTATGGTCTAGAGTGTCGATCTATTGGCACAAAAGATGGAGGCTACCCTCTTTGCCGAGCAGAGAGAAATGATACTGGTGGTTTTCTGTAAAATCTGATTGTATAATATGTCTCTGAGTATATTCTTTGGCCAGCATCAATGGTCGTGATTATATCACAGTTATCATCACAAAATAAGTAGATTTAGAGTGGTATCTTGGCTGTATCTATACTTCTCTTTACCTGGGTCATGTTAATACTGTTGTCTTAGGAGAATTATAGTGAACTCACTCGAATGAGGATATTAATGCGTTTGTTTGCAATTTTGGTAGTGAGAAAAATTTTACAATCCTTCTTAATCTTTTGGCTCTCGGAATGCAGATTTGTGCGTGTCTTCTTCATGATTTGTTCTGTAGTAATAGTTAATAGTTGAGAACCTACTGGGTACGAATAAATGGTATGATCCAAGTGTATTGCGTATGTGCGTGTGCGCGTTTAAATGTCTAAATAATATTTTGTATATTTTGTTGTGTTTCTGGAGATATAATTACTAAACTACATATGAATATTTGCAGAAATTTGAGCCGCCACTGTAACATGTCTCTGGGTAGGTATTGTTCATATTTGAAGATTCAAGATCTCGTAATTGACAATTTTTTTTTTATGAAAATCAAAAGGTATTTCCCAGGGCTAAAAATGAAAACATCGCCCACCCCTTTAAAGAACCACGAAACAAATGATTTTTTTTTTTTTTTTGTTTCATGAATAATTTCGTTATGAATAAAATCTTCTCCGTAATTCTTTGTTTTCTTTTTGCTTCTGAATCAGATGTAGTACTTAAAAGATGTGCTAAAATATGAACTTATAATGTGTGATTTAGTAGTGGAATATACGTTTGAATACTTCAATGGTTTTATGTTTGTCATAATTAAATTCGTAAATAAATACTCCATCTGTTCCATTAAATTAGTCTTTGTCTCATCTTATAGTCATTCACACTTTTTAAAAAGAAATTGATGTTTCATTTTTAAAAATATCCTCAATTAAATATGATGAAAGTTGGTCATCTAATATAAAGAGAAGAAATACTTATTATTGAAAAAGTACAAAATTATTTTTAACATTTTATATAAAGTCAATACAATAATTAGTGATTTCTTAATATTTTTAAATCGTTAAAAAAAAAAGTTTATATGGGAGGGAGTATAATAAAACGTGGTCAGGACCATCCGGAAACATGTTGGTTGAGCCATCCGTCTTACACCACCAAACACCACTATAATTAAGTAAAACTGATTGAATAGCTGATCTCGCCAAATTTGAATATACTGTATTATACAACATATATACTTATGCCATATTTTCTTTGTCCAATTCGCTAGCATATGTTTTACTTTTTGTAATAACTCGCTAGCATATCTAACATTATTCTATCATTTAATCAGTTTTATTTTACTTTTTGAATCATCGTAAGTGTATTATTGTTTCAATTTCAACCAGTGCAATATCGATTAAATTTCAAAACAAAAGAAAAAGAAGAAGACTAAACAGTAAAATTTCCCACGCTTCGGTCGAAATCAAATCTTTTCATTTATCCGTTTGAAGCTACTTGAATCTTACTACACGTGTTCCAATATAATTTAAATTCTGGCTTCCATTTGCAAGCATTTGACTCATTTCTTCGATTATAAAACGTAATTTAGTGTAGTGTTTATAAATTTTATACTATTCTTTAATTAATATTTTAATTTTAGAATACGAGGATTTAGATATGGAGTGAGTTAGACTTGGCTTTCTCTTTATAAAATAGGTTAAGAGAAAGTTTACATGGTGGAGTGGGAGGTCTGGCCATCACTCGATCGTGTTTAAATTTTAAAATTATGCCAACTTGTACTTGGTCCCAATTTGACTGCTTCAACGGGACAAATAGTGCCAATCGTCACCGTGCTCAAAAGATTTTCGACGAAGCTTCTTAAATTATGTTCTGCTTAAATATTAAATAATTTATAATACCGTCGAAATTCATAACTTCTAAAATGTAAGACTATGTACCGTATGAAACCCGCAATATTTTATAATTTCAAATTTTCAAAAATATGTTGTAAATTTACTCCAGGATAAATAATAAATTCAGTAAAAATAGGCCGGACCATATTTGATTATGTAAATTAAATGGCAGACGTATCATCTAATAACCTAAAAATTGAAATTTAATATATTATTGTGAAAAGATCTAGTTTAATAAGGAAATATTTATGAGAACCAGGACGCAAGCATGAAAAAGATAACAAGATAAATATATCAAACAGTTTGATTCAATTCGTGATCATAATGCTAAGATTTATTTTGATAACAAAATTTGAGACGGAAAAAATATCAGGTACATGTACAAATTATATACCACGCAAATACGTGATAAGGAAAAATAAATTAGGAGGAAAATAGATATCATTACGTGGAAAGGCGCAAGTGTCATCAAAAGTAAAAGATTTGAAGTTTAAAAAGAAGTTCCCACAAACCCGTATTTTCCTTCTTTTTCTGTTTTTTTTTAATCTTTATATTATTACTTGGGCCTAAAGTATATATTCCGACTCCTTTTTTAGGGGTGACAATTTTCGACACGATATTATAACCCGACACAAACACGATACGACTTAAAAGAGTTTGGATCATAAACATGTCAACTCGTTTAACACACGACTAAAATAACCGATTAACGGATCAACACGTCAAAAACTCATTTATGACCCATTTAACTCGATTATCAAAACAAGAATATTAAACATTTGATTAAAGTAATCATGTTATATTTTTATTATTTCTTTTAAATTAACTAGTTAAGTATACATTATAACTTTGAATTACACTAAACATCATCAATTAGTTATTGATTAGTATATATTTACCATTCTAAAAAGTCTAAACTCACCTTATAACATTAGTTATTGGTTGATATATATGAAGTAATAATTATATATTAACTTAATATATATATATATATATATATATATATATATATATTAAGTTAATATATATATCAAACATAGAAGATGAGTTTAGAATGTAATTAAGAGTTAAGATTAACTTATATAATTTTTAATGAATAATATAAGTAGAAGAGTTTGTTGTCAAAGGAGGTTGAAGAGTTTGTTGTCAATATTGTAGTTATGAATGTCAATATTTCACCTTTGAACTTTTAAGACTTAATACTCTTATTTTGGTTTTTTGGATGTGGAATTTGAATTACATATTTGTAAAAGTTTAATTCTGCAGTAATGTTTAACTGTTTAAGTGGGTTATTTAAGTAATAATGTTTAGATAGGTTATTCATGTAGTATTCGTGTTATTTGGGTTATTCGGGTTATACGAGTTATTCGGGTTATTCGGGTTATACGAGTTATTCGGGTTATATGGGTTAACCGTGTTATACGGGTTAACGGGTTAAACAAGTTATATGGGTTAACCGTGTTATTCGGGTCGTGTCGTGTTCGAATTTTACATTTTGACCCATTTATTAATCGTGTCGTGTTCGTGTTCGTGTTAATCATGTCGTCTTAATGGGTCGACCCTACACGAACACGATCCGTTAACCCGTTTTGCCACCCCCATCCTTTCTTTCTTCTTTGACGTTAAAACAAATCAAACATCAACCCTCCTCCACTATGACGTCCGACGCCAAATATAGGAGTCTTTGTTTTGTTCCACAACAATAATTATTTTTGAATTTTTGTGGATATTAAAATTAAATATCAGATTGAATCTATATTCATAAATAATAATTTCTTAAAAGAAATTTTTAGTTTGTAACTGTTGATAAGATGAGAGTATTACAATGATAAATTTTAAATTAATAGCATTATAATAAAAAATTTACTTTTGTGATATTTTTATTATAAAATATATAATTATTATTGTAGAACGGATAAAATATGAATTAGATGTCTTTTTTTCATTTTTGGTCTTTTGCGGTGGTTATCTGGGTGGAGGGATGCATGATGGGGTATTAACCGAATGAATATCTTAATTAATCTCATTATCCTCACCTATCATTCCCAATATATATGTCTTTTATTGAAATTGAGAGCCACAAGGAATTATTCATGATAATATTTATACAAATGCATGTTTTGACTTTCCTTTTGTCTACTTCAACTTAAATGTGAAATTCATTTAAAAGTACTTGTCGCGTGTCGACTCATCAAGCTATCAAATTTCACTATAAAAATGACATACTCATGTTAATCAAAATCAAAAAAGAAAAAGAATCAATAAATGAAAGAATAATATTACCATAGAAAAAGCATCGGCGACGTGAATTGTGCTGGTTCATCTTACTCGATTCTATTATATTCGAGTTGTTAAACGACTTAATCGCGATTTAACATTTGAATTCGTCTCAATTCGACTATGACTCAACTAATTTATAATGTCCGTCTCATGTTTAACTTAATTTGACTTGACTCGATCATTTAAACGAATTAATTTCGAACATAATTTTTTATTCATTAAAAGATTGTCTCAATTCGGTTAATAAGTATACTTGACTTGACTTAAGTAATTTACTGCCCTAAATTAAAAATATTATACGTCACTAAATAAATCATAAAAGGGTCGCTATTAACTAGCAAAAGGAACACAAAGATTCTTGCTTATAAAAATGGACGTAAAACTATAAAAGTAACAATATCTACACAGCGTGCTACCCACTATATAATGACTTCCACCAATAACTAAAACACCTTTTTTCCCCTTTAATATTTTAAAGATTCGCCCAAACACCATTCCATGGCCGTCCTAAGATTCTATGGTCCCGTACTCAGATAACGACTATCCTCCTCCTTTATCCAAAGATATTAATCTATATATACTTAGTTCATACTATATATAATATATTACTATATTTATTAAATGGCTACTTTATAACCTCTAATTACTTCTAAATGCTACAACTACTGATATCACCTTTTCACACACCTAATACCAACTCCACCTAATTATATATTTTGGTTAAATTATTAATGAGAAAATCAAAAAAAAAATTGCGACCCCAACAATACATGAATTGAATACCAAGATGCTCACGACTTGTGAGTTGAGTCAGATGGACCGTGGACATATTTCTTTCTTTGTCCTATTACTCTTAATGTTATCTAAAGAGTGATATATATATATATATATATATATATATATATATATATATATATATAATGAAACAGATAGTTGCATGAATCAGCATTGATGTGACCTACAAATTAACCTGGGAGACTGATGGATTTATGGAGGTAGCTAGCAAGAAATTTTAAAAAAACCCATATTACTGTAATGATATATATTAAGAATTAGTGAAATGCAAAAAGCTCATGGCCAAAACCAAAAAATTTCCCCATACGTACTTAAAAATAAAAACAAAGAAATACTCACAAATGGTAACTAGCTAGAGTCATGATCGAGAATGTATTAATTCTCTCTATCAATCAAATTAAAGCAATAATTTCTTTGATTAACCTCTTGTTCAATCCAACAAACCCCATATATAATAAGAAGAAGCTTCATATTTGATATATCCCACTTACCATGCACGTGCCTCCAAAAAAAAAACCACGCACGTGCCGCCCGCTAATGACCATTGCATGAACGATCACGGCTTCCATGCACTAGCCCACACCACCGGCTGATCCTTCCACAACAAGAATATTCCGGCATCGGAACATTGCGTCATTGTCCAACCCTCTTTGTACCTCCTCAAAAGCGCACGCACGTCATCACTCACTTCATCACTAAACGACGCCGCACTATACCCTACTGAATTGAGTCGGTGTGACCACCGTGCCGCCGTCTCCCGTCGTTCCATCGACTCGGACGGTTGACACGCCACTAGGTCGACCACGGCACGTCCCGCCGCCCTCTCTAACATCAATCTCTCATTGCTTGTCTTGGAAAAACAATCATCCAACGCCTCGAAGTAAACCCTAAACCACCTCAAACACTCCTGAAAGCCTTTCACAAAGTCAAACCCGTCAACGCCGACGTCAAGATCAGCTTCTTCTTCAACAACAGTGACAACCCTCGGCTGCAATCTCCTGAACATCGATACCAAGTAATCGCGGCGATTACCCACCGCTTGAACGGAATGTAAAGCGCCGACGCAGTTAATAGCAAGTGCTTCGTCCTCTTTGATATCTAGTTCAGCTAAATTCAACTCGGATAAATCTCCGGTGTGATGAATTACGTTGAATTTGAATGGTACACCCATTAGTCTAGCGAATTTCTCCATTCTACTACCGATTTCTCTCATCACTTTTTGCACCGCGGCGGTGGCTCCACCAATTGTCTTGGTGGCAACCACCGTGGTGAGGCGGAGATGCGGAGTTTCGTCAGTTCGGGTTGCTAGGGCTTCAAGCAAAGTAGGCCATTGAGTGCAGTGAGTGTTACTAATATCAATAATGTGTAATTTACTCTCACCTTCAAAAGCTTCCATAATAGCTCCATTACAAGCGACATGACCAAAAGTCGTCCATGGACTTACTTCTTGAAATTTCAATACCATTTTTCTTGTGGACTCAAAAGAGCAATTCTTCTCTGATGCTGACATCAAACTGCGGTAAGATCTTTCGCCGGAGTCCGTCATGCGACTAAACAAGGCTTGTAGGAAGTAAGAGGCTAGCTTCTGATCGGTGTCGCCGTAAGGTGAGCTCAGCTCATTCAGCATCCATATGAGCTGCTGGAGGCGCGTGCTGTTCTTTTCTGCAATAGCACGCGCCGCCTCAAGGAGGATATCGGATGACCACTTGCCGGAAATTAAGGAACCGAATTCTAGGGTTATGTCATGAGCGGGAGAGTAAGAGAATTGATCAGCTGAGGATGATTCAAAGGCGCCGCCGCCGCTGCCGCCATGATGGTGGTGATGCTGGGGCGGCGTGCTTGTATTGGTGGTGGTGGGAGTTGGGGTGTTGGATAGTGGTAGTTGTTGTTGTTGGTGGTGGTGGTAGGGTGATTGTTGGTAGTTAGGGTAGTTATAATTCTGTTTAGAAGAAGAAGAAGAGAAGTCTTCTTCATCCATGAAAACGGTGAAGCATTCTTCGTCTTCTTGTTGGTAATTGTTATAAGGGTTTTGTCGAGAATTAGATCTGGAGCTGCTTGAGGTTCTACTAGAATTGAAAGATTGTTGATCAGATTGGAGGCTAACTAGTCTAAACAATGTATCCATTTAACTGATCTTTGTAGCTCAACATCAAAAATTAACAAGGCCAAATGGTAATATATGTATGAGAATCTGATACTTGTAGTTTTGAGAAAACAGGAATGAAAAGGATGGTGATTATTAACATTGAAAATGGAAACAAAATCTTTGGAGCTGGAATATAGCTAGGTTTCCTCCGAAGTAAACATGATCATTAGAGAGAGGGAGAGAGTAGAGAGAGAGAGGGAGAGAGAGAGAATCTAAGTGAGTAAAAACATTTGTATTGCTTTTGGTGTAACCGATGAGAGGAATGAATTAGTAGTGGTGGGTTGGTTTAATTACAACCAATTGGTACCTACATGTTATTCTATTGGGGTTTTCATTTGTTAAGATATATAAGATGGTAATTAAAAGATTAACTAAAAAGAGGGCATTGACTGAAAGAGGGAGGGTCTTTCAGTTAAAAGATAAAACTAGTAAAGAATTTAAGGTGGGAAGGGAGATGGGACTTGGAGAGATTCAGAATTTAGATGCAAAAGAATTCTATCTGTCTGACAAAAGAGGATAAATAATTAAAATAAAAGGAAGAGGATAAAATTTTATTAAAGGGGGATGGTTTAGTGGAGTAGCTTTTTTTCTCTTGATGGTGAGAGAGAGAAAGAGAGATCGAGTGCGGTCTCTCGTATAAAAATATATGGGTGGGAGCAGGCGTGACTAATGGGGTTTTGAGGGGGGAGAGAGAGAGAGTGTGAGAGAGAGAGAGAGAGAGAGAGAGGGGTGGAGGAGTTGGGAGAGGGAAGGAGAAAATAAAGCTGCCGGCGTGCATCAGCATCATCATCAAACCCACCACCACATTCTTTTGGCTTGCCTCCTAATCCCTCTCCAAACCCTGCCATTTTTTTAAAAGAATTTTCTCCTTACTTTTTCCTCCTTGCCCATGCCACTGTTACTATTACTCCACTACTACTACTTCCACAGATATCCACACATTACATAATATTATTTATTTTTCTACACATTATTCCACTATATGTATTACTAAAATATTAAAATATATGTAAACTTCCTCAACATCTATTACGAGGCAGGCATGCTTCCCTTCGCTCTTATTTTAATCTCCCTCCGTCCATACATTTTTATAATCATCCGGCCGTACGTCCACTGAACGATCTACCAAATTATCGATAATTTGCAACTATTTGGTGAACAATGGTTTGTTATTGTCTGTTGAGTGTTCAACTGTTTTGTACATATAGTACGTTATTTGGCCCTAATTAATCGAGTTGATATTGTTGCAACATTCTATTCTTACACGTTTCTTTACAATGAAAAAAAGAAGATAATTTTCTCAATATAATAATATTGTGTTCCAAATTATATATTTATATCATTTGAAGCTCCCGGTTCAATATTTACTGCACAAAGCCACAAAGCAAAATTGTCCGACTTTGGAGGCATGGAGCCCAAACTTAAAGTGGAAGCCTCTTTTTCTTTGGGGGGTATACATACATAATCATACATTCCCACAAACTCAATGCAAAATATATACACGAGTCTGTCTACTCAATCTGTGTAATTGAGTTTGAGCAAATACATAGTGATACTGATACATCATACATTTTAGTACTACAATTGGTACATCTGATCTGAGTATTAAATTCGTGAATTTCAATTAAAATGTGCTACAGATTTATGGTCACCAAAATCATCATTAATTAGTGAAAATATATACCTACTCTCAAAGCCCAACCCAGAAATTGAATGGGACCAAGTGATTAACGTACCACGTCCATATTTGGCATCCAACGAAGAAAAAAGTGAAACGTAATTTTAAAGTAGTGGGGACAAAGCATATAGCTCGAATTGTGTTTGGAATTTTTGTTCCAATTACTTTGTCATCAACCTATATGTTTAATTTAAGGGCAGAATTCGACGAACGTCCTCTCTTATAAATTTATTACTGGCATATAAGAAAAATTAATGTTTTTAATTGGTTTTTTTGTCCTCGTATGCTCTTGGCCTGTTTCATGATCAATCATTGAAAAAAATTCTCATCTTTGGAATTGGAGCACTCTTCGTCCTTGTTTAAAAATTCTCTTGAAAACAGAGAAAGAATAAACATGCAATTTGCAAGTAAGTTAAAAAAAAAGAAGAAAAAAAAAAGCTAACCACCAAATCTCAACACAGAGTCAGCCTTTGGGTCAAGGAAGGACATACCGCTATCTGGATTTGGCTTCTCATGCACTTCCAATTGATTCTTATACTTTTGAAGATTTCAAAGTTGCAACTTCACGGCAAAGAAAGAAGAGAAATAATTGTAAACAAATAAATAAATAAATAATCAGTGACCCATGACACTCGTTTCTGATGTTATTTGAACGACTAAGTCACATGACTTAAAAATGAACATTTTAATGAATATTGATGCATAGTCCTACCTTCCTTACATACATATTCACACAATTCTAAAAGTCTTACCTAATTCGATTAGTCCCGGTTTAGGTGTTAGGTGATAGACGCTTAAATCTGTCTAATTTTTACTTAATTTCATTTAATTTTGTATAATACTCGTCTAAACGTTAAATTATCCATTTATCGTCTAAATTCATGAGACGTTTTTTATAAAACTACATATTCGATTTATTAATTGATTTGGACTACATTAATTACGAATTAAGGAACCATTAACTTTTTAATGAACAGGAACCTATTAGATTAAATGTCACCTCAACAAATGTAAAAAGTCATGGGAAAGATGGGCTGATGTATCAACCCTCAATGTTCATCATGTCCCCGTTAAAGTAATAGAGAGTGACCTTTTGCGGGCCAAAATATGCACTAGATTTTTTGACATTTAAATCATAAACTTTAGAAGTTGATGTTAAAAATAAACGATCAGGACTAAACCCAAAACCATGTATCGGCCGCTATAATGAAATGGAATCGGCTATATTCAACATGGGTAGAGATGATAACATATGTCCCTGTTTAAAAATCGCAGTATTCTAAAAGATCTGAATATATGTTGCAGCGAATGGTTGATGCAAGTTTTTCTTCTTTTTTCCATTTTTTCTTCTCCAGAGATTAGTACTTGTCCTTTTTTTTTTTATTACGTAGGAAATTTACTTAAATACTCACGCATTCACTCACACTCTTTAACGATTATCTTGTAGAATTTTTTATTAGTCTCCTAAATTTAAAACTCATACATCTTCATTTTTTAGAAAAAAAAATTATCGATAACCAATAAAACAAACAGTTAGGTCAGTACTTATCTATTAAATATTCATTGAGTTATAAGAAAAACGGAATACATTAACAATGATTGTTGTGCTTATCATGGAACCGCGTTTCTCGATCATTTTTTATGTAAATACAAATCTATTGAAAATGATGTTATACAGCTAAGTATCCTATAAAATGTGTATGAAAAATGATATCTACAACTAATTGAAAGTTGGGGGTTTGTGCAGCACCCACATAAGGACCTTAAACAATGAATAATAGAGCTCACTTGAAGTATAATATTTTTAACTCCTAACTCAGGAATCAGTAAAATAAGAGCCACATAAATTATATCATGAAACTCATAGAAATTGTGTTTGTCTACGGTGGCAATCTTAAGTCACATTATTCGCAATAAAAGCGTGTAAATTGTGATCTGATCTTTGAAGCTTGCAACCACCAAAGAAACGATAGGACTGCCATAAATAATTCAAATTCAATAAACAAATGCAACTACCTCAAAGAGTCTAATCATCAGAACTTGCCCTTTAATAAATATTATTAGTCATATATCTTGTAAGCGGTAAGTATATATAGTTTGGAAATATCGTATATGCAGCTAATATTGTATTTTTTTTGTCCTATAAAAAGAGTAATATTTAATTTTACTTATATTAGATCATAAAATTTTGAAAATTCAGATGGTGTTGAGAATTTAAAAAAAAATTATATAACAAAAATTTTATTTTATTAAAATTCTAATGTATTTTGTAATGTCTACCTTACTGCATAACGTCTTTTAGGATATTGCTCGTGTACAAGAAATTACACCTATGAAAGTGAAACAAACAACACTGGGCAAGAACAGTCTCTTTCAAATCTTACTGCCTCCTATCAAAAACAAAAAGTCTCCTAGTGATTAAGAAAGCGGAATCGAGCTGATTACAACCTTAATTACTGGGAAAATAAAATAGTACGATTGTGTTTGGGTTGAATGAATCAAATGAAAGAGAAAATAAATCAAAATTTAGTGAAAAATAATGATGAAAGAAGTGGCGATGAGCAATGAGAGGAACAGCGAAAAAAAAGGAAAAATCATTTTTCCTCTTTATACATGGAATAAAATTACATATAAACGGAATGATTTATTTTATTACTATCTTCAATATAAATTATAAAATTTTGTAATCTCATATAATAATTAAATATAAATTAAATTTATTTCCACTCTCGTTGTATTGGCTCAATCCAGACCCACAGTAGAGAGTATAGTAAGCTATTGTAAACATAATCTCTAATGGCCAGCAGGAGTCTACTACAAAGGGACAAGCTTTACCAAGAGGCCCACCATACAGTAAGTGGTGACCACCAAAAATATATAGAAAATATCCAACTCGTAGTATAAGTAAATTTTATTTTCTTTCTAATACTTCTACGCTTTTATCATTCTTTATTAGTCTTAAATTTTAGTTTATTGACTGAAATATCTTTTTATATTAATATTTTATAATTATGTACAATAATAACATACTTAAATGTATCCATAATAGAAGAAGTTCAAAAATATTTAAAATAAAAAGTATCAAGATATAATATAAACCATTTTTTCATTACGATATTTTTTTATCGCCATGAAAAATATAATTCAAAACAGTAACATTAAATTCTCCATCATTTACATGTTTCAAACTCTCGTCAACTCAAATTCAAACCAAAACTATCACAATTTTGAAGATCAAACAGGAGCGTTCTCTCTCAATATATATGTGTGTGATGTTGTTGTTTTAAACTCTCTCTCGATCCATC
>CM025784.1:44193805-44278067 GCA_014636745.2 Centella asiatica | reverse complement strand
ATCTATCTTTTTTCTAATTAGAAAAAGAAATTATTATTTACAACTCACACGCTCAAATACACGTTTATAATCGTACACTTCTATTGTACATATACACGATAGATAGTTCCCATACGGAAGGGGATGGATTTGTTGTATGCTTGTAGCGCATGGTATTCGTAAATAATGTTAGAAAATCGGGTATGGTATCGGTCTGATACATCCCTAGAAATTACTCCAATTAACTACAGTGGCCGGCCACTGGGTGCATGATGTTGACTTCCGTAAGTAATACAAGAACCGGATCAACTAATTTATTAGCATTAGGAAAATGATTAATAGACAGTATTACTACTTTTATCAAACAATAGACTGGAGAAGTTCAAAACTGTAATAAAATCTGGCCATTTTATATTATTGAGGAAAGTCCATTTTTATTTATTTTTTGGTTACAGACGAAAGTCCATATTTAATTCCACAATATATTCTTCTCGATGACTATTTTCCTCAACCAGAAATCCGTAACCAGAGTCCATATGCATACATGCGTGAGTGTGTGTACACGTTTACAGATAAGACGGCATAGTTATGCGGAGTATTTGTAATGCCATATTGCCCTTCATTTTGTGAGTTCACAAGCTGGATACTCAGTTAATATTTAAAATAAAATAAAATAAAAATATAAGGTGAATGTTTAATGTAACAGGTGGCCAATCGGACTCCACCTGGAGCATTGAACCAAGCACACAATTTTCTAAACTTTATATAGCACAAATAGTCACCACAGAATGAACATAGTACAATGAAACAAAAGAAAAGCAAAACGAAATTCTCAATACTATGTAAAGGATATGAAGCATACAACAATTACACGCCAACATTTCCTATTACTAAAAATATTACTTCTAGAGAACGCGTAAGAGATGATAACACCATGGAACTGATAGTTAATCAATCGATTAACTAATCCCTTATTCTATGTGACTGAAACATAGGCCTGGGAAACCTAGTCCAAAAGAATTTGGAATTTGTATTTGGCAGAATGTTATGGTACTTTTGAATGGAGAAACTCATGGCAATGCTTGAGAACTATGCCTGCAGGTAACCTTTCATGTCCAAGTAGCAAATCACTTTTTCTGCCATATCAGACGGGGAAGGACATACTTCTCCCTCCTGGTGTAGTGTTATCTGCGTATGAGATTCAATTATCAAAGGGATGAAAATAAAATCAGATAGTAGCATAGTATATATAAAACAAAATTAATTAACGAGCGAGAAATTCAAATGTTTAAGACAACAAATTTTGTCAACTATACTTAATTAAAAATAAAAATTTAAATAAAATAAAAATTTTGTCAACTACTTTTTGCATTTGTTAGCTCCTTATGTTAGGTGATCTCCAATATAGTATTTGATAAACCAACACGGAGTTTATTCCGAGATAGCCATTATATTATTTTTATTTTTCCACATTATGAAAGTCATATATATGCATCAACTAAAGAATCTAAAAACATCTCATGTTTATCTCTGGAGAGCATGCCTACCTCGGATTTTAGTGGAGGCTCATATGGATCATCAATCCCTGTAAAACCTGCAAATTGAAGTTGTGATTGACTATCGAAGAACTGAGAACTGACGCTCTCAAGGCATAGGGAGAAGATAACAAAGTTGCAAAGTAACTATGAATATTTTCCCTCTGAAGCAGGTTCTTATTATAAATGATTTATTTGTTCCTACTTTCTAGTCCTACAGATGACATGGCAAGTGGTATATGTGTGTTACTATGTGACTAGGAATGTAAAAGCATTAGTCATCCCAAAATAAGGTTAGTTGGAAATTTGAAAGAACATATTAGACTTAAAAAAAGGTTAACAAGACTTACCATGTGATCTTTAACATTTAAATTTGGTTGAGAGGTGAATAGATAGGATGTTCAATATATTATCATTTTCAAGTATTAGTTTTTACTGAGATGTGAACAAGATGATGTATTTACATTTGATCGACAACTTTACTTTGAATGTAAGGTATAATAAACACATTAGAGGCATTAATAGTAGTAATAGTAGAGGAGACTGGTAAAAGTAACCTGCATTCAATTATACATCAGTATTAGTTTGTCAAATGGCAACAACATTTTTTTTCCAGCTGATCATCCATGAAAACTTTGGTATCAATTGAGAAGGCTGATCATCAAATTTCCAGTTTGAAACACAAATGGTACCTTTAATCTTTCCAGCTCGTGCCAGTTTGTACAAGCCCTTAGGGTCCCTTGCCTCACACACTTGGAGAGGTACATCCATGAAAACCTATATACAAGTCTTGTCAGTAAATTAAACTAGTTCTGCAAATAAACTTTTTACAGTCCTCAAACTTTCCCAGTATCCCCAATCTTCTCTGCGAAAAGTGAACTCAAGGTAAAGTCATACATATCTCAATTTGTCATCAACAAACCTCAATGAAATCTCCTTCTGGTAGTAAAGCACGGCAAGCATCTCGGTCCTTTCTGTAGGGAGATATCAAACTAGCAATGGAAATGACTCCAGCATCAGCAAAAAGCTTTGCCACCTCACCTAAAAATTACAACATGTATGTAGTTAGAAGACTATTGGATAATTGAGAATAAGAGTTGAGAAGAAAGCTTATTAAATGGCAAAGGTAAGAGCAAACCCACCAATTCTTCGAATGTTCTCTGCACGATCTTCTGCTTTAAAACTGAGGTCACGGTTTAGACCATGACGAACATTATCACCATCCAGTATATAAGTCAGCTTTCCTCTTGAGTGCAAGGCTCTACTTAAAGAACAAGCTAAAGTGCTCTTTCCTACAACAAACAGGCTCATATTATAATATCAGACATAGACATCGTCAATAAAATATATTACCACCAGGATCATGGTTAAACTTAAATATCATGCAGCATGCTCTATATGGAACATATATTGACATCAAAAGGTGCACATTCTTTATCTTCTCTATATGACAAGTATCATTTTCATAACACTAAGCAATATACCAGGTAAGGACTATCTAAGCATTTCAACTAGCTAATCTAGAGAAGTACATAAATGGAGATTTAATTCATGACAAAGACTATATATGCAACAAAGATGGCACTTGTTTTGCATTTAATATTTGCTCAATGTTACCCTTCAAATAAAATATGAATATCTTTAAATCCAAATGTACTTAACATTTGCTTTGGTGCAAATCAACTCATAGTTTTACTTCTACAGCAAAGTTCTTTGTTAAATAAAAGAGTCTCTTCTACCATTTTCTTCTTCTTATTATCTTTTGGTTACAGAAATGGAGTTCCTTTACTTTTCTTTTTTATGTGTTAGTATACATCTACAAAACGGTATCAATTTCATCATCACAATTAATAACTACCATCAGATATAGTGAATTTTGTAAAATACGAGTAACATTCCCCGGTGAACGAAATATGAGAAGGGGGTGGGGGATTGATAAAAAGAAGGGGGAGATTAGTTAGTTCTTGGAAATAAAAAATCTACTACTATGCACGAAGATGATCAATTTGGTCCCTGTGGTAAGACTATTATGGATTTCCGACCACATTCTCCATAAGGCCCTCTTATAAAGTATGTTGCTCCAATAACAAAAAAGAGAACTAAGCTGAACATTTTCAAGACCAACCTGAACCACTGAGACCTGTAATCCATATGACACACCCTTTTTGCTGAAGCAATTCCTGCCTGTCAATTTTCTCTACGGAACATTTATGCCACACGGTATATTTTGCCCTTCCATTCATACAGACGAGATTGTCACCTGACAATTAGGGTATCGATCGCGGAGTATGAAAAAGTACCAAATTTTTTTTGACACAATTCAAGCAAAATAAGTGCTAAATAAAAAAATTCAAAAACAAAGTATATATCGAATCCAGAAATCTCAGAATATTCTAATTCATTTTAACTTTAGCAATTACATACAGGATTCTATATCTATAGAAACAAAAGATTCACTAAAATAAGAAACAGAAACAAAATTACCAGAAAAACAATTAGAATCATCTGAGAGGACCTCCCTATTGGAATTAAATCCACCAGCGTCAGCTTTGCCGTTGATGTGAGAGGTTCTAGAAGTTTCCATTGCCATAATAGGCGAAAAAGAATCCGATCTCAGCTCAGCTTTCAAAAACCCTGACCTATTAATGGTGCAATTAAAGTTGAAAACTCCCAACTTCGTCGAGGAAGATGACTCGCCGGAGCCAAATGGCGGCAAAGAATAGCTAATCAGCGATTGATTCGCAGCTGAAGTCATATCTGAAGCACAAATTTCTTACAATGAATTGCATAAAATTTGAAAACACAAGGAAAGAAAAACAATTAAAACGTTTTAAAGTAAGAGCGCGAGATGCGGTTCACGTCATAAGCGCGGATAATAATAAATTTAATGGTTTCGGTCGGATAAATTAATATATATATATCCGTGCAAGGCATAGTCTGGATATTTTTATCTTTTGCTCCGCATATGGTGTTATTATTATTGGAACAGAAGGAGGCGAGGGGGTGGTTTTTTGTAAATCTTATTTCAATGGCTTGCTCTAATTCATTAAGAAATCTTTTTCTCTTAAATAGAATTTTAATATTTACTTATAAAATATTTTTAAAATAATATTTGTCAATTTTTTAATATATATAATAAAAAATAAATCAAATATTGATACAAATAAATTGCTATAAGAGATGAGGAATATAATTTTTATGATTTTATTACACCCTACTCTGATAATCCTTCCATTAAAAAAATACTTATTTTATTTTTAAATTAGATATACATTTCTATCTCAATATAATATTAATTATGAAACTTATAATTCAATTATGATATAATTTTACTAAAATATCAACATATGAATTTTTATATTTAATATTTTTAATATATTTTACCTCAAAATTATTAAAAGTAACAAATTTTACACTTCTAACTATGAATTATATGATTTTACAAATATATCTCGTATGAACTATGAATTGAAATATATATTTAATTTTAAAATGAATGGATCAAAAAAAATTTTAAATTTTTTTTTAAAATTATATAATATTTTTAAGAAAGTTTATGATTCAAATTTAATTGTTTTGGATTGTGAAATAATTAACATAACGATTATATATAAAAGAAACCTAATAAATTAAATTACTCAATTTTTTTAATCACCGTTTAAAACTCACGAGCGCTTCGCTCCCTTCACTTCTTAAAAGAAGCGCAAAGAGAAACAAATAAAAGTAGCTTTCGTTATGACAGCTAAACGAGAGTATACAGAGTATACAACGTCGAAGTCCTCTTCATTTGAAAACTAACTTGATAATTTTTCTTATAATAATAATTATGTGGGTACTTTTAATAAAATAAAAAAGACATTTTAATTTTAAAAATAGCTAATTTAACCACCAATTAAGTGATGATAAATAAAAGTTGATGAAGGTAGCAACATTTAACATTACCATAACCAATAAAAACACATTTTTATGGGATTTTCTCTAAATCAACATTTATTGACGAGTAATTTGTAAATATTATTATTATTTCTTTTTTGAAACTTATAATATGTTTTGACTTTGAGCTGAAAAGAATATTTCCCTCAACTTAATTTCTCGGAATAAAAGAAAAACATTTAACACTTAAACGTATTTTATCCATTTATTTGATTGGTTATTTTTTTGTATATCTCTTAATACGTCTCGATAAAATTAAAATTTGAGTGTGTTTAGATATTACATTATTTATATTGTTTGTTTAACATACTATTTAATTCATAATTTGTTTAGTTTTATTTGAATTCAATAAATCATTAAAATGATGTTGAATGAGTTAAAATGTTTATTATTTAGATAATATAATAAAATATATCAAATCAGATATTTAAGGCAAAATTAAAAAAAATTGTATTTAGATTCAGACATAAATACTTAGTTGATTCAACCAATTTAAATCTAATAAATTTATTTAGATTCAGACACTTAATAAAATAAATGCAGCTTGGACAATTTTGGAGACGAATATACCACCTACCAACCATTTTCATGTGCATTTTTTTACCTTTTCTTTTTTCATGTGCGCTTTATTTCTCTAAAAAAAATATTAAAAAAGATCCTGTGAGTAACTTTGTTCATGCAAAATCTAATTTTTTTTATTGAAACATGAAGAGTTAATATTGATTTTTATATTTTATATAGTAAATATGGAAACTTTGTATGATCAAAATCTGTCGCTTTTTTTTTTTTTTTAGTGTTTGACGAATAATATGATAACAATTACATATCTCAATAATCCAACAATAACAAAGTACAATATTCATTAAACTCAAGTCCTGCGACAGGGGGGGAAAAACATAATTACAAAAATAATAATAATAATAATAATAATAAACATCTAAAGAAAAATCTCGACGGATTCAAATTTGATCCAACAACATATTTCGATGTTTCAATTTCAACCACTAATTCATGATTAATCATCACATGCTACATGTCTTAATTGATGGATACTCTTTCTTAACATATTTTTCCATATTAGAGATAGATTGGACATGATTTTAAAATAAGATCTGCCACTACAATCTTCGAAAGTAATTGACCATCAAAGGTCAAAATATTGCCTTCAAACATTGAAATTAATAGAATTCACATAAAGTACCAAACTCCTAGTCTTTAATATTTCCTGCTCCGAAATATATCATCTGTAGTAACTCCAATAATAATTAACAAAAGCACCAAAAACAAAAACAAAAAATGTTTAACTGAATCCTCGGCTTATGATATGCAACTCCCTCGGTTAGAAACTTAGAAAGTGGTTTTAAGTCTTCTTTTTTCTCCCTAGTTCATCGTTTAACATGATATTATCTTATTTTTCTAGTTTTTTTTTTAATTTATGACTCCAATTTGAAATGAATTTGTTTGTAAAATAACAAAATTTAGGCGACAAACTGCTTTAAACTATAAACAATGAGCAATCTTTAATGTATGAAGATTTTATTAAAATTATGTTATAATTATTATTTTAAAATTTCATAATTTAATATAAGCAAAATGAAATGTAAGAAGAAAGTATCTCATTAAATGAGAGATGCAAATTAACAATAATAGATTTCGAATATCATGTTTAATTTTAACTTTTGAAGTTCCATCTCATGATAATATCATATAATTTTTATTATCTTAAAAAGAAACTATAAACGATCTTAATGACGACATATACGTAGTATCTCTACGTTCCTTTTTAATTGCTGTTCTAAATTTTTTTTTTAAATTTCAAATTAATTGTTCTTTTAATTTTTTAAGACGCATTTAATAACTTATTATTCAAAATACCCTTACTTAATTGTATATGGTGTGTTATGTATTTGTTCAAAACATTATTCATATATGTATGGTGCATTTTATTTACTATCTTGAAAAATAAAAATAAAAATTCCATGCCTCTAGTAAAAATTTTAATATAGATAAATATTGGAAAATAATATTTATTATAAGTAATGCAAAATGCTAAAACAACAATTAAAAAGTGACCCAAAGAGCAACTATGTAAGACCGAAGACGAGACTCGTGGCAACCATTAAAGCTGACAGGCTTCGCTACCGAGTGTCCACACAATAATTTATCAATTAACACAGATAAACTCATAAATTTTTTTTATAAATTAATTAAAATTTGACATGTAAATAAATTTATTATTCTTTTTCTTTTTTAATTAATGAGATCAATTAGTTTGTTTGTTTTTATGTATTTATATGAATTTATCATGTAAAATAATTTGTATGCAACGATTTATTTTCAAAAAAATTCAAGAATCCGTTTTCTAGATGTATCCTATAGATTTTAATATTTATTATTTTACTTAATTTTAATACAAATAGATAGAATATTAAAAAAAATATGAGAGAACACCAAATTTTATATAAATTGATAATGTAAAATATATTCATATTATCTATTGAAATTTGATAATTTAATTGGTTCATATTTTAGCAAACTGATACAAATCCAAAAGATTTGGATAAGAAAAATCATATTCGGTGTTTTATTTTACTACAATATCATTCGGTTATTAAATCATATATTTTACATAGTTAAATTATGTGAAACTTTACACACTCGTCTCTTCTTTATATATATATATATATATATATATATATATATATATATATATATGTTAGTGCAATATAAGTACAAGTGTTTGTAGAAGGGGGGATGAATACAAACACCTGAAACTTTTCGCTCTTTTAAACTTAAAAGTGCTTATTGGAAAATAGTTGTAACAAACAGAAAAACTATAAGAAATGAACACACAGATTCAAGTTAAAATAGTTATATTAAAACTTGGGGTTTTTCTGGAAATCTATATAATCATAAATGTGATTTACAGCTACAAATTCTGTGAATAAGGTTCACAGCTTCTCACACTCACTAGCTTCTAACTTTCTTTTAAAATATCTCTCTCAAGATCTATTACAAAACTTCTCTCTAGTGTTTGTGTGCTTCAGCGTTTGTTTTATCTGTTGGATAGATTCAATCACTGTGTTTTTTGTAATGAGAGCTCCGTTGCTTATATGATAAATCAGTGGGATGAAATCACGTGCTTGAGACGTGCTGCTCTTCTCAACTTAGCCGCAAGTATGTCACATCGAAACTTTATCTGTCAGACTGCTGCATGCTTTGTTGCTACTTTTTTCCCCTGATCTGTGTGCATTTAATGCGTGAGAGTTCTCATTGGATCATAAACAAACTTCAAGAATTATCTTTGCAGTTGATATTTCTTGTTTTTGTAACACGTTACGTTGATTTCCGTGTAAGAACTGATGACGGGTGCATGCTGTCACAACGATCCACTGACTGTCAGCCCTGACGGACTTTGATCAGTGCTTCTGGATCCCTTGATGCTTATTGACTGGATCAGGGTTTCAACCTTCACTTGAGTTTCACTCGGTGCTTCTTGATCCTGATGGTTATGACTGACGACATACACTGATGGCTTCCACTGATGTCATATTGGTCATTTCCTCTGATGGGTTGCCCTGATTGGTTTGCCTGACAATGACATATCCTGAAGTGTTTCCCTGACGGGTTGGTCTGCCTTCATCATACCCTGATGGGTTCCCCTGAGGGGTTCCCCTGACGGATTCCCCCTGATGGGACTTATTCAACGTAACTTTGATTAGAATTTCTGATGTGCGGAATACTTTGACTGTTTACAAGTAACATCAGACATTCTTCTTCACTTTGTCAAGTCCTTTGAATGTTTATGTTTTCTGACTTGTCTTGTGAAATTATTAACCATATACTGATGAATAAGTGTATCATCAGTGGGTGCAAAAGTTGTGCTGATCTTAAGGTTTATAAAATACCTTAAATATTTACAGTTGCACAATTTATTACATAATCATCATCATCATTTATCTCTAACATATATATATATATATATATATATATATATATATATATATATATATATATATATTCTTTCCATCAGTTAAAATTATGTAAATTAAAATTCTACATACATCTATAAAATACATTCAAGAAAATTAAAGGAAATGGACAATGAAGATGAGCCAAGCTCAATAATAAAAGTAATAGCTCTAAAAAAATTTGAATATCAATTCCATTCATAACAGTCTCATAAATACTCTCTCTATTCCAAAATGTACGACATTTGATTTTTTACACATACTTTTAAATGAACCTTAATATACGTTAAATATTTTATCTTTTCAAAATAAAAATAAAAATATTTTAAATGAAGATTAATATGATATAAAAATTAAAATTTTATAAAATATTTAACATATACTAAATTGTTTTCCCAGTGAGATGGCCTAGAACTTGTAGAAGGGGGGTTGAATACAAGTTCTTACAACTTTTTCCGAATTCCTGTTCTTTAAGAAATTAACTTTCTGCGGAATATAAAGAACAAGATCAAAACTTTATAAACAATTGTTTTTATTGATTTAACAATTGATTACAAGTTTTCTAACAATCAAAAACAAGCTTTGATCGTCAGCTTCTATTCTGTGTATATAGAGATAATACAACCCTTTCAATTCTCTATACTATATAGACATACACAGCTTCGAATTACAATTCTGTAATTTATAATTACAGCTTCTAAAACTAAGTTTACAAAAACCTAGCTTCCTAATTCAAATCAAATACAATCTTTCCAATTGAAAGATTTCTAACAAGTTTCCTTGTCAGCTACGTCTTCAATAAAATCTACGTGTTCATGGAAGACTTTCCTTCTTTGATTTGAACTCTAACTCCATCAGCGATTAAGTCCTCGACTAATCTCCGATAGCTTCTTTAATTAGTCTCTGATCACTTCGAGTAATCTCCGATGCTTTAATAAATTAATCTCTGATCACCTCGAGTAATCTCCGATGCTTTGGCTTTAGTCTCTGGTGACGTCAGCTTTTAATCTCCGAAGTATTGTGTTATTCTCTGATGACGTCAGCTTTAATCTCTGACTCTTTAATTACAATCTCCGATGAACAAATCTTTAATCTCCGATGAAGGATTTCTTCAATCTCCGATGGGCAAAGTCCAATCTCTGATGAACAAAACTTTAATCTCTGATGGACTTTTCCCTTAATCTCCGACAAGCCAAATTTAATCTCCGAAAGACTAATTAACTTAAAACAACTTGTTGAACAGACTCAACAAGTATTCCAGCAGTACATACAAGTAAAATGAATCTATCTCTTTATTAAAATGACTAAATTACAACCAAGAGATACTACTGCTAGCTACAAAACTAAAATGTTACAAACCAACACTTTTCTATACATTTGTATTCCTAAGTATTCTAAAGACAATCATCATCAAATGTTAATAAAACCTAACATAAATTTCACCCAAAATTTCGTAAAAAAAAGTCAAATGTCATGTATTTTGGAATGGAGGTAGTATCATACTAAATTCTACTCTCTCAAATCCAAAATGCACGATGTTTAACTTTTTACACGTATTTTTAGATAAAATTTAATATATGTTTAATATTTTATTTTTTAAAAATAAAAATTGAAAACTAAAAATATTTTAAATGAAGATTAATATGATATAAAAATTATAATTATATAAAATATTTAATATATATTAAATTTTACCTAAAATTAGATAAAAAAAATCAAAGGTAATGTATTTTGTAACCAATACAATTTTAATCAAATCACTTTATCCACAAAAAAGCTAAAAAGAAAAAAAAAGGAGACATGAAAATCATTCGATGCCATAATAGCTTGCACAGGAAATTATGTCATTCAATGGAAGGACGTGGACGTGGGTCATTAGCAATTTAAGAATTGGAATCTGAAAATTAAATATGCATCTACTTTTTTATTTGGACAATGTGCATCACGTTAGTATTTGTTTTTTTTCTTTTCATGTTGCCTGTTAAGATATTCAAGTCATCCACCTCAAGGTCCTATATCACATTTATACGCCAATTAAATCATTATGGTTGAAAGACTACACCTCATGCCCAGATCATTCGAATCTTTTGTGATTTATGAAGATCTATATTTATAAATATAATATAAAGTATAAACTTCATTTGTTGTTAAACAGTGATCTAGTTGCCTGTCTATTGCGACCTGTCTTTTCTTATTGTAATCTACTTTTCCAATAGAAATTTTTAAAAAATTATATACAATTTCATAAATTAATTTTAATTTAACTATATTCTTTACCGCTGTTAATGAATAGTCAGTGCAAATATATAACATGAAGCCCCCTATTTTCGAAATTTCTCTAATCTATGTTTAACGGAACTTCTTAGGAATCTTCTTACAATAATTTCTATATGTTTCATTTCCCCATTTTTCAATTTTACACATCAAATTAAATTCTCGTGTCGAGGAGATTATATAAGTAACATATTACAGTTTTAAAAGTTAATACTCCGTACATCATTAGAGATAACTTTCTTAATAATAATAACTACAATTAACGATACGAATGTTGTAAAAACTAGCATAAAAAAATTAAATATCAATAATGAATTAATGATCAGCATTACTTCAATGTAGCTAACAATGTATTGACTCTTATAAACAAAACTTACTTGAATATTATGATATAGTGCACTTTTTTTTTGTTACAGTATAATGCAACTTAATGTTCCCTAAATACCATGTTTTTAAATTTTTTTTTTTTATGTTCATAGAAAAAAGCAGATTATTTTTGTGAAACATCTGCAACCAAAATAGAGCTTTTGTCACGTCTCATAGAGATATCATTTTATCAACAACAACAAAAAAAACCAAAATTTTTTAAGTCGGTAAAAATCGATAAAAATGTAACATATTCAAATTTATGGGCCTCAATAAATTCTCTCAATAGGTGGCCCAGTAACAAAAAAATCACAAGATTAAATCCGATTCCAGCCCATCTTCGTTCTTAACCAATCAATCAATATATAACTACGCATAAACCCTAATCCACAGCTTTCCATTTGCCGCAGAAACGTAGAAGAGGGAGAGGGAACACGAACGAGTGAGCAAAAATGAAGTACAATCCTAGGGTTTCGAGCTCCCGCCGAAAGAACAGAAAGGCACACTTCACGGCGCCATCGAGCGTCCGTCGTGTGCTGATGAGTGCGCCTCTCTCCGGCGACCTCCGTTCCAAGTACAACGTCCGTTCGATGCCGGTCCGGAAGGACGATGAGGTTCAGGTGGTTCGTGGGACCTACAAGGGTCGCGAAGGCAAAGTTGTGCAGGTGTACCGTCGCAAATGGGTGATTCACATCGAACGCATTACGCGCGAGAAGGTTAATGGCTCCACCGTCAACGTCGGAATCAATCCCTCGAAAGTCGTGATCACCAAGCTCCGCCTTGACAAGGACAGGAAGTCGCTGCTTGATCGTAAGGCTAAGGGACGCGCCGCTGCAGATAAGGACAAGGGCACTAAGTTCACAGCCGAGGACATTATGCAAAACGTTGATTAAATTGGTTTAGGAATCTTTCGATTTGGTATTTCGCTTTGTTCATCTTATTTGAGTTCGGCTTTCTTATAGATTTCTAGTTATTTTAATCCATGTTGTTTGAGAGGATAGAATTACTAAAAACATCAGTAAGTTTTAATTTTGTGGAGGATAAAGTTCTTGAAACCTTTGCTGATACTTATGAATGGTCATTTTTGTCTTATTTAATCTTTCTGTGATTGTTTTATGTTCAAGTCTTCTTGTTTTCTAACTTTATCTTATGAAAGTTCAAATATTGTGTTACATATTAAATTTAGCCTTATATTTCATGAACAATGAAGGTCTGTATGGTCTTTGGCTTTAGGACCTAATGAACTAATAACCGTGTCTCCTGGCTTAATTTAGGAATTATTACATTTATTGTGGTAATTTGTTGATTATCTTATATATAGACATTTATTGTTAAATGATGGTCTTTGCAGTACTGCCTCCTGCAATAGGATTTCCTAAATTTATTGTTGGTACAATGCATCTCTGGTTGCTTAATTGCCTTATCTTCTTGTATCATATGGCTTAGTTTTATATTTCTAACATTAGCGGCCTGTATGTTTATCAGTTAGTAGTTACTAGGTATGGGTATTCCTCTGCACTAATCAAGTCAACCAAGATTTGGTTTGGCGGATACCCAGCTGTTTATTGCAATCCTGGAACAGCTAAATTTTTGTGTACCTCTGTTCTTCGTTATATAAGGAATTGGCATAACTTGGTGAGTATGTCGATTGCCCTTGAATCAAATACCAAACTACTCTTGGTGCAACACATCCATAAAGCATAAAACCAAACATCGCTTTCTATTCCATGTGGCACCATGTGCAAATCTTTGTACTTTGATGCTTATTGTAAACACACTTTATCCTTCTTCTTTTCTCTCGAAGATACCTGTTTTAATCCAGAAATAATTTGGCAACAACTCATCATCTTTCACTTTGTCTTTGTTCAGTACCTTATATCTAAAGACCTCCAAAGTCTTTCAAGTTGTAGGATTCCGAGTGCTTGCCTTGGGAAGTTTAGATCCTTTCATTGAAACCAGAATTTGGTGGCACTGGCTTTTTCAGTGGCATGTTTCGGTCTTCTTCTCCATTACTTAGAAAAAGATAATTGATTATCCTTTCCCAAAAATTTATGTCAATTTCTCTGTAGATTATGGGGTGAGTTCCTTTAACGAAAGTCAAAAGTCGAGGTCTTAGTATGTGGAAAGATCATCTAATTTCACTAATGTAGTCCAGCGTAACTTTAGATTAAAAGCTTGCATCCTTTCACACTATTATGTGGATTTGGGTCAGTATCAGATCTTTCATCTTTTTTACTTCATCAAATTCACTGCTTTCAAGTACGTGTTACTGGTCTTCATAATAATACTGGTTCTCGAGTTTTCGTTCAGTTTATGTTTATTAGACTTTTAATTACCTTTCTGTTCCGTAGGCTATTTTCTCAAGTTTTTCATTCAGTTTTATTAGGTTCATAATTAGTTAGTTATTTTAAATGACTTTTCTGATTCAGTGATCTAATGTTTTTTATTCGCCTCAACGTTGGTCATGTTTTAACATTTTGGGTTCGGTGACGGCTCATTCAGTTTCATCTCAAGGTTATTCTGGAGAAGAATGGACAGAGTTATAAGACCCAAGTTTCGCATTTGAATGTTACAACCGTATTTTATTTAAGATTGCAGCATAAAATGAATAACGTTACTACTTTTCCAAATTTCTTACGGAGAGAATTGCCTTTCCTTGGAACTCCATTTCTGTTAGTAATACGAGTCCTTGGAATAGTTTCTTGCTTCTGTTCTTTATTACAGTTCTGAAACGAGGAACTCAGACAAGAATAGCTCTTTTTTCCCTTCCTTAGAAAAGTTGATTTTCAATGTTGTGTATTGCAACTATTTCTATGCTAAATCAAGGGCATATCCGTTTCCTGCTTCTTGTTAGTGAAAAAGCACTTTTTTAATAAAAAAAACTCTCGAGTCTTTGTTTCCTACCTTTTATATCACTTAACTTCTTTTTTAAAAAGTCAAAATATAGGAAACATATATTTTTTTACTTTCAGATTTTTAACTTTAATTCATAATAGAGAAGTAAAATCACACGGAGCCTAAAATTTGTTTCTAAATAGCTAACTAATATTTCTTTGAAGTTGTTTAGAAGCATATTCGAATAAAATAAGGTTGCTTAATTCACATTTACATGATAGATAGATCACTATGGAACGATAACGAAAAGGCTTAGGAAAAAGGTCGTCAGAAAAGAGGTCGCTTTTGGTTTCTTACTTTTATTTCATCTGGGGCTTGAGTTTGTTATTGAACTGAACAATATATTTACAATGTTTCGGAGAATCTTCACGTTTTCAATTGTGTGAATTCAGATAATTCAGTTTACTTTCTCTTTTTATTTGCAGTTTGATTTTTTTACATGTTTTTTTAGGTGAATTTTTATATATGCTAAATATTTTATTTAATTTTTCAAAAATTAATAAATGAAAATATTTTAAATGAAGATTAATATGAATAAAAAATTTAAATAAAATAAATATTTTAACATGTAAAAAAATTCACTTAAAATGACATACAAAAAAGTCAAAACTACAAATAAAAAGGAACAGCGAAGTATAAGACAAGACTTGAAATTTTCAATTTTAAATTGCGTTTTTCTTTGCTGCCTCGGCTATTCGTTCTGCAAGTTCCTTCTGGAATCTAAATTTCTACTTTTCAGTATGTGGAAAAGCGGTTGGAAATGCCCCTTATACAAAAAGGAGGGTTTTGTAAGGGAGGTGATATTGCACAAGATTTTTTTATTCTTCCGGTTGTAGCACCTACATTTGTGCATTATCCATTTATACTTCGTGCATTAAAGATTATAAAAATGTAGATCTTACATGTGAAAACATAAGAAAACCTTGTGAATGTATCACTTGCATGTAATTACAAGTTAGTTAACTTGACTTAAGAACCCATCTCTAGTTGAGCAAGAAATGGGCTGTTTAATTCATTGAAGCAGTAGATAACTGGAAACACTTCCAGAAATATGTGGTCTTAAAGTTTTGCAACATTGCTCCGGGTATCAATATTGCTGTCCTCAAATAAATGCTCCTACTAATAATAATTTATTGTCTTTCGGCCCAAAAGGGCATTCGATGCAATGTAAATGTGCTTACCCATAGTTTTCAGAACGACCGGGGCACTAAACAAAATTTCGGATCGTTCTAGGTATGATCGTGATTTAAATAGACTTCGCCAAAGGGAGTGCAACTGAAGAAGCAACAAAACAAGTGCCTCTGACCTGTAGTAACTTCTAAGAAAATAAATCTAGCAAGAAACAAGCCTTCCATTGCTTCCAAGAAATCTCTCCTTCAAAAAGCGAGATTGAATTTGCACCTCAAGTGCTTCAGAAAAAGGAAATTAATCAGCAAAATACAAAAAGGGACACAATATGGCCCTGGTAAGAGAGCAATTCAACCAGAGTAACTGAGAATCTTGCAAGAAATGTATATGTGAACTACTTATTGCAAGCTACCTTCATGAGCTATCCAGAAACCCAAAAAATGAGAATATTAATCCTAATAGACATACAGCAGCAAAATTTCTTCAAGGTTTGAGGGCGAGGGCCAAACCAAGCCTCGGGGTCTTATCCAATGCCTTCGTGTCAAATTCACTAGAAACAGTCAGCAGTGACTTTGGTATGATTTCATGCTGTAATACGGCACCCAGCTTCCCGTTATTGTTTAACTTTGCTTTCACCAATGTTAGAGTATCAACTGCATATGATCCTCCAACAGTAAAAGTGTTCTCATTTGTTGAAAACCTTCTGCTGATTTCCCCGACAGCAGCACTCTTCTTCAACTGATCCAGATGATGTACATACGACGCCTTTATAGTATCCCCTTTGTCACCACTGCATGACATGCAGAAGAGTTGAAATGACAAAAGATGCCCAATTAGAGGTGAAATTTTGAGTATACATATGTTCAGTTATAAACTGTAAAAGTGTGGAGACGTACAGAACTATTGAAGCACAAGAATCAGGTTTTGTAACACTTATGCCTGCAGTATACTTCGTCAATTTGCCAGAAGAAGTCTCGTAACCTGCCTCTGCACCGACAGCAAAAGTTGGAGTACCAATAGTAGCTGAAAGATCAATTGTGGGGTTTTGCTGATTCAGAGCAACAGCTGTTGTCAAAGTTGCATGATGATGGAAGTATTGAACCTCTAGCTGCATTAGAAAACAGATGATCATAAAAAAACCAAAAAAGAAAAGGCTTGTAAATTGTTGCTGGAACTAGTTTGGAAGCTGCTTAACACTGTACCTTCCCAGAATTGTAATCAGGCAGTTTGATTGAAGCAATAGCTTTTGTTGATGGAACAATCTCAGTAACAGTTAAAGTTGTTGCAATCTGCCAGACCAAAGTAATGACATAGTTAAATTTATAAGGCGGGTTAAAAAGCTATTTTAATTTTTCTACATGAAAGATTAAGATTATGAGTAACCCACATTTGATTCTGTGTCAAACTTAACATCAATTAGAGTATTCTTGTATTTATACTGTGCTGCAACATCACCAGTTGATAGTCCTCCTTTCTTCACTGCTGTAGATGTCAATGCCTACAAAAGAAGGGGAAAATGTTGCAGATGAAATCAAAAAGTGAGAGGCCTTCCATAGACATTAACAGAAACAGTATATTAAGCCTATCTTGAAGGGAATCAGCCGCCGTCTAAGGTGTTTTGAGATCAATCCGTGAAAAAATATTCACGTTTGTGGACAAAAGAAACATATAATTGCTTAATACTCCAATCAATAATGACATCCAACCCACGATATAGGACAAATAACCTCCGACAAGCACCAGTAAGCACCAACATGATAGAAATTTGACATAATTTGAAGAAAACTTAATAAGGAATTCATTCTGATCTCTACTATTTCTCTGAGTTGGAAAAGCTTCGCCACTGGCAATGTAAAATCCTCATATCACACTAAATAAGTTAGGATCCTGAGATATAAACCTTTCCTTCTTTTCTCAGTCTCTGTCACTTATCAGATTTTTGTGACAGTTGTCGATAGTTGTTCCATAATGCTCTGAATGTCTGATGGTGAGGGGATAATAGGGTTCTTTTCACTTTCCTCATAGTCCTATTATGTTATCGGTCATTGAGGAATACATAGAAATTGAACTACTAGATTTGTTTAGATCTGATATTGATGATGAATGGGTCACCGTGGCTATATGCTGGGATAGTAACAACTCAAATACGTGATGGCAGTGATTAATAAGAAAAGTCTCAAAAATTCAACTGTGTTGGTAGGCATCTATCAATAAACTGATGATAACTGATGCAATGGCACATTTATGTGAAGACAGAGAAGGTGAATTGGTTTCTTCCTCTCTAAAGAAAAAATTGAAAAAATAAAAAGAAGAAGAAAGATGCTACTGCCTGTTCAAGTCTTGTGCCTTATATGATTATGGAATGCAGCTGAAATGGTCATGAAGAAGAGGAACAGTAATTTTGATCAGCGAATAGCATCAAAATCTCAAAATTTGTGAGGAAAAAGTAAAAACAATGTGCAGCACATATGTTGATAAATGATGAATAAATCTTGTGTGTGACCGATTTGAGAGCTTCTTGACAACCATTAACATGCAAAAATCCAAAACTAGACATGGGAGATTATAGGGTGGAATAGTATGGCAGATTATCGGGTAGTTGCGATGATTTGGTGCAGCAATAAAAATGATAAAAGGCCTTGGCACTAATACCTAGACATGGGAGCTGACCAATCGTGGAAGCAACCAACATAATGGAACATGGCACAGCTGTTGGTATATATGATTGTGATTTCATATCTGACATTTTAGTTAATCACCTAAGGCTCATTTAAAGGAAAATATATATATATACATATATATATATATTATACACCTGACAAAAAAATCATAAACAAATTTTCTTTTTTTAATCTTAATGTGCCTCTATTGTTCTAACCTAACTACTCAGGGAAACCTTATCTGAAGATATCATGAAAATGACAGAGTAGAAAATTTCAATACACCAAAGTAAATAAGTACAAAATTTTGGAGCTTATTGTAAGCAACACAGACCTCACAATAGTTTTCTCTAGCTGCTTGAAGCATGGTCTTTCAGAAACCTTACTAGACAAAGGTGTTTAAGGAAATCTATCCACAGTCCTCATTATTAAATTATGACAGAAGATCTTATCTAGACTTTACTGAGTGTGTTGACACCTGAGAAAGGGGCATAAGTGAATTTCAGTTAAAACAGACACCATAAAAGACAACTAAGTTGCCACTAGAGCTAAATCGCAATAGAAGTTCTGCACCTTTTTTCTACATCTAAAGAGGAGGAATTAGCTTCTAATATCATTTCATTCCACTAGAATCACTATAATTTTAATTAACACATATCTATTCCACCAAAAACAGCAGCTCAGTTTCACTTCATTTGCTGAATTAACTCAAAATAAATGGCCCAATATCCACACTCATTGTCCTTGTCAACAATTTCTTCCATTTTCTTGAAATTGACACATTAAATTAAAATTGTTATTACAGTTTTCATTAACACTCGCTCAAATTACCTCGACATCCTAACTCTATTAAAATCTTTTTGCCAACAATACGTAACTTGTGAGTTATCCTGTAACTACATGATCAAAATATTCTAGACCTATTTCCATAGATGAGGTAGAGTTTCATGCTTACATCATAGTTTATACTTTTTTTATTCTTCATACGTTTCACCATTCATAAAACTTCTTGTCATTGTCCATCACCTCTCAAGTTTTGTTTAACATGTTATTGTTAGGATCTGGAACGGCATCCCAGTGTTAACCACACTCTCAGGTTCAAGCTTTGGTATCCCCAACATGTACTTGACAAAAATTAAATTTCCCATTGTAGTTAAATCTTTTCCCCTTGTGCTTGATGTACAAAATGCTGACAATCCGATGAACAATGTGATATGCTTCACATAACAGCTTCTCCAAAGCTCTCCTCAACTAGTAACTCTGTAACAAAGTTTTTCAAAGCTATTAAACCAGACATACACTTTGCACTTCCCAAAAGTAATTGAATAGCACCCCCACCACCTCTCTTGGGTCTGTAATCCTCGCTTGTGATAGCAACGTTTTCTTTATTAGCTTTACAGCACTTAGTTGGAAATTCAGAATGAAGATATTTGTTGGAAGACACTCAACTATTTGATATGACTTCATTCCAATTGATTCCACTTATGCTACGAGGCAGATGCATGTACTTTGAAGTAATGGTACCATGTATTAATTACTACGAATATTCATGTACCATGTCCTAAAAAGAAAAAAATAAATTAAAAGAAAAGAAAGAAAACACGTTTACTCGTCAACACATAAAATAACACTTTGAAGTTCGAAACATACAGATAACTCCCAAATTTCTCTAAACACTACTACAACTAACTTGCTCCAAATAGATATAATTATAAAATAGGCTCGTCATTCAAACCATATGATTTTTTTCGTTAACAAGGAACAAAATATCCAGTAAAGCACAGGACAACATGGCAAGAGGTTGAAAATAAAGCGGAGAATCTTAGACAAACTAAACAGAGCCCTATGCTGCATCCAAATTCGACAAATTAAGCTGCACCAGTATACAAAGATTGAAGTAAGCAATTTACTCCATGACACAATTTAATAGGCTGTAAATGATAAACCGAAAAAAGATAACCGAAAAAATAGTGTAAAATAACAAAGAAATACCACTCCGGCATCACTGTAGGTGGAGACTGAAAATTTCTGATCGGATATATAGTCTCTAGTTAGTAGATCTGCACATAAAGTAAAACCAATTGAGCTTTAGAAAATCAAATCGGTATCCGTATATAGATCAAACAATCGACAAAGAGAGAGATGGAAAATGATCGAATACCTTTGGCTTTTTTACCGATATCTAGGAAAAGTCCAGGTCCGTTGCTCATATTTGCAGATACAGACGAATCAGTGAAATCACCGGAACGAAAGCAGTGACAGAGGAAGGGACGAGAGAGAGATGAATCTGTGATTCGCGTCGACAGTTGTGACCAGAGGGAAAATAAATGTTTCCACTCGTGGTCACCACATTAGCGAGGTGGATGTTCGGTGAATTAGTGGTTGTCACCCATTTTTTGTGACAGACCAGTACTTTGTTTTCTCAAATCGAATTATCTTTAAATTTACTGTGTGTATAAAATAGGATTATATATATATGGAAAATGAGAATTGAGTTATAATTTATTTTTATAATTTTACACATTCGTGCTATATTTTAGTTTTCAAAAATATGAAAAAAAATTTAATCGTACGAATTAAACGAGTATGCAATAATAAATTATATGTAATTTTTTGAGTTTTTATTAAACTCTTTTACGTAGTTTTTATAATCATATAAAAATCAATATATTTTTAATCATTGAAAATATACAAATTTTACATAATTATAATAATCATGATATACACTATGAAATAATTTAAAATTTTGTATATTACTTCATGTTTTGATACTTTTTTAATCTGTACGGTTAAATTTTTTTATATGTATTATGAATTTATAAATATAAAATTAGTAACTAGAATTTCAAATATGAGTTATCAATTACCTTAATTTCACACACACACACATATATATATATATAGTGTTTCTCATTTCAGTTTAATATGAGTTATCAATTAACTTAATTTCACACACACGTATATATATAGTGTTTCTCATTTCAATTTGCCTATATGACCCGACCCAAGTATATAATTAAAAAAGATAAAAAATTCTATCTACATTTTTTTTTGTTACAAAAAATTTAAACGATAAATGTTCTATCAATTCAGAATTAAAGTATATCATTAAATTCTTTAAGAATTTACAATAGTACTTATAATATATTTAATATTTTCATAATTATGTAACATGTTTTTCTTTATAAAGTTTTTTCTTTGTCCAAAATATATACCAACCCCTTCCCAACCTTCAATATGAGGATCATCATGCTGGTTGTGTTTATAGGCTACAATTCAATTTCAATGGAAAACGCCCAATGTTTTGGGCTTCTTGGTGTTATTCGCTGCCAATATATAGTTGACTACTTTAGTCTATTTCATCAATACAAAGTTACCGTAAATTAAATAGTTTTGCCCTTTTTTTATGCTTACAAGTTTTACAAGTGTACATCAGTACAGGAAGAGAGGTAAGCCGGGATAAATAAGTTGCAGTCAATTTTAAAAGTATTTTAGTAAGGTTCTTAAAAATTTCAATATGAATGGATAAAATATCTAAAGATAGTGATTTTTACATTTTAGGACAGTGATTTTTTTTTTTTTTACATTTAGGATAATAATATCTAAAAATTCAATATATTATTAGCCATTCTTAATTTTAGGATAGTGATTTTTTTAATTGACATTAATCGCTCTCATATATCTAATGAATTATATCCTAAAATTAAAATTTCGATTTCTCTTTCTTTTATTTAAATTTTCTATGAAGGATAACATTAAAATATCGTTTGAAATTTGTTATTCTAAAACAATAATTATTAGATTCCTTGGTATGTACAATTTGAGTCAAAACTACTGATATTTTAAACAAGAGGGAGTACAAAAAGAATGCCAGAATTTGTGAAAAATCTCTTATATAAATTCAATATTTTCCGTATCTTTTCATAACTTAACATACTCTTCCACAGATTATATAAAAATGAGATTATTGAAATATATGAGAGTTTTAACGCATAATTTGAACAGTCGATTTATTTTTTCTATTTTAAACAGGGCCACTTTCCTTTTCCTATTTTAAACAGGAACAGGACATATCGACGAATCACGGAGTTTCAAATAAATACAATATTATTTAAACGTTTAAATTATTTTTGTCTCGAATTTAAACGGGAGGAGGACGTATGTATCTATCTATTATCCATTACTTGTATCTCTATCTATTATTACTATTAAGTGGTTCAACAAGAGCGAGAGTCAAATTGGCTTTGTTGTTTTGCGATTTCAAGTTGAGTTAGATGGATTTACGTTATATAGAACTCACCGTGGCTCAGAAGTTGAGTTTGGAGCGGAATCTGATAACCCTCTGGATATATATAGAAATCAAAAACACCAAATACAAAAAGAAGAAATTATACATACATCTTATAAAACATCAAAATCAAAATACTACATAAAAAGGTAAACAAAAGGAAACAGATCTGAACAAATTCGAAGGGAGAAGAAAAATAGTTTTAAGAAAAAAAAAGAAATTACTACATTCGGACAAATTTTCAAAGCATGGCTAAAATCAGGTGATAAGAAATCAAAAGTGAAAAAAAGGAAGAAGAGAGACATGGATCGAACAAAGAAGAAAGAAAATAAGAGAAATTCAAAAATCAACGATGACTAGGGAGGTTGGGATGAAGGACTTTTATGTGGGTGTTGTAGTGGTAAGGTTGCTGTGTGGGTAGAGAGATTTGATTTTGTAGGATTTTTTTGAGAGTTGCAGAAGAAAATGAGGTTTTGAGAAAACAAGTGAGGAGATCATGTATCAGTTTTATCAAAAGGCTAAAGTTGATGTGAAATGGTAACACGTGTGACTAATATGGCAAGTGGCCTTCCAAGTTTCTAAAAACATCAAAACCCACTTGCCTCGTTTCTTTTATTCCTCTTGAACATTTAAAACTAGAAATTAACTCTAAAAAAATAAAAAAAATTACATATAATTTCATATTAAATGACAAATTAACTCTAAAAAAGTATTACATATAATTTCATATTAATAGACTCCTACACAAATAAAATAAAAATCCTAAAATAATGTAATGTTAATAAAAATTATACATTCAAACAAAAAATAATTTAAAAAACAAGGCCCGTGCCGTGCCGTGTATGAACTATGAACTAGTTTTATATAATTCATCATACGCGACTTTGCTGTGGAAACTTCCCTGAAAGTGTCAAGCAGCGACCTGAAAAGTGAGACGAAGACGCCTTATTATTACCGGTCCACTTCGTGGATGCCATTTTTCGAATTTCAACGGCCTTATCTTATTTTCATTTGGGAGCATGTGGCCTGTTAATATAATAATAATATCAACTACATTAATATTACATAGATACGTATTCTAAATTTAAAAGAAATAGAATTACATAGTCGTTGAGCTTAGCGTTAAAACACAAGTCGATTTACTTTATGATGCTATCAATCACAAATGTGAATATTATAAAGTAATATTATTTTCATACCAAAAGGGTGTACTAATTATTATTGCGATTATGTAAAATTTTGTATAGATTAAAATTTTTAAACAATTATAACTTTTTTTTTTGTAATATTAGTTTCGATCAATTATATTTTTATTTCATAATTTTATAAAATAAAATACTACTAACATATTAAATATTACACCTCAAAATAGGTGAAGAAAATAAATTGAGACATTGCTTTAAGAGGAAGGGAGTATTAAAAGAAAGATGTCATTCATTCGTTATTTCTTTTCAAAAGGGAAAGAGAAAGGTGCTCCGTAGCATATTTTATATTTTAAGCGAAGGGAATAATAAGAGTGGAAACGAGAAAAACAATACTCCAAGCATTAAGCATAGAATAACATGCCCACACTCCGTACAAAGAAATGTGTCACTCGGTGTCTGTCCGCGTGAGAAAACGCGTTCGTTGGTTGCCATAGAAATTTCTAAACAGTTACCCTGTGCTTGCAGCAGCACATTCTTTTCATGAATGCTTCTTCCATATATAATAAAACTTTTACAGCTTCATCGTCAAGCATGTTGATATTATTCTAACTTGTAAAAATCGAAGCAGTTAGACTTTTTTAGTTGCTCAAAATCAAAATCTCACCAACTACATTCAACTTTTAGTTTGATTTCAGTACTTTTGCCTCCACCTTCATCTAGCCACCTGGATTTTTCTTCATTCTCCGGCCATAGAGTGGTTATTATTCAGTACAAGGGGAAATAATTTCTTTTCCAGCCAGTTGTTTCGTGGTTGTGCCGGCTGCAGCGGCGGCGCTTGTCAACGTACAGACCTAACACTCACCAACTTTACTTTTCTTCAGCTTTTGTTTGCTCATTCAAACAAATTCTCGGAAACTTCCTCTCTTCTTTCAATACTCTGTTTCATGCTACAGATATTTGTACTTTTTTTCTCTTTTGCCTCAAACTTTTGGAGTAAAGTAGAAGCAAGGTGAATTAAATAGTTTGGAGATAGACAATAAATTAGGTGAGTTGGTTAAGAGTTTTAGTAGAGGATCACACAAAAATGGAGAGCTATGTGAATGAGAAGTTTGGAGGAGTGAAGGCGAAGCATACGTCGGAGGAGACGCTGCGGAGATGGAGAACTCTCTGCGGATTTGTGAAGAATCCTACGCGCAGGTTTCGCTTCACTGCCAATCTCCCCAAGCGTTCTCAAGTAGCAGCCATGCGCCGCGACAATCAGGTTACTATAGTTTCAGCATATACATGTATTTTTCTGTTCATGTGTCATTAGAAGTATATTTTTTTTATAAAATTATGGTACCTTAGTTCTACGGTAAGCATATAGTTCAAGGTGTTGTGAATCACCATAAAATTGCAATTTATACCTGATTCTTATCCTGTTTAATTAATTTCAAAGTTACTAATTTCTTGCTGTTTCTACGTTCCTGAGAACTGGCTTTTCAATTCGGTTTTGTTCTTGGCATATAAATAAGGGATAAGATATACAGCATCGCCTGACTGAAACCACTTAGAGTTGGCACATCCCTTCTTGGGTTCTCGTTTTGATTCACAAAAATATTGTATACGTGAGTACTTGTCATAATATGAGAAGATGAATCGGGGGATGAATTACACATTGAAACAGAAAATTCAGAGCCACAAAATAAGGCATATGGTTTTGTTGGACGCAGAAGTGGACTTGTCTGGAATCAATTAGAATAATAATAAACTTTCCTATTGTTAACACTGTAATGAACTTGCAAATGTGATCTCGGCTTGCATCTTGATGAAGTTTACATATGGATCATACGAAGTTTATCTTAACTCAGTAGCAGAGCACAACTGTATCTCAATTGTCGTAAGCTAGGCGACTGACTCGTTATGTTTTGCATAATTCAGGAGAAGTTGAGGATTGCTGTTTTGGTTTCCCAAGCCGCAAATCAGTTCATACTTGGTGAGTTTGTTAGGGCTTTTAGTCCAATTATCCATTATAACGTATACTAATCAAACTGACACTACTTGGGAAATGTTTGCAGGGATGCCCCGTAATGAGTACAAGGTACCTGAAGATGTTAAAGCATCTGGTTATCAGATTTGTGCTGATGAGTTGGGATCCATAGCCAAAGCCCGTGATGCAAAGAAGCTGAAATTTCATGGTGGGGTACATGGTATCGCAGAGAAACTCTGCACATCAACCACCAATGGGCTTGCTACCGATAGCGATTCACTAAACCGAAGACAAGAGATATTTGGGATAAATAAATTCACTGAGACTGAACCTCGCGGTTTCTGGATTTTTGTTTGGGAAGCCCTTCATGACATGACACTTATGATCCTTGCTTTGTGTGCTTTTGTCTCCTTAATTGTTGGCATAGCAACTGAAGGATGGCCTACAGGGTCCCATGATGGCCTTGGAATTGTTGCAAGTATCTTGTTAGTAGTGTTTGTCACTGCAACAAGTGATTACCGACAATCTTTACAGTTCAGGGATTTGGACAAAGAGAAGAAGAAGATATCAATCCAAGTTACAAGGAATGGATATAGGCATAAAATGTCAATATATGAGTTACTTCCTGGAGATATTGTGCATCTTTCTATTGGAGACCAAGTCCCTGCAGATGGCCTTTTTGTTTCAGGATATTCAATGCTGATAGATGAATCAAGTCTGACTGGAGAAAGTGAGCCAGTAATGGTAAGTGATGAAAGTCCTTATTTGCTGTCTGGGACTAAGGTCCAAGATGGATCATGCAAGATGCTGGTGACCACAGTCGGAATGAGAACTCAATGGGGTGAACTAATGGCAGCTCTTTGTGAAGGTGGAGATGATGAGACCCCACTTCAGGTTAAATTGAATGGAGTAGCAACAATCATTGGAAAGGTCGGCCTTTTCTTTGCTGTTGTGACATTTGCAGTTCTAGTGCAAAAAACGTTTGGCCGTAAACTGCAACAGGGAACACACTGGAGCTGGACCGGAGATGATGCCTTGGAAATGTTGGAATATTTTGCTGTTGCAGTTACCATCGTTGTTGTTGCAGTTCCTGAGGGATTGCCTCTGGCTGTTACTCTGAGCCTCGCATTTGCCATGAAGAAGATGATGAATGATAAGGCACTTGTTCGTCATCTTGCGGCCTGTGAGACAATGGGGTCTGCAACAAGTATCTGCAGTGACAAAACTGGCACACTGACTACAAATCACATGACTGTTGTTAAATCATGCATTTGTATGAATGTCAAGGATGTGAGCAAACAAGGAAGCACTTCTAACTTGTGCTCTGAAATCCCAGAATCTGCAGTTAAAACTTTACTGCAATCAGTATTTAACAACACTGGGGGAGAGATTGTGGTCAATGAATCTGGAAAACGTGAAATACTGGGAACACCAACAGAGACTGCTCTATTGGAGTTTGCCTTGTCACTTGGTGGAGATTTTCAGGCTGAGCGCCTAGCTTCCAAAGTTGTCAAAGTTGAGCCATTCAACTCGACAAAGAAAAGAATGGGGGTGGTGCTGCAACTTCCCGAAGGAGGTCTAAGAGCTCACACTAAAGGTGCTTCAGAAATTGTTTTGGCTGCCTGTGACAAGGTGATAAACGCAAATGGTGAGGTTGTTCCCCTTGATGAAGAATTACTAGACCATCTAACAATCACAATTAATGAGTTTGCTAGTGAAGCTCTACGAACTCTATGTCTTGGTTATATGGAGCTAGAAAATGAGTTCTGCGTCGATAATCCCATTCCAGCTTCTGGATATACCTGTATAGGAATTGTAGGCATTAAAGATCCTATTCGTCCCGGTGTGAAGGAGTCTGTTGCACTCTGTCGGTCAGCTGGTGTAACTGTTCGGATGGTTACTGGAGACAACATAAATACTGCAAAGGCTATAGCCAGAGAATGTGGAATCCTTACCGAGGATGGCATCGCTATAGAAGGACCTGTTTTTCGGGAGAAGAGTCCAGAGGAACTGCAAGAGCTAATTCCCAGAATCCAGGTTTTGAAACATTTTATTTACAACTAAGATTTATTGTGAAATATTTTGGTGATTTGAACTGTTAAGCCTTTATTACCTTTGTAGGTGATGGCTCGATCTTCACCTTTAGACAAGCATACACTGGTAAAGCACTTGCGAACCACATTTGATGAAGTTGTGGCAGTAACTGGTGATGGAACAAATGATGCACCGGCCCTGCATGAAGCAGATATTGGACTTGCGATGGGCATAGCTGGAACTGAGGTGAGCATACTATGATACTGTAGTTCTCCATAATCCCCTTGAATTTAGACAAATTTGATATACAAAGAAAGTTGGTTCAGCATAGGAATAACTTCAGCAGTCTAAGTTGATACAATAACGACTGATTTTAAGTTGAAATATGACATGCATTTCTTTCCTTGATCCTGCTTAAAGCATAGATTTTGCAATTTTCCTTTATTGTGTTTTCTATGTGCTCACCCTTTAAAGGATGAAGCTGGCTTTCTTGCTGTTATTTTGATTCACAACTTTGAAGATGTCTTTGGGCATATCATTTTCATCATCGTATTTTAAGAAAACATTGTTTTTCCTTTTCCCTTTTTTTTTTTTTTTTGTTCAGTGTGTGTGGTGGTGGTTGGGGGGGACACTGAACCTACCTATGAATCAACATAGTACTCATCGTATGTATGTGCAATAAAATTTTCAAGTTTACATTTTCTTCAAGCTGTTGTTTGTATTAGATAGATCCAAGCAAACACAACAGCAAAAATTCCTTTCTAGGAAATGATTTCTGGATTTATATATTTATGATTAATATGCTCTACATGCATGCTACTTTGTAAGTCAAAATATGGAAGTACATTCTAGTGGCCTTCAAGAAAAGAACTTATCTAATTTTGCATTTTGCACATATCTCGAAACATTCGCTAAGATAGTAATTAAGAGAAATGTTGAAGATTGAAGACTTCATTGTGAGGCTGACCACAAATTTGTGATCTTGTTAATGAGTATGGTCAGGGCTGAAGAGTAACGAAAGACCTGGGACTGTAGAGTGGAAGGTGTTCAGCAGTACATTGCTCCCATGATCAACCATAATGATATATTAATATTTTCATATTTAGGATTCCACGTTAATGGATAAGAACACCACATATGAGCAGCATGCTTGTCAAGTGCAGAACTAGTTTGTGGTAGGAGAGGTCCTTAACCTTCCCCATATGTATGCTGGAGCAAGCGGGGTCTGGGCATGCATAGAGAAAAATAATCTGGTTTAAATCTAAGAATTAAATTTTGAACTGAACAGAGTTATTTATATATTACGAAATCTGTCCTCTGTGGAGTACTGGATTATAACCACATAACGAATTTTATGTTGAAGAGGTCGTGTATGTACATATTTCTGTTGTGTCAAGCTCATCATATGTACTGTTTGGTTTCTTCATTATAACTAGAAAGAAGTAACATCACTTTCCAAATCTTTAGGTGGCTAAGGAGAGTGCAGATGTCATAATTCTGGACGATAATTTCTCAACAATCGTGACAGTGGCCAGATGGGGACGTTCAGTATATATTAACATACAAAAGTTTGTGCAGTTTCAACTGACGGTCAACATAGTTGCTCTGGTTGTTAACTTTTCTTCAGCTTGTTTAACAGGTAAAATTTCCCCTTACATATATATCTACCAACTCCATTTCAGGCCTCAACTTTTTTTTTCACTTCTTGGAAATTATTCAAAGTGACTAAAATGTATTCAGTTTTTATAATCCTTTAATTTCTGACTGCTTCAGGGAGTGCTCCCCTCACTGCTGTTCAGCTTTTGTGGGTTAACATGATCATGGATACCCTCGGAGCTCTTGCATTAGCTACTGAGCCACCAAATGATGAATTAATGAAAAGGGCGCCCGTTGGGAGGAAAGGAAATTTTATTAGTAACGTTATGTGGAGGAATATCTTTGGGCAATCTTTATATCAGTTCATTGTGATATGGCTTCTTCAGACAAATGGCAAAACAATATTTCGCCTTGATGGACCTGATTCCGATCTGATACGCAACACACTTATTTTCAACTCATTTGTCTTTTGTCAGGTAATCTGTTGAAATCATGTTGCCTCAGTTATTATATGTTTGCTCTAATTATTGTCGTTGAACAGACTTTTTTTTTTTTTTTTAACATGGGAAGTATTATTTTATCTATATATGAGTCAGATACTGTCCTGGTTTGGTATCTAAGAAATGGTTTATCTATGATTTCCAAAAGTATTTACAGTTTCTTGTTTGAGTAAGGGTCAGATATATTTTATCAAGGTGGTGAACGTATCAATGATATTTGCTGGAGTAGAAAGCTAATATAGTCTTAAGTTCCAATTAAGTTGAAGCCTTGTCAACATGTTACTTCATTCTAATTCTTGCATTCAACCTGATTTATTTTTCAGGTTTTCAATGAGATAAGCTCTCGCGAAATGGAGAAGATAAATGTTTTTGCAGGCATACTAAACAACTACGTATTTGTGACCGTTCTTAGTGCCACGGTCATCTTTCAGATCATAATTGTGGAGTTCTTGGGTACATTTGCCAACACATCACCTCTCACATTAACGCAGTGGTTTCTTAGCATATTTGTTGGCTTTTTAGGAATGCCAATAGCTGCGGCTGTCAAGATGATCCCTGTTGATAACCAGAAGAGAATGAAGTAGAGATGCTACTTTGGAACCATATGTAAGTATCCTTGGCATTAAGGTGTCAGTGCCTTCCCCAGAACTGCTAAAATGATGGCCCGTCTGGACAGAAGGATTTAATTTCAGCTTCTTTGGTTTTTCAGAAGAAAATTTGAAAAATCTCACCATCACTTCCAGCATCTTGTCAAATTCTAGATTTTCCTTTTTTCTGTATAGATCCTCCTAATGAAGTCGTCGTGAAGGGATTACTTTGTAGCAGTCATTAGTTGCTAGTTCCGGTATTGCCGTTCTGCGTGTAAATATTGGTCATTTAGATCTACTGATGAACCTTTTATATGTAGAGTTCTGGATTATTTAATTTACATCTAAATTTCTGATTATTTTTGTCCAAGTTGGTTCCTGCTCCTGGATGATGGGGTCGGGTCTGTTCATCCTTTAACAGGAAGATTTCAGGTTCTGACACCCGTTAGAAATTCATAGAAAATTATTACCTGATCGAGGCAAAGTCCTTTAAACGTACGGTATTTATATTTCAATATTAAACCGCACAGTATTTATGATGTTATCACCCCACACAAACTACTAAATGTTAGAAGTTCGAACCAAAATTATATGTAAATTCTAGGATATTTTTCCTAAAACCAAATTCAACCAAACCTTGCAAATTAATTTGGCAAGTTAAAGATGATAATTATGTATTGACTAGAACAATAAATGGACAAAAGTTGAGTTAGTGACTTGTAGTGTCCATGCAGACTTACAGACTTTATTGCTGAGAAGATCTGCATATGAATACTACAAAAAGATTTACATTATATAAACATACACAAATAATGCTTCCAATAAAAATCTTTATTGCGGAGAAGAATGGCTAACAAAAATTGATTCAGTTAGTAAGACTTATCCAACACTTTGATTTAGTTAGTAAAACTCACTCCACACTCCCATTAGATTAAAAATTTCAGTCTTGCTCCCATTAGATTAAAAATTCCAGTCTTGCTAGTCGCTAAAGAGATTGATAACATACCCTGACAGCCTTTCCTCACCTAAATCTTATGTAACCAAAAAAAATAAAAAATCTTGAACTATACTTCCTCCATCGGTTCGTTACCAGTTTCAAATATATGAGACATCCAGATAGGTTCAAGCAATTCCCTTGCACTACGTAGTTTCTGCTGCTCATCCTCACTATTGCTAAGCTCCTCGGCTTTTCTCACTATTTGAGGGTAAATCTCTTGAATATACTCTAACATCATCTTCAGTTCTCCCCATTCTACATCACTGTGCCCGACTAGTTTCGCACAAACAAAGCGCACAACTCCGAGTACAAACTGAAAATCCTTCCGCTCCAGCCCTATTACCAATGCAGATAATATCATTACCCCAACTGCATCTAATAGATCACGGTTAGCTCTTAACAGCGGAATTATCATTCCCACGAGTTTTATAAATGCAGGAAATTCCTCCAACTTTACTGCATCTTCTGCACCTTCTGCGCTAATTTTACTGAGCTCAACCTCGGCCAGAACTGTGATCCATTGAAAATTAGATTTTACATGATCAGGTTTAAAGTAACATGTACTTGTTCCTGGTGACTGCTGCAGTATGTTCCAGGAACCAAATCCTAGAACCAGATCAGGCAACCATGGTTTTGCTGCAGCGACTATGCGTGATGCATGACAGGATCCCATGTGCTTTTCAACAGAAATAATTAGATCAAATAGTTTATTGGAAAGAGTGAAAGCTTCAGGCAGATACTCTGAAGTTTCACAGGAACTTTTAAGGACTTGATTGAGTAACTTGGTAGCATAGGTGAAGGAACTTTTCAGACACGAAAGTGTTTCTTTCAAGTCATCTTCCTTAAACTGCACGCGGTCATGAGAATTTCGTCTTAAAGTGGACATAATGAATTCTAGATATTCCAGTGTAAAGTTCAAGCACCTTTCTTGACTGTGACAAACAAGTTCCATTGTTGAGGCATCAACTATAAATTTAAGAACTGCACTTAGCATCTTCACCATATTTGATATCCTTTTCAGCTTTGAATCTACATGAAAGCATTACAAACTGAACTTAATGTAGATATACAAGGAAACAAGATGTATCATGTTAAAAGAAAAAACTGGAAGAGAAATCGGGCACTAATGACTGTACAACTGGTAGATTTGGTGAAAATAATAACTTTCTTATCCGAAGAAATTACGCATTCAAAAGGCATAATACAGGGAAGATAACAAAATGTGCTTAACATATTCAACATTGGTGAATTTTTAAGTTTGAAATGAGTTCTAAAATATTAAGGACATCAAGAAGAAAAGTATCAGAGAAAAATCTTCCAAGTATTAGAGCAAAATTTCTTTACGTTCGTATGTGGGCTCTGTTGCTATAGCTGAATGACTATCTTAGTAATCCTCCATAATGAAAATAAACATTTCATGGCCCTTCACTGCTAGTTCCTTGTTATCTAAACTTCAAAGATGGAATCTAACTGATTGAAGGGACGTATAAAAAAATAAAGGGAATCGAGAACTTCTGTATGAAAGAAAATAACAAGATGTGCATAAAAGTTTGCATTCTAAACTAAAACTGAGTCTTTCTTGAAACAAAGTTCTTGACAGAGCAGAATTTACCATGTTGTATATAATTGTGCAAGAAACAAAGATCAGTTGTAAGGAGTACTAATTAACCTTCCTGTTACTTGTAGAGAAGTCTAAAGCATGACTTGAGACGTAGCAACTCAAGAGTACACATCAAGCAGTTTAAGTCTATTGTTATTGTTCAAAAATTAACAGTATCTTTTATAATTGATACATATACCATTTTGCCAGAAGGAGATATGGTGATTTATTCCAAACGGCATTTGCAATTTATGATCTTTATATTTGTGCCTTCACCATAACCACTTACCATCATCATTGGGAGTGGAATCATCACTTTGACATCCATTTTGCTTCTGTCCAGGATGACGAACTCTATTTTTGGTATGCCTGGACTCCTGAGGCACCTTGCTAGTCTTTCTTGAGTCAGCTAGACCAAATAACTTACTTGTGCAGCTGAGTAGATGATCCATCGTCTGGTTCAACATGGTTTGCTGCGAAAAGAAATGGAAGAGAAAAGGTTGAGCATAAGCTACAAAACATAATGTTCTTCTGTGTGATTGTGTCCAAACTAGATGCTGACGCACCAGATGCTGGAAAATAAATAGATACATCCAACATTACTGAAGACATGACAGCATAACATAACGATCCAGATTATGTCAATACTTCATTAGAAAACTTGGAATGCAATAACACTTGCCTCTGAAGATGAACTCGTAGAGCAATACTTTGCCTTTGTACTTGGATTGTTGATACCATTAAATGTAACAGTTTTAAAGGATATATGGAGAGCAAGGGCCGTGTAAGCCAAAACTGGATATATGTTCACATAATCACACAGCTTACTCTGCACAATGCTGAACTCTGATATGATTTTTAATGAAACAAATGCAACTTCTATAACTCTGGACTTCAGCATTGCTTCCCTTGTGTCCTCAGATATAAGCAAGTCCTTTATTTGCCAGCTGATTCTGGCAGCAGTCGCATAATCCTTCTTGATTTCAATTGAAGAGCCACTGCATGACTTTTCACTGCTTCTGCGCTTCTGTTTTGCCGAAGTTTTATTAGAGGATTTAGTTTTCCTTCTTGTTGTAGAGGGAAAATCGTGTTTTGGAGCATCTACACCAAATTTAAGATGGCATTGAGTAGCGATTTTCTGCAAGAGCCTTGTTAGATTTTCAAACATGTAATCAAATCTATCACAAGACAGCATCATCTTGTGCACAGACCTTACTTCAGCTTGTCTTTCCACATTATCAAATAAACCCGTACAATGTGTGACCAAATCCATACATTCTTGAATAAAGCCATCTACATCATCAGAAGAAATTTTAGACACTATGTTGGAAACAGAAGACTGAGCACGCCCAGTAGACGAAGCAACAAACAGACGTTTCAGCTTTTTTCCAGATAACTCCTGCTTAAGGGCAGACTTATAAGATGAGTCACTCACTAGATTGTTGCAAAGGCATGCAGAAGCAAAAAGTAAAGCATCGATCTGATCTGCTTGCAGCTGATCAGGTGACAATATCAAGCCAATAAAAACTTTCAAGAGTTCCATGAGAGACTGCAGAGATGCCCCTTCAGAGAAAACAAATTCGCAGAACCTTGCTCCAGCTTTTGGAGACCTTTTTATAAGTGTGACACAGCGATCACAAGCTTCTTCCTGAGATACCGCCGAAGGGAAGTAGGATGGTAAAAGAAGTTTAGTGATTTTTTGAGCAACAAGTGGTTGATCATTTGCAAGTGTTGACAACAGAACATCTAAGGATACCACCTGTAGAAACATTAGTTAACTAACAAGACGAGGAAATGAAAATTAACAACTAAATTAATATACTTTTTAAGTTCAAAGTAGTACCTTGTGAAACTGAAAATTTCGTATGTTACTTAAAAGAAGAAGGAGATCTACAGCAGCAGCACGCACAAAAAGGGAAGAGTCCGAAACTAAATGATGCAATCTCGGTAGAAGCACTTTGAGAATCTCATGAGATTGAGGATTACCAAGCAAATATATGATGCCATCCACTGTGGAAAGCCTGACCTCCTTAGATATGTCATTTGTCATATCATCAAAAACTTTGGTAAGGAATTTTGTGATGGTTGACGAAGTAATAATTTCCCAAAATAAATGAAGTAGGCGACAAGAACCTTCTACGGCTATTACTCTTATGGCCGGACATTCATCCGTTAACAGTTTCTCCAATAAAAAGAACTGTTTCTCAAGCAATATATCTTTTCCCTCCTTTGTCGCCTCAGGATCTTCAAGAGGAAACAAATCTAGAAGTAAGTGCAACGCATTATGGCGAACATTTGAATTTGCAACCTGCCAAAATTCGGCTTTAGAGCTTTCTATTTACTCCTAAGCTACAAATATACTAAGATAGGCATTAATATGTCGATTACATAAATGAATGGTCAATAAGTTAGATCTAAGGAAAAAGATCAAAATTAAACATGTGGAACTAATACCTATAGAAGAGACTAATAACAACAAAAAGGAAAGAAATAAAATGAAGCTGTATATAATCAATATAATGATAATCACGAAGAGGAAACACCCCCTTAATCCTCTCCATTAATCCCCACCCCCAACCCTCCGCCCCCCCGCCAATCATGAAGTGAACAGGAAATCAAGACAAGGAGCAGACCTGTAAGGATCGAAATAAAATAGGCTCAGCAAGGCAAAAAAGGAGTTTCTCAACCCCATGGGTTGTTCTCTGGTTAATAAATCCCCCCAAAACCTTCCTAATAGAGGCAGCAAATGAAGCTGAATTAGCATGTATAGCACCTTCAATCAACCCTTGTAAAAATCCATTCTCAATCTCATCCCTTGTACCATCACTGGCAACTTTCCAAGCTCTAAAAACAAGATCTGCGTAGGCCTCCAACATGGACTTTCTTCCAAATGGTATCTGAGACTTAATCATTGCCAAAGCTTCTTTAGTTAACTGCCCACTCAACCCAAACATAAATGCCAGAAATTTCTTTCCGTCCTCCGTTTTCAAATACAACGGTGTAACAAGACACCTTATTAGCAAAAGTTTTAAATCCACAATACTCTCATCCTCAAAATCTAGCAGCAGGAACATATCGCGAAGAGCGTAGACTTTATGCGCATCAACTTTCTTCTTTAATGTCAATGACCTTGACAACAAAACCGGCAGGTACTGCGAAATTAGAGTGTCTCTACCTGTCAAATTTTCCTTCCACCACTCCTCGCACAAATTTGAAATCTCCGACATCAGTACTGAATCAGACTCAAATAAAATCAAAGTATCATGCAATTCACGAGCAGCAGGCAATAGATCGGAAGGCGAAAACACCTTTTTCGGATGCGAGACACACATGAGAACCACATGAGCATAAATCTGAAGATTCTCAATAACACATTTCTTAGCATTCTCGCGTTTATCCTTCGTACCTGAATCGTCATTATTTTTGGAGTGACGAGCGGATCTACGGTGGCGTTTATCTGGAGGCGACGACGGCGACTTGATGGCGCCATCGGCCGCTGATTTGGACAACTGCTTGAATTTGGTGATTGACTGGGATATGGATTGATGGAGCGAGTGTGGGAGAGTAGAAATGAGGGGAGAAGATGAGGTGAGTTTGTGGATTAGGGTTTTGAGTGAGGGTTTTGCTGATTTAAACCCTAACTTGGTAGCTGATATGAGAAATTCGTCGGCGGAGGTTTGGAGTGATGACCGCAGCCTCTTCGCCATTACTGTGACGCTGCACTCGACTGAGCATATTCGTGGTACTGCTCTCTCTAGTTCAATTTTGGAAGAAAACGTTGTTATAATTACGGGTTGATGATGTAATTCGTGGTGACAGACGAATAAGAGACGTGGATAACTGGATAAGACTTAAGCACGTCGAGATGTTTTGTTATGATTTGCTTGTTATTCGGCCACAGGAAATGCTCCGTTACTTGCAAATGTCATAATTTCAAAATGGTGCCGGTGCCGCCCAGTTATATGTTTGAAAGGCTGCATTGATTGAGGGAATAGTAATATCTTATTGTAATTTATGTATTTAATTTATTAAAAAATAGAAAAATGATTTATAAGCCAACGTGTTTGACGCCTAATGATTATGATTTATGTATTTAATTGTGATTTATGTATTCCAATATGAATTTTGATGCAAAGTTAATAACTCAGAAACAAGTTCTGTTAAAATATTCATTTCGATAAATTCGTGCTTTTATGTTTTATTACTATAAAAAATGTATAATCATGTGTCGAATATCTTCATTCAAACAAAAAAAATAAGACAATATAAAGTAGGAGGTGCAGATAGAATTATCAAGTGCACTTATTTATTTATGCAGCTAACACATGAATTGACAACTGCATTATTACACTTTTTTCCGCAATATATATTATTAATTCATATAACTGTATTGTATGATATTAATCGTTGAATTAATTAAGAACAATTAAATGCGTGGCAAATTTTCATCAATATTTTATATAACAAATGGAGTATTATGTATGGATCTACTTCTTTTTTCTTTTTTTTTTTTAAATCCCAAACTAATATAGTGACAAATATCACAAGAAAGAAAAGTTCGTTTTTTTATTATCTATACCTTTCATCAATATTTTATAACAAATGGAGCATCACATTTTATTTTTTTTCGATTTTTTCTATCTGTTCTATTTTTACAAAATCATTGTTAGTAATAGACTTAATAAAAAAATTAAACTTGAAATTTTCGATACCAATAATAATTTTATAAAATAAAATCGGTCGGAAAAAAATCAAAAAAATAGTAAGATATTTCAAAATAATAAAATAAATAGTAGTACAGTGCCAAGAAATCAACTGAAGTGGCACATGGACCACGAATTAGTCGAGAGAGAGAGACCAGATTATTACAATAGTCCGCCAGACGCTCCCTTTAAGATCCACGAAAGCATCCACCAACCTTTATATTTTATACTACATTCTAATTTCTCAGATTGTATTATCAAAACCAAACTACAACAGAGATATATCTAGATTTTAAAAATTTTAGAATATTTTTTATGATATATGTTCAAACCTTTAATTTATGAAATTATTATTTTACGAAGATTCCATTATTCTTTAATGTAAAAAATGGATAAAAGGTGAAGATCTTTCCATATTATAAGTTACAGATTGAATACGTTTAAATCACTTTAATGAATCCTTTCTTATAAAGGAAAAAATATAAAATTCTTTTTGTTATTATTTTTTGAATAAATTTACACGCACAAATTCACTCGTGAGTCAATTAGAATTTAACTTGTGGACAATATAAGTACCCTCTTTATCCTTTTTAGAAAAATTTAACTATTTTTTCTTTTTCATTCGTGAGCTATTCTTGTGAATTAATTTGTACAAATAAATTTATTATTTTTCTGTTAACTAAAGAGGAAGTAGTATTTTTCTCCCAAAAATTTAGGTCAATAAAAAATTCTCAAAATCAGAGTATATCACAACATTTTTTTGAGATACTTACGAATTACTACTACTAAGAAGAAAGATTGACCAGGACTCGATACAAATACTCTTGTTAGTCATCTATATTGGCGGTCAATACCTTATTTTTGAGATATATATGTGTGTGTGTGTGTGAAACATATATATGTCCAAATGTGTATACCCATTGTTTTCCTTAATAAATATTATATTAGTTGTCCGTATAATAATAAGGCATGTTTTTTGTGTTATTTTATATAATTTTGTCATAATTTATTATTTTATTTATAAACTTTTTGATTATCTAGACATAATAACGAATTTAAAATTTATGTTGAATACAAATATTTGATTAATAAATAGTTATGTGAATATTTATATTGAGTACTAAAATTTGTGTTCATATTTATGTAAATTTTTGGTCTATCAATGTAAATTTTAGTTACTAATTTTTGTAACTAGTATATTTAATGATGATCATGTGTTTGTTAGTGGTTTTTACTCTTTAGTTTTGAATTTTGATACTATCATATTTTTGTTCATATTTTAGTTACGTATATATGATTTTTTCCCTCCGTTATGAAACTAATTTTTATTTGTGATTATTTTTAATTATGTATTGGTTGTATAATTGTGTTGGTTCTTATTTGTTAAATTTCTTATTTGTAATAGTTGGTGAATTGTTTGTTGATTTTTGTTATATATTATTCTAAGAGTTTGAACGAACGACCTATTTTTCTAATTATCTTAAATTCGTTCCCAAAATTCAGTGTACTAAAATTATAGAATTGAAAAAATATAAGAAAAAAGTCTTATGTCATAATAACTAAATTAACTGAGTTGTATTAAGCTGACCAATTAAACTCAAGATAATATTGCCTTTCAAGTTTTATATATAGGTAGGTATGAGGTATTGATCTATTGATATATAATTTTGTATTTTTACTTATTTATGAAAATAAATAAAAACGATTATTTGTTTGCTGAGCGTAAAAAATAAGATTATGAAATTTTTATATTTTAGAGGCAAGATATGCTGGTTTTTTTTTATAGATGAAACTTCTAGAGTTATAATTATCTTAAACTTATTTTGATAATTTATATAAATAAATGAAAACTACTATTTTAATGTTATTATTTGAAGGAGGAGGAGTATTTGTCTAAAAGCTAGTGTGTGTGTGTGTGTGTGTGTGACAGTATAGCAAAATGATTTCCTACAGTAGTTGTTCATGGCAATTTGTCAAAAGCCTATACTAAAATACAAGGAACAAAAAGAAATGGAGGGTTTGGGCACTCGGAGAAGAGGAGGCAAAGCGACAGAGTAAGAGTGTCTGGTGATGGGGATTTTTTTTATTTTTATTTTTTTTGTTGTGGGTGTGGGGTTGGGTGGGGGTGGGGGGATTGTGGTGGTGAGGGGGAGGGGGAGTTGGGAGGCGGCGGGGGGTGAGAAAGAAAGAAATCATAATTGTGGAAAAATCGTGAGTGATTCTATTATCATGTTTTCTTTGCCTATTCATTTGCACGGACCAGAACAATTGCAAGATTAGGACTCCACCACGTGAGCGGTATTTGATGGAGAGAATGAGCGGTATTTGATGGAAACGTTTTAGCTTCTTCTATGTGTTTGACGACATTAAAATTAAGAATCGGACAACCGTGACATTTTTCTTTGTCAAATAATTTGAACTCGACTCCTTTTCGGTATATTTACTCTAATTTCCTTTAATGCCCTTTATAAATTTTGATAAAATTTATTTTATATAATTTTAATAAGACATATAGATAAAATATAAAAAAAAATAAAGATATATTAAATTCATAAAATTTCACAATATAAACCACGTTAATACCGTACTCCGTATATATATAATACCATACTCCGTAGTGTGTGAGAAATGTGCTGAAAATGGGAGCATAAAAGGCGGCAAAAGCGCGTCGATAAGACGAGAGTAAGGAAGAATACAAATAAGATGAGATTGCATATGGCTGTTTGTATTCGAGAATAGAGGGAGGGGTGTCGGGTGGAAACGGATTAGATTGATTAGTCGGAGCTGACTCCATTACAGATCATTTCCTCTAATGCTCCAATATCTTTATTATTACCTCTAGTCCTTTTCCTTTCCGTCCTCCCTCTATATTTCTCAATCCCATCTCTTTATTATTTTCACATTTCATATTCCTGCTGTTTTTGCTCCTTGAGATTGTTTATTTATATAGACGCATTCGCGCAGAGAGTTTGATAAATTGTGGGTTCTTCAGATAAAATTGTAGTTGGTTTGTTACCAAAAACATAAAAAAGAATTAGAAAATAAAATAAATTGGTAGTTGGATTTTCAACAAATTCTCTAGTTTGCGCCCAGGAGATTTTGGTTGAGGCCTGTAAACGGGATCTAGAGCAAGTTATTCTTTATAATTTTAAGGTAAATTGTAATTCTGTTTTTCTTAAAGGGGTTCATTTGAATCAAATTATTGTATTCATTTGATTTTGAAATTTGAATAATCTCCTTGTGCATATGGAGCATTATTTTGTAATTCCTCTGCTAATATGATACGAAACTGTGGTTATTGAAATGTCCCGAATATGCTGTTCCCCTCTAGATTTCCTCCAAAAATGAGATCATTGAAAACTGAAAAGTAATTCATCGTTTGTGTTTTTTATTTGATGCAATTATATTTCAGTGGTATACTTTAATTATTCCGAAAAGTGCGTAATTAGCTTTACATTTTGTGTACTTGATGAAAAAATCACATCAACTGTTCTGTAAATAGTTGACATAATTTTAAATTGAGGTCTTAATCAAGTTAGCCTGGATGCATATAGTCTGTTTCTATCTTAATCGAGATAGCCTGAATCTCTATATCATGTGTTTACAGTTCCTTCTTCACAATTCAAATATAAGAAGTTGACTTGATTATTGCTACATTTCTTCAGAAATTGAGATCGGATTATGGTGAAAAAAATGGACAGCAGTGAGAGATCTCCCGTAATTGCTGGGAAAGAATTGCCAGTTCCACCTCCATTACCTGGTCGATTGATCACAAGCTATGCTCCAAAGAGGTTAGCAATGATTTGCTCATCAGGGTACAGCTGTGTTCCCACAGCTACACCTAATTTGTGGGATCAACTCTTTGATGAAGGTTACAGGGCAGATGTCTTGATCAATACAGATAGTGGCGACATCATCTACGCGCATGCTAACGTTCTTGTGAGTTCTTTTTTTTCCATAATTATATACTTCGATATGAATTTAGTCCCAACGAAGGTGATCATGTTTGACATGATAGATAGTAGCGTAAGCAAATTTATACAAAAAAACACTTAAATAATCTGACCTTAATTTGGTTATTGTCTCAACTGCGATTTTATGCTCCATATATGACTAAATGTGTTGTGTCGTATATGTTTCAATGCAATGCAAAAGGGACAATGTTTTACGCTGTTCAGATAATGTACTTTTAGTTTTCTATATTCATGAACTGAATGTCTGCTAACAGGGAATAGCATCCCCGGTGTTGAAAGGCATGTTAAAGCAACCAAAAGAGCGAGGTCATCGGAGATCTATATCAATTCGTGGAGTCTCACATGAGGCAGTTCGAGTTTTCATTCGATTCTTGTACTCATCTTGGTAAGTCTGTAGCTACAGATTTTCTTCTTTTTGCACTCGAGCGCACGCATAACGTGTGTGATATAATTTTTACAATTAATTTTCTTTTGAGAGTAAAAGTAGTGACGTATAAAATCATGATAAACTTTTCAACATGACCGAGGATAATTTCACAGAAAGAAAGATGAAAAGGGAAAGGAAAAAGATGTAAAGAGTTGTTTTTAATAATAAATTCACATAAATTGGCAAAAAGTTCTCATTATATTTGTATTACACTTGACTGGACGCAAAGATGTAGAATAAACGAAAAACATAGAAAAGGAAATGCCTATAAGGAAACTTGTTGGTAGTTCATTTTGAATTGTTAATTGATAGCAATGCATAAAGGGAAGGGGTTTGGGCAGGACTTGGTGACAGTTTCCTCCATCTGTGCCTTCCCCCCTTTATTTTTTGAAGCGGGAACGTTCTTTCTCCTTATTTGTGCAGCCACCCTTTTTTTTCTTTTCCTTTTTTTATGCTGAAACAAAACGACCATATGCAGTTTGTAAGAGCCCAACATCTTTAATTAATAGATAGATATAAAACAAAAAAATCAACAGAATTATGTAGGTATATCAATATAAGGATGCCAGGGATAATGAGAGGAAAATATATTAGTTTAATTTACCTTGATTTTGCTCTTTGCTGATCTCTAAACGTGCTCTTTGTAGCTATGAATGCCATGAACTGGATGAACATGTCCTCCCTTTGTTGGTGCTGTCTCATGTCTTTGTGGTTCCCCAACTAAAACGAGTTTGTGAAAGGCGGATAGAGCATGGATTTCTCACCATAGAAAATGTAATAGATATCTTTCAGCTAGCACTTCTGTGCGATGCCCCTCGGGTTTCTCTCATTTGCCATCGGTTCATCCAGAAGAGCTTTAAGGCTGTTTCAGCTACTGAAGGATGGAAAGCAATGGAGGAGAGTCACCCGATGTTAGAGAAGGAACTTGTGAGGTCTATCTTTTATGAAGATAAAGTAAGTATAAAGTATTTTGATCGTGATAATTTAGTAATTTACCAGGCCATTCATGTAAAGATTCCTGAAGTGTTAATTGTTTGGTAGTATCTAATGTATTGATTTGATCCTACAGATCGGAGAGGAGAGGAGCAAAAAGTTGAAAGACAGAAAGATATACTTTCAACTATATGAGGCTATGGAAGCTCTTGTTCATATATGTAAAGACGGTTGTCAGACCATTGGTCCTTATGATAAAGTCTTTAATAAGGATCAGGCACCTTGTATATACGAGGCTTGTAAAGGATTAGAAGCACTTTTCCGCCACTTATCTGGATGCAAATTGAGAGTTCCTGGTGGCTGCATTCAGTGCAAGAGAATGTGGCAGATATTGGAGCTGCATTCTCGCCTTTGTGCAGATTCAGATGTCTGTAAGGTTCCTCTGTGCAGGTGCGTCTTGCAATTTTTCTTCCTTAATACTGAAGAGACAACTGATTAAATTTACTGAAGAGACAACTGATTAAATTTCACAAGAAACTCAAAAATCACAATATGTATTCGATTTTAATTTCATCTTGCCTTTCTTAAAAAATGAGATATCTTTGGGTCTAAGACCGACATTTTAAAGATCAGGGGCGGGACTACATTGAGACAGGGGGTGGCGGTCGCCCCTCCCGTTTTTCAAATTTTTTATTGACACCCGTAAAATTTTATAAAATTTTCATATGTATTCTATATAATCCTTTACATTTCGCCCTCTCCGATCGTATTTTCTATCTCTTGGCCTCCTCGATATGTCATCCGCCCCTATTAAAGATCATCTTACAGAAGCAAGAGGTAACTATTATGCTGAACTAGGAGACTGATAAACCCCTTTGTTTTACAGGAATTTGAAGTACAGAACAAGTAAGCAGAACAAGAAGGAAGCTATGAAGTGGAAAATACTGGTAAGGAAGATCGTGAGATCAAATAGCATTACTGGAGCTCCATTCTTTTCAATGGCCTCTACAGAAGGCCGATAATTTTGAACTATATATCATTTTCAATGTATATTACACCATTTTTTTTTGGTTTCAAAGTTTTTGGCTCTTATAACTTTGATGTATAGGCTGAAAAAGCAACATGACAAATATAGCAATATTTACGGATCGTCGATATGGTTATAATATATGATTCAATTGATTTTTTTGACCTTTGAGTTTAAATGCATTTCAAGGGTAGATCTTGCATTTCTCGAACACATGGTTTGTGAGGTGATATAGAAACAAGGATTTTCTATGAATAAGGTTTTAAAAATAATTTTGTTCACATAAAAAATGTGATGTGTAGTAACTGATGTAAGTCGCAAAAGGCAATATCTAAGTTGGAACCCGATGGACTACACAATTTAATTTTTGGGTATCACTAGGAGCTGCTCGGAAACAACTTTTTGTTAAGTTTAAAAACTTTAATGTTAATTTACATCTGAATTGAAAAGGTTTTTGGGTATCATTTTTTTTGGAGCGGAGTAACAAATTTCATGATTTTTTTATTTAAATATTTAATTTTCAATTAAATATGTAATATTAATATCAATTATAAAATTTAAATGTAATTTTTTCATTTTTTGGGTGGAAGGAAGTATCTTATTAAGGATTGCTTACTGAAATTTAACAAAAGTTTACATTTAAACTTCTAACTCTAAATGAAAACTTGAATGATAAAATAAATTGAAAAAGAACACATAAATAAGACTCCGTATATTTTATTAATAAACAACTTTTTACAAAGTAGAAGTAGAAAAGTAATACTCCGTACTCGGTCCTAAAATTAATTCACATGGAAGAACTTGTAAATCAATTCCAATCACAATAATCGGGTAGTCTCAACCCCTCTTCCACGAGTAAATCAGATATTAAAAAACAGCGTCCTCTCTCCAACAATCGGTCAGGCGCGAACAGCACATAACAGCAGAGATGACTTCTCTTCGTCTCCGTTTGTTTAATTTTGAAGAATTCCGGGGTGCAGCTCACTATTGACAGCGGCATTTACACAATCCCTTGGTCTTCTCTCCGAATGCATGCCGGATTCTCTGTTTCCATCTATTTAGCAAATTGAGATTATGCTTCAGTGATTATAATCTTCATTTTTGGCTCAGTGTGTACCAATTAGTATGAATCTGCTACAGTTTTATGTCAAAGTAAGAAGATTAGTCTCATAAACGAACATGAAAAAGGCAAAAATGAGACTAAAAGATGATCGAGCCATTAGATTTCTTAAAAGTTCCATGAGAGCTTGCTACTGCCACAGGTTGTGCAATATATCTCATAGTCCGGGGAAATCTATTCAAATTGCTTCTTCACCATATTCGTCTTATTTAATGCTTGATGCTAAGGTCACTAGTGAGTTTTAGCTTTGGGAAAACAAGGGTAGGAGAAGTAGGGAGTCTTCGTTCCAAAAAAATTGGCTATGTAAACGTACTATTGACCTTTGTTCAAGAATTCCTTCCCTTCCTTTCCATCAAAATAAAACCTACAAACAGGTCATTAGTCTTCAAATTCTTCTGGGTACCCGTTACATGTTAAAAAAAAGATTTTCATTATCAGAAGCCAATGTTCAAACTGAGGCTTGCATTTATCATTGGCTCTTGAATCCTGTTGATAATCATAATCTCCTCTTGTACAGTCAGACCACTCCTTGTACATGCTTGTACCAAATGCAGCTAGCCTGTGAGTGATTGTGATATAGTAACTTATAACTACAGTGCATCATGTTCTCGTGTTTTCACGGCGACAAGCTTTCTCTTCATCTGAAGTTCTATCTTGATGCACATTGTATCTGTTCAGGACTGGTAGTGATGTTTCTGCAGGTATTCTGAAGCATCTTGTGGATGCCCCCATGGATTTTTCCTGCATTCTTTCAATATCTTTGCACACTCCATCCAATATATGGAGGAAATCATTGACTATCACGAATATTCTGAAAGGATGGGATTCCTCTTTCACAGTGCCACCATTAAAATAAGCAGTGACTTCTTTCACCATGGTTAGAGCCTTTCTTTCTTCGAACTTGATTCTAATGATTTCCTCTTCCGCAACTCTAAGAAACATATTCGAAGACTCAAAGAATTTTTCACGCATGTTTAGTTTCTCGTAGACTTTCTCAAGCCCCATTTCGAGCTTTGAGACATAGCTGCTCAATACATCTGCATTCATCCCTGCTGCTCTCTTTACATTGCTCAGTTCTCTGCCCAGTCCTGCTACTTGTAATCCTTGCTTCTTCAAATTCTCCTCCTTTACTCTGAATCTCATGTTCTCTGGAAGACTTCCAGTTGTAAGTTCGGAACCTGTGCCTTCTGATGATATAATCTCTTGGATTACAAAGTGGAGCAAGGTTGTCTTCCCATCCGTTCCCTTTATATCCACTAATTTTAATAGTGTATCAAGTTGGAATGCTATAGCATCACCGCGATTAGTGCCAATATTCATGAGGTTTCCTGTCCTCAAAACAGCTTGGAGGAGTTTGAGGAATAAGTGACTGTTCTTCAGTTCTTCACTTGCTGCCTGACAGTGAGAGATTTTGACACCAGTGACATTTCCAAAAGTGTAACCGAATTTGTTTTGATATAAAAAAAATGGCAGTGCCTTTTGAGTGAGTTGGTAACAAGTTATTATGACTGCAGAATTATGTTACATAGTTGTCATAAATATACATGTGTGTGAAATGTTACAGAAAATGGATTAAGGCTATTTTCAACAATACCTCTAGGGTTTGAAAGGAATTTCTCAAGTATTTTAGTTCTGCATCAAAGTTTGCTCTGTATAGCATGACTTCAACTCTTTGGAAAGCGAATGGTACATCAAGAATTGCCTTGAGAAAATGCTCTGCAGACCTTGTCTTAAACATGTCACCTCTGTAGTCTCTAAGTCTTATCTCTTCCTCTTTGGTTGGAGCCATCTTTACCAAGCTTTCCAAAAGATCAGCACATAAACATTCTGGATTTCCTGTTGCACCAAGCAACACATTCCATCCGATGAGGTAATTGAAATTTGCAGATTCAAAATCTGTTTATATGTACTATTGGCTGATTATTGTTCATTCATATAACTATCAACATTGTGTTGATGTATGTAACAAGCCCGTACTTTCTAGAACTGATTTTCCGACTGGACTACTGAACTCATGAAAGGATATATTGAGACGTGCCTGTTCACTAGTTGATTTGTTTCTATTCACTAGTTGAGCTTAACTCAGCGTACCAAGTGGGAACTATGTTGAGTATTGATTTTATATGTGCCTCCTACCTTCACTGAAATACTATGGAGTATAAAGTATTAGTTAATACTTAATACGTGTTCTTTTATAAGCTATTCAATTACCGCTATTGCTTGGACACAAGATAGTAATTAACATACCAGCCAGGAGTGCTTCAGTAACCTCATCAGGTGACACATTCAGTGCTCTTAGCATTATGGCTATGTTCTGTGACTTCGTTGGGTCCAATACACTGTTCTCTTGTTCAGCTGATCTTTCTGTTTCTTCTTTTTGAACCAAACTTGAAGTTGCTGGATTACATACAAAAAGTGACTCCATCATGTCTTCATTCAATCTGCAAACAAGAAATTTTTTTTATAAGGTGTTAGAGATTGTACATCAGGTCATCAGATGTAAGTACCATGAATTGTTTACTTCCCTACTTACCGAAAGGAGCTTGGTTTTAGCTGGTCCCACACTGTGGCCTTGTCTGAGGTTGCTTGTACTTTGTCCCAGTGCAGAGGTTTCAACTTCGGTTTTGGTCCATCCATATCATCAGCATCAATCCCTTGGTTAGAACTGTCACCATTAAAATTTGCTTCAATAGCCTTCATATCCATAACTCCGGTGTCTTCGCTGTCCTTTAGACTCCATAATTCCCCTGTCCTCAACCGTTGCAAATCCAATGAGGGTTCAATTGTTTCTGAAGACCCTGACTTCAGTGCTCTTGATAATGGGGGAAGAAGAGGTGGAGGTGGTGGTGCTGGGATTTTAGATGTCTGTTGGAATTGGTTCTCCACTAAATGAAGTGATGAAATTTTTGCACTTCCGGGACTATTTGCTAATTCTGGTTGACTATTTTGAACATGGGTCTGTTGCTGAATTGGACACGAACAAACTGATTTTGATAGTGGAGGTTGCAGTGGTTGTGGTAAGGGCTGAGGAAGAGCTAGTGGTGATGGTGGAGCCGGTGTTTAGATTTCTTAATTGATGGTGTGATTGCATGTTTTTTGACTGGAGATGGAATAGAATGTTGTGATTTTTTTGTTGTGACTTTGGAATGAGGAGCTGGGCTTGTACCTTGAAGCTCAGTTCTGGATTCTGTCATCTGACGCATAATGGTTGTATAGCCTTCTTCATTGGTCACTGAGGAACTCTGGGGTGTATAGAATGCAGACTCTCGACTCTCTTCATCGGACGATAACATGGACAGCGGAGAGTTCATGCTTGGTGGTGGTTGAGATTTACTCAATGGTGGAAGTGGCTGAATTTACTCAATGGTGGAAGATCAGGACTTGGTCCATATCGATCTTTTGATGAGCTCAATTTAAAATAAGGTGACCCATTAGTTCCATTTTCCTCATTAACTGTTCCCTGGCTAGGCGGGTCAACACTACCAATATAGCGGAAACTAGATGGCATGCTTGATTCCTCATTGTCTCTTTCTGAATCAACAAGCATTTGAGATTCACCTTGTTGCTTTGCCTTCTGCTTGTAGAGGTAAACCATCATGCCCGACAACATTCCTAATGTGACAACTCCAACTGAAATTACGATTGCAACTTTTTTGGTAGGCGTTGCTGGCTGTGTCAACTGTGTGTGGTGCCGTCACTGCTGCGGTGCGATTTACTGTTGCTGATGGCGGTGTTTGGTTATCGTCCGTGGTCGATCCAATGGGGGCTTCTGGGAAGAAAGGTTGGCTTGGGTCCAGAAAATTCGAGCTGGCTAGTGGCGCCGGTGGGGACTGTACAGGAGGTCGGTGTGGTGAAGAACTTCCTGAAAACAATGGATGATGCAGAACTCTTCTGCTGTTCTCCATCCCAATCAAAATTTGAATCTTGGGCACTCTGGCATATGTGAGGTGGACAATGTACAATGTTAATAGTAACTGAATGTAAAGAAGGGTCATATAATGAGCTCTCATAATGTTATATCCTGGGCTTCTCTAGTTTTACTTTCACCACCAGTTCATCTCTCAAGTCATGCTTCTAACAGTCTATATTTTTCTTTCTCTGTGGGAATAATGCTGTAGGCCGACTGTCTGAGAGGATGTTTCTCAGTGCTGCAGATCTAGATGCTCTGGATAATGAAATTAAAAAAGCCGCATTTTGTTAATTGTTTAATATAAGCTGATGGATGTCAAGGTGATTTTATATGTCTATTGCCTGATAAGGAGAAAGAAGTGGGTGTCATTTATTTTTCTTTCAGGAGATAATGTTTTTTAAAGAGAGAATAGAGATATTGGAGAGAATTGTTGTGAATATTGAATCTGTTTTGCAATTTTTGTGGTGAAGATTTCAATTTTGTGTTTTTCATGAACATGAAGACAATCTACACATGTATGATATATAGGATATGCATGGATTTTCTGTGGTTGATGGTACGAGTTAAAACTATCCCATGCGTGTAACCTTCACTTAAAAAAAACAAAAAAAAGTACTCCTCCTTTCTTAATTAACTATTACTATTTCTCATTTTTTAATTAACTATCACTATCACTATTTGACTATTTCTAGTTTAGACAAAAAAAGATAAAGATAAAAAGTTAGGGAGTGAAACAGTCTTTTTGAGATGGAGGGACTTGAACTCACGATTTCTGTGTTGATGGATTTTCCTCATGTGGCTTAAAATTTTTATTATTTTATAAATATATAAGTCACACAATTATAACCGATTTAAACAATCTGCAGGAAGACTTAATTTTTATACAGTTTAAAAGTATAATCAATTTAACTATAATACATTTTTAAGTGCCACATATTTGAGAACAAAATGCGTATAAATGAAAAGTATCCTATATAAAAGTTGGGACTTGGGAATCAGAATTTGACAAGTAAATAAGTGTACACATAAAACAACATACTGTATTAGATATTTAGATTATTTAAGCTGGGCAAATGCTACCGAACAAATTAGTGAGGTGGATCTCTTATCTGGTCACGTAAAGGAAACGAATTTCTCATTTTTTGCCAAAACCTTCATCATGAATGAGTAGTTTAATATAATCAAATGCTCCATAAGCTATACATTCTTTTTAAGTGCGTCAAAAGAAAATCTGGAGGACGGGGGCGAGAGGATAAACGAACAATATATATACTTACTCCTGTGTATTTTGTCCTTAGGAAGACATATTATGTACTTCTTCGTAGAAAGATGATAAAAATATATTTCTCATCAAATTTGAAAAATTGTTGATAACATGTACTTTCTCTATTAAAAAAAAAAAGGTTACATGTCAAAAAATTATTTAATAATTTTGTGAAATTATATGATTAATTGATTTCAAGTATAAAATAATTAACAATACAAAATATATTGAATTCTGGGAAAGTAAGTAAAAGTCGTTATTATATGAAAATTTATTAAACTTTGATTACAATTCAGATTAAAAACTTAGTACAAACAAAATAGAATATATATATATATATATATATATATATATATATATATATATATATATATATTTCAATCGAGGCAATAATTCTTATGCAGATTTTGTGTCAAATAATATTCCTATTTGCGACTTCAATAAAGAACACAACGTTTCTCTATGTTTCCTCTTTCTTAATTTTCTGTGAAGTATCCATATGTGCAATCAGAGTTCACATATATAACCTGTTTGGTTTGAAATAATGGACAACGGAAAGGGAAAAGAATGAAACTTATTCCATTCTTCAATTTGGTACACTTAAAATGCACGGATCAACCATTCCAATAGAAAATATATATCTGTTACATAACAGAAACACCATCTCCATAAATCTTATTCTATTTTTCAATTTGGTGCACTAAAATGCCGATAAACCTTATTCCATCTTCAATTTGGTACACTAAAATGTACGGATCGATAGTTCCAATGAAATATATATATATAGCTAAAACACCATTCCAATAAGAGGAAGTGCGGAAACCAGAATTCGATTGTTAAAAGGGGAATGATTTTAAGTAATTGGTCCAAATTGCCCCAGTTATTTTTGAGCAATATCATCACAAGGGTAGAATTACACTCACAACCGAACCATTGTAGCTGTCTCATCTGATCCACTGCAATATGGGCAACCCACGGCACCATCCTCACCACATGCAACAAACCCATTAAAGAAATTGCCAACTTAAAATCAAACGGAAGGTAAGATTGTTCGCAGCGCCACTATTATATCAATTGAGAAGCCTGCTATAAACCCATAAAATTAGACATCAATTTAAGTTCAGAAAAATGGAATCCTGAAACCTTTTTTGACAATTCACGTAACACAAAATTTAAAATTACTTGATAAATTTGTTTGCGTCAGTTGAATTAATCAGGTTGTGACTAGAAAATGCATAAAATTAAAATCCAAAATCTAAAATTAATCTTCTTATACAGTATTTTAGAGGAAAATAAATATTTAGATTCTCTCGTTGATGCCTTTCTTTGTAAATGTTTTATGTATAATTCGTTGTGGACTCTGCTAGACTCTTACATCTGAACCTCATGTTTATTACTGGGGTAAAAAAAAAAAGATGTGGTTACATTGGGAAGCTTTCTCTTTTTTATATCAGAGCCAGGTTTCGATCCTGGGACCTGTGGGTTATGGGCCCACCACGCTTCCGCTGCGCCACTCTGATTTGTGATTATAAATTCCTCAAATTCTTATTTCACTTAACTCACTTCTATTTGTTCTTTAAAGACCTGTCCGGGATCAACTCTTGCTTTTGTTTTTCAGATGAAAATTAAATTTTAATTATTGGATTTTAAGTTAAAAATTACCCATAATTACTTTTGAAAAATAATTAAAATTAAACTTTTAAGTTAAAAAAAAAACTTCCAAACGTTCGTACAGTACCTTTTAACTTAAAATTCAAAACAAAAAGTTTGATGGCCCTTAATTTTCTCGCGAAATTGTTTAAACTTTCTTGTTTCTTGTATTCTTTGTCCCTGTCGAATGAAATTGGTCTAAAATGGTCGTTCAAACTGAAGTCTTATCTTAAGAACTTAGGTTGTATTTATCGAGGAGGAAGTTCAAGTATATTCGAAAAGATAGGAGGAGAGGAGAGAAAAGGTGAAAGCTTTTGTGGGCTCAATGGCGTGGGAGCATTCTGAAGAATCTGGTTGGTTTCTTGGGAAAACATACCGATGCTTCAGTCGCTATCAAAGATTAGGGACAGGACAAACCATCTTTTTCAATGACTGCTTCTTCTTATCTGCCCCATTGATTTCTTTGATATATACTGCATAATATGGGTAAAATTTCTCATGGGTTCTTAGTTCGTTGTATTTGTGGTTTACATTTGATAAATGAAGATAGATTTATATACATTTAAAATCTGGGTTTGGTTAGAATTGCGTATTATTGAAATTTTAGATTTTTTTTTTTAAATTTTCCTCGGTTACAATTTTAAATAATGTTTAATCATGTTTACTTTTTTGGTTATCTTAATTTCTTGCCTATAGTGTGACGATGATAAGGGGTGGAGATATGGAGTTTTCAGAATTATGGCCTCTAAAGTATGGTAGGCTTTTGGTTTCTTTGTGGTCATTATTGTACTAATAATACTGATATTTTGCTACTTTTATTTATTTTTAAAATAAATCTTATTACGTTGCCTAACAATTTTTTAATTTTGGTAATTTCTGTGTTGTTTATAGTATAGGATTGCATGATCTTTACAAAAGTTGATTTGGTTTATCATTAACTCATGCTTAGATAATTTTTGACCTGGTCACGTTGAGAAAAGATTTTTGAATTCTAGCGTTTTGAATTGTGAAAGAGGAAGTCATGGCATTGTAATATGCACAAGCAGAGAAATATGAACGAATGAAGAATTGAGGGAATGTGCTGGTTTCAGTAGTGACAAATTGGGAATGCCTCTACTTTGTAGAATTATATTTGGTCCTTCAAAGTGAGTAATTAACTGTTTCACAACTCTTGAGCTAGCTTATCATCCTATATGGATTTTGTTAACACAATATAACCCCTCTTCATTCACTTGCTCAAATTTATCTTGAATGAGGTAAATTAAGAAGTTCCCAAAACAACATAGCTGTTTACTTCTTTCTAAATAGATGCGGTGAACTTTGAAGCTGGGCATTTACTTCTTTCTAAATAGATGCGGTGAACTTTGAAGCTGGGGACTGTGGTTTTATTATTAGGTAGCGTTTGAATTGCGAAAATGGAATAAGATAAAAAGTAAATTTGATCCATATGTAATTATTATAGAAGATCTCAAAATTTTATGATTTTTATGGGAGATGAATGAATCATTTCTTTTATATATAATTTCATTCCATGTGTGAGAGAAAGAATGATCCATTCATTTTTCGTTATTGTGATTTTCTATCCCATTCTTCCTTATCACTCCTTTTACCACTATTTTTCATTAAATTTCTCTTAATTTTGGATCTATTTCTTCTCTCATTTTATTCTCTTAATTCAAACGCAGCATTACTTTTGTAATCTTATGTTGATTTATTACTGCTCTTATGCAGGTGTTAACTAAGTTCTTCTTCCGTATATGATATTATTTATTTGTTTTCTTTATTTCAAATGTTTATTTAAGCTCTTCATTTATGCATTTCGAGTTATTGTTTAGTACTCCTTTCGTTCCAAAAAAAAGAACAATATTTATATTTTTGACGATTATTAAATTTACATCTTTAACTAAGAATTAAATATACAAATTATAAGTTTTTTTTTTTTATAAAATTTGTTATGAATCTTTAAGTTATGATGAAATCCATAAATTTGTAATTGAAATTTTTTAATTTATCGCAAAATAACAAAAAAAAAAATTCAAATTATAATTTTATTTTGAAACAAATTTGTTTTTTTAAATATAACTATTTTTTTTAGAACCGAGAGAGTATTAGATTTTCCCGGATTTCTCTAGTAATAGTTCTCCTTTGGCCAAGTTGTGTTCATACAAAAAGTTATTTGAGTTCTATGGTTCTGACAGAAGGCATGCCAAGCAGTTCAAAGCCATTGCACTTTCAGATTGCCAGATTATCCAGGTGATTATATTCTAAGAATATTTCCTTCAGCTCCAGTGTAATGCTTATGTAATAAAAATATAGACTTTTAAAATTGCTTTAGGAGTCTTTGCTTATGTGATTAAAAATCGCTAGAAGGAGGGCTTGAACCTCCGACCTTGTGGTTAACAGCCACACGCTCTAACCAACTGAGCTATTCCAGCAAGTTGGCATGTTATCCTGTTTAGTTTATTATATTCACTTCATATAAATCTTTTCGATACAATTCACAAGTATATATTGTATATCACCATCGTATTAATTAGCACAACTTTAGTCTTTTACCCTTCTTTATACTCCATTGTTTTACATTTGACAATGTACGTTCTTGATTTCCTAGTGAAGATTTGCAGTAGAGGGTATTTAGGAATAGTCTGAAATCAACTTAAATCTTATTAATCATAATATAGTTGTAGAGAATTTTAATTACTTTTTGGACATTGTTATTATATGGGGATTTCACTAGATGTTCTACAATGCCATATTATTTATCAAAAATTGTGATAATCACTTGGATAATCTTTTTTATTTATTTGAATGGTGAACCAAGATCAACACGAAAATCATCTTTAGCAATAAATATTCATTTGCATATTTTCAGCTGATTTTCAGAAAAATTTGGAATTGTTATATGTACAACGACTGTAATGGATGAATGTATGATCATCCTTCTCACAGTGTAAGCCGTTGAGAAAGAAAACCTAATTTACAATATAACAATGGAAAATTCCAATTATAGTTGTTGAAACAAAAATGTTGCGTTGTTCCATGGCTTTGGACCAGAAAAATTGTCGCGTAAAATCATGGCTTCATAATAATCCTCTGTTAAAATTAACAAAATGGTTAAGTTAGAATATCCAATTTAATAACGAGTTAAATCGAGTTTGAGCCGAGAACATAAATTTATTAATGAGTTAAATTGAGTTTGGGTAAAAATTAAAATCCGAAACGATCGAATTGAATTTGATTGATGAATGGTTCAGCGTAGAGAGCTCGTATCTAGGTTCCTCCAAAAATCGAAATTAGGCTTTTTTTAGCAGATTCGATGTTCGAGTACAAATGCCAAATTTAGGAAAGGAATAACGGAATCAAAAAAAATTTGAAAAATAAAAGCTAAATTGAAAAACAATGAGATTGTAACCTTTAGTTGGCCCAATGTTATTCCTATAGCACCCATCTTACTCCAAATCCACATCCGACACGACATTCGATTTTGCTCATATTTTATGGTATAGTCTTTCATATGATTGCTCCAAAGAAATTATAAGTTAGAGTGGGTAGGTGTTAAAATTCTGAAGTATCCCCAACTTTACTAAAATTGTAGGAGATAAATACCATATTCTACATCAAGTGGGCTACCTCAAAAGGTGCTTTGCTGTTGTTCTGATGTTGAGATTATCCAACTACTTGAATAGCACATTATCTAAACTCGTTACACATGGCCCAAGGTTTTAGCTCGCACATGTATATTACAGTTGTATTCATTGTAACGGTACAACAAATATCATTCTGAGATTATTCCACCGTAAAATTATCTTGAGATTAGTTTGTTTTAAATTTTGAGATAGTCTAGGATTAGGGTATTGTCATTAGTTTTTTTTAAGGATTTATTGTAATACTTATAGATTACTTACTAAATGACAATTAATAAAATTCAAATTCTTAATTTAATAAGAGTGTTTTTTTTAAATTTTATAAGTTGAATTAACCTTTATTGAGAGATTATATTACGAAACTGTTATCATAAATTTGTTGCCATTTTTTTTATAGTTTTTAATAGTGAAATTTGATTTCACCCCTTTACTCCGTGAAAGAACTTCATCTATATCTTATATTTGTAATTGAGAGACTATTTTTTTTTTCTTGTTGGCAATAAGTGAGATACATTGATGCTGATACAAAATCAATTCGCAAGTCCAACAGTATTCTAAATTCTAAAATGGGAGTAGAAGCATTAAGTATAATAATAGAGGAAGCAAAATGCAATCAAAATTTGACTCGTAGAACCAGCTATTATATACTCAAACAAATTGGGATCTAAGTCATCTTCCAAGTACATACCACACCTAAACCTCAACCAACATTAGTAGTTCCCAGTCAACCAAAAGAAAGAGAAGATATAATGGAAAATCAAAATCACACTTTCAACCTTTGTACTTTTAAATTTTTTTATTAAAAGACTTTTTTGCTTGGTCGGAGACATGTTTTTTGGTGGAAGAATTCTCACTTAGGAAGTAATTAGCTTTAAGGCTTTAAGCTACTAGCTCAAGTTAATTAATTATATACCATAGCCACATAACTTGCGCCTACCTAGTTGTGGGGTTAATCAAAATTGAAGCTACTTTTCTTTCTACTTATTTAATTGTCAATCAACTACTAAATAAAATAAAGAATTTAGTTGTTAAGTATGTTGGTGGTTGCTAAAAGGGACAAGAGGAATAAGTACAAATTTATACGACTCCCTGATATCTTTGTCCTACTCAATCAAGTGGGAATGAATTGATTAAATTCTGATATCAAGGGTTGGACGTAATCATTTTTCGACAATTTAATGGAGACTTGATTGATTGCTTAATAATGTATGAAAAAATAAAATGTCGGGAAAAAAAAAAGAAAACGAGAATGATATTAACAATTGATCAAAAAATGAAAAAATAAAAGTGAAATTTTACCTTTAAAAAAATGTATTATCTGTATTATTTACGAAACCTCTTGTTATCCGACATAGTTAATTGTAACATTTGGCATGTAACAATTAATATCAATCGGCTCACAATCCCAAATTCAATTCAATCAATTTATATATAAATCAGCCTATAATACCAATATAAATTAGCCTATAATACCAATATAAATTAGCCTATAATACCAATATAAATTCATATAAAATTAGAAATATGATAAGCCCAAAACAGTACATACATAAATCAGCCTATATTGATTATTGACTTTTATTTTGTTAAAACAAAATGATTTTGAATTGTAGCAATATTGAGTTCAAATTTTAAAAAAGGAACAAAAAATGCAGCCAATTGTATTTCAATTTTGAAATAAGATAGTTTATAAAAATCTAGAGAACTTCTTAATTAGCATCATATGCGCGTAACTCGTAAGTACATAAACTCATAAGTTCATAAAGGGAAGTACCGTAATTATTGTTTCCAACAACATTCTGTTATTATTTGAAGTGAATTTTTTTTAACTTCCCACTTTAAAAAGGTGGCGAAACTAGTGCAAGAACCTTCTGCTCCAAAATAATTGAAAAGGAAGAAGAAAGTGAAAGCTATTTAGCAAAAAAAATCAGAAGAAAGTGAAAGTTCAATGATATTTACCTGTGGATCATCTTTTTATATGTATAAATAGATGGAGCTTTAGTGGATAGTTTAGTGTTCACACCTAAAGTTCATTTAACCAATTTAAAATATTTCCTCTATTCTAGAGTTGTGGTTGAATTTGTTTGTAAGAATTATAAAAGCTTAGTATCTAAATTATTCTGTAAATTTCATAAAATTTTGAAATAATCAGATTTTACATTAGAATTTTCCCGTAATAAGATTTTATCAAAATATACTTAAAAAATAATTAGATAAAGCTCTTATTTTATTTTAGAACGGAGATAATATTTTTGCCTCCTCCTTACTATGAAACTGAAATATACCGTCCATATCAACTTGAGGGAGTATGTAATATAACAAAAACCATCAAATTTTCCCACGGAACAAACACTGTACAAGGCTAGACAATTGACATGAATACAGATTGTGAAAAGAAAAGTGAAAGGAAATGAAACTTTTAAGTGCAGCCCACCAAATGTCTCTGAGACTGACTTGTACAAAATTTTATGATAAATATTTTTTTGGAGGAAATGATGGATTTCTCAGTGCTGAAAAATTGAAATTGAATTGACATAATGTAATGTATAAATTATTCCTAAGAATATAGGAACAAGAAGACAAGTGGAAGTGTATTGTTTCCATCAGTTAAAAAGTGCTGGACATGGTGTGACCTTTGGTTAAAATATTAAAAACAGAAATTGATGTAAACCAGGCTAATCGGATATTATCATGATATTACCATATGTAGTTTTCAACCCTTTAATAAGTGATCATTATCAATTAATTTATCTTGTGTACCCTTCACCATTAAAAAATCCTCCTATAATTTTTTTTTTCTAAAAATAAAAACTGAAAATAGAGTTAGGAGGTTAACTAATAAGAGTAGGCCATCTCTATACATCAAATCACTAAATTAGCAATGATATCTCACATTTCAATTTAGTCTTTATACAAATTAATTATTAGAATTGTCCTTATACTTTTCATTAAGATATCATTTTCATTCATATTCAATATCATATCAAAATAAAAGTTGATGTGTATTGTAAAAAATTCTAAATAATGTTGACTAAAAATTTTAAAATAAAAGGGTAATGTTATTTTCTGTCTTTCCAAGTTTAGCTTTGTAAGTGTTCAACCAATCTAAAGTACTAGTTATATTGAGTGAACATAAAATCATTGGACTAGTTCTATTGACTGTTGGCCGGAAAACTTATTGCATATCTTAGTTATATATATAAACACACATCCCACACAAAAATTCATTGAAATATCAATAATACATCAATATACAATAGTACCTTATGAACAAGATATTCTCAATCAGAACAACACGTCATTTTTATAATACCAGAAGTAGTACCATCAAAACATTTCATTATCTAATAACCAAAAGTACTAGTTCAATAATTCAATACATATAACCATTGTCTACAAGTTCAGAAGTATTACTTCAACAACTATGGTGCAATGGTTGCTAAAAATAATCAGGTTTCAAAAACTAACATTGGTCCAAGTAAGCCAATGACAGCGTAAAAATTAAATTAAACAATACATTCCCAAAATATTTCAGAACTATCTGATAATTACCATAACAAAAAAGTGTGGATCAAATCCCACAATTGGCATCTAAAACTTAATTTACCTACAACTTAGTGCCTTATTGGTTACGCCTGTTGCTGGTGATCCTTCTTTCTCTTTAAGTCTTGGTGACCTCCTTAACACTTGACTTGAAGAAGGCAGATTACAATGATGTCTTTTGTCCACCACTGGTATATCATTCAAATTCACTGGCCTTTGATTTATACCCTAAAGTTATAATTGATTACAAGTCAGTTTCTATATAAATTTTCAATGACAATAATTATAATATAAAAGTTGTACTCACAACATAATACGATTTTCCAGACGTCTCTGAAACATATAAGACATTCTCTCCTTTAGGTGCATCATCAATATTTTGCTTCTTGTTTGTGTTACTATTATGTTTCTTATTTGAAGTGTTATGTTGCTTCTTGTTGATAGCCACACTTTTGTTTGTGCCCAAGGATTCTTTCCTCATCAACAGTCCAATGAATTTGGTCAACTTGGCTTCCTCCTAATTGTATATGCACATTCACATTCTCATTCTCAACCAAGTTTTGATTCTCAGCCTCCCTATTTTGGTCTGCATGACTACTTCCCCCTTTCCAGTTTCCATTATCACAAGATTTGGATTATTCCTTCATTTCTTTCAATGCAATCAGTTTTTTTCTCACAAAAATTAACTCATCATCATCTTCGTTATCACTTATGTGATCCAAAGAATTACAATCATTTTCCTCATCAACTTCCCCATCTTCATAATTATTACTCAATTCCTCTTCTTCAATATTTTTACTCATATCGTTGTTAAAAAATTTCTAACTACTCCACCTCATGTTGCAAACCCCTAATACCAAACCAATCAGCTTCACCTTGCTTATCTTGATTATCCAAATTATATCCCTCATGGTCGTTCACTATATCTTCATTTTCATGCTCAACATACACTTTAATAGGTATACCTGGTAATTTTGCACTTATTTGAATCATTTCTGTAACTTGTTGATCATTCCATATGAACCTTAACTCACTAATACTAGAACCATGCTTTCTCCAATATACTTTACTAATTGGTTTTGAAGTTATAGCTAATTTAATTCAATCAACTTATAATAACACACCGAATACATAACACGTGTCTCAGTTCAGTATATATATATATATATATATATATATATATATATATATACATGTAAGCACACGAGTTCACCTTTTACGATTAAATATATTGAGACATAGAACCCCATAGGACTTGTAATTTAGCTCACCTTAGACAGATTTTTCACCTAATTTCTTTGTCAATGCTCACATACATGTTATTTGTTCAATCGCTGGAAGTGAAACTTTCTGCTATCATTGAACTAAGGTTCGTGATTTGCAATTGGGGTTTACAATTTGGGAGAGTATGTTCTATAGAGTGATATAGGGTAAGTGATAAAATATAATCTGTAAGTGATAATAGACTATTATGGAAAGATAAAAATAACATTACCCTTTTATCTTAAAAATCTCAATCAGTATTATTTGAAATTTTTTATAATACACATTAGATTTTATTTTAACTTGACATTAAATATAGATGAAAATGGTATCTCAATGAAAAGTACAAGGACAATTCTGATAATTAATTTATAGAATAACTAAATTGAAACGGAACTAATAGTACAAAAACTATTTTAATATTTTTGTCATCAATTAAAATATTCCTAATTATATTTCACTTTCACCATCCACTGCTACTTCATGAATCCTATGACACAGCTTAATTAGTGCAGACCCCGTGAAGGGGCATCCCATATCACCAAAGTGTGGTCTCTCTCTCTCTCTCTAGATCAGATTACTGATAGTGATGTGAGAAGGGTTTATTTCCGTGAGCAGTTGATTAAAGATTAACAAGGCCAGCAATACGTCTTTTGTTGTCTGCCCTTTCTTCGAATCTTAATACAAGTGGACTTTATAGTAACGTCTACTTCGCAGATGCCAATGTGATAATAATAGAGTCCACTGAAACTATAATATATATCCATACAATTTCAATTATCAACTAATTTTTTTTCCTTAAGATGGTCATAATCTCTTCAACTCTCAAATTATTGAACGCATAATCAGTAGACTGATGACTATTATGCTTATTTTAGGTGATAGAATCTTCTCGAATATACTGCATAAACTTAATTAGGTAGATGTGTTTGTCTTTGTAATTATAAAGTGACCATTTGTTGTTTAAGTTGCTTTTTATGTTATGATTATCATATGTTAAATTCATAAGTGAGCCACAATACTAATTTTGTTTGTTTATGAAATGAAATCTTGCCCGGCAACTAAACCTTATCCCACTCCAACTCAAAAGAGGAAAAATAAAAGTTTAGTCCACTTACTCACTCACTCACAATTTTCTCTCTCTACACATGTATCATGTATATATATATATATATATTTAAAAGGAAGAGAGTGGCATAGCAAAGTAGCAAAAAACCAACTCCTAAATCAAATCATAAGTGCAGAGCATCCCAAAAGAAGAATACTCCAATATAAACGAACACAAAAGCTAGCAACCCATTATAATCAAATCATATCCCCTCCTATTCCATGTATCTGTACAGTGTCCATCTCCCAATAAATTTGAAGGACCATTTTGCCCCTGGCAAGACAAGACACTATTATTAGCTGGACAACTAAACAAACCCTTTCTGGTCCATGGTCCCCCTGTCTAATTGTTTTTCACTTTTGTCATATTGAAAATCCATTTCTAAAATAAATAAAATGGTCACTCGAAAAACAAGATTGGATGCACACGTCTTCAATACGAGGGGATATTCCAATTATAAGTTTACATTCAATTCCTATCACAAGTCACCACCGTTTTCTTTGACTTTTTTTTATATAAAAAAAAAAATTCAAAATCTTTTAAGTCACCCACATGAAGAAAAACTAACCATTTCTTTTTGGTGTGGAGAGGATCGTCTGTAAAAGAACTTCCATTTACAAAAAATATCGAAAAGTCAAAAATAATAAAAAGACCCTTATCTTCTAATTTCCACCATCCCTTCCAAAGCCTTGAATAATATCTATATGATTCCGTTCTAATCATAAAGTTAAGTAAATTCAAGAAGGATATATGACGACTCTGCTTTTTTTTTAAATTTGTAAGATTAGATTAGATTAGATTCGATTCTTCTAGTGTAAAAAGGCCATAAAATATTAAAATTCCCTAGGATCAACAAAAATGGACAATCCAGGTTTTGACTTTGTCCAGTCACCAACGGAACCGTCGCTGTAGTCTTCCCCAAGCCTTTTTATACACCACAAGTCCTCTGCGCAAGATAGTCTCTTCCAATGTGGGATTCCTAACCTGAGCGGTTCGCGTCCAGACACTTCAGTTGCCACCACTCCACACCCGTGCTCTTTCGCCAAATTATGGGCGAATCCGCAAAGGGCCTTCATCAATTTCACCGCCAATGGACCTTCTCCTCCAAGCCCATATAGAAAATGCAGCCCAAAGGGCCTGAAAACTTCCGGCACGGACGGCAGCCCCAGCCACGGCAAAGCCCGGTCTATCAACCGGGTTGTCCTCGCAAAACCTTTCTTAATTAGCGACGCCCCTCTCACCTCCAACTTAAACACATCCTTGCAATTCCACACACTGAGTACAGCCCATGACTCGGGCGGCTCGGACAGGAAACGGTCGGAACCGACCCACTTCTCGTCGCTAGGGATGGCCATAAATGTACCCAGATTGAGCTTATTGTTCAAAATGGCGTCGATGTCCCGGGGAAAGAACTCGGTGGTGGAGAACCGACGTCGGTAGAGCGACTCGGCCTGGCTGGGGCTGAGTTTAACGACGGTGACTCGGTTGGAAATGCGGACCCGGTGAGCGAAAACGGGCTGAACCAAAATAGAAGGAGTACGGAACTTGGTGTATTTACATTTGTCGGTGAAGAGTTTAACCGAGGCATGGTTGTCATTTTCGGTGGCAATGTAAGAATATTCAGCACCATTCTCTCTGAACCAATTTTCCATTTTGTATACCAGCTTTAATCCCACTCCCATTCGCCTGCAACAACCAAATGAAAATGGTAACTATTTACTTGTACAACTATATATCCACTATTTATGCAAGTAGCTAGGTACTAAGGGACCATATATTAACCACCAAACAGGTATGAGATATATATATATATATATATACCCACTATTGTTTAAGGTACCATTTTACTTTCATACTATAAAGTAGGTTACCTCAGAATTCCATTTTTGGCAAAAAAATTATCATTGGTGATCAGAAACTAGATATAAATATATGCATATAAAATAAAAAGAAAAAAGAAATACCTGTGAGAAGGAGAGACGCGAAGACCTAAGATGTAGGCGAGTTTAGTGTGGATAGGGAGGGGTAGGAGCATGGAGGGGTCGCTATGGGGAGTTTGAAAATTTCTAGAAAGTTTTTTCCCACATGTAACCGTTTTGATGCAACCCCTTATCATCCCTACTATTTCTCTTTCTGATTTCCTCACAACAATCTCAGCTACCTGTCAATAACAAAGGAAAAAAACATATATCAATATGGTCATGTTCAATAATAAATAAAAAAACTCATGGATATGAAATGTAAGTGCTGAATAAAAAACAAAAAGGCTCCAGATATAATATGAAAGAAGTGATTAATAATAGAATAATAAATAAATTACCAGCATGAGATAGGAAGGAGAGTTGCGAACTCTGCAAACAGGGTCACCCAAAAGGTCAGTGAAAAGGGAGAGTTCACCATTTGGCCCAACTTCACACCTCCTCTCTACCTCCTCCACTTTACTCCTATCCTTTTCCGGGTCATATGCTCTCACCACCACCGTCGCCACCCGTCTCGCCACCACCGACTCCTCCTCCACCACCATCTCCGTCAATCTTAATCTATCTATATATATGTATATATATATATATATATATATATATATATTCCCACCAAATCAAAACACTACTTATAGAACAGTAATCTCCAATTCAAATCCACAAGTTGGATTGAGTTGAGATATATGTAGATATATAGCTATATATGTGTATATGTATATGTATAACCGAAAATTGGGAGACGGAAGAGCGTGATTAATATAAGTAAGTTTTCTGGAAGAACGGAAAAGAAGGAAGAGAACGTGAAATTTAGAATAGAGGGAGTTGAAAAGGGTGGGGGGCCGTTAAGAAGGTTTGAGGGAATTAAGCTTTTGTATGGTATTTATGCTCTGTTTTGTGTTAGTCTAGTGAGTGGTAGTTCATTGCTGCTGCAGAGGTTGATGTTAATATGCCTTTTCTCCTCCCTTTATATACCTGATTTTGGGGGCCTCTTTTTCTGTTTTTTAGTTTTTCATTTTCTCCCTTTTCTTTTTTTAAATTATTATCCATCTCTTTCTCTCTCTTTTGTTTATAATAATATTTGGATTTTTATTTAAAAATTTTGAGAATCCTTCTCCTTCCCAATTCTTTCCATCCTCTTATTTTAATGATGATTGCGATTTTTTCAATTTCTTCCTTTACCTCTAATTCTCCAGTGGGCGACTACTATTTTTCCTCTGTTTTTGTCCATCTCAAATTGATAACAGCAACACATAAAGAAACTTTCCATAGGAATCGGAACTAATTACATCACCATACATTTATACAAAAACACTATCGAATAATTTACAGTACACAACTTTTTCGTTCTACAATTTCAAAAATAATGAAAATTAAATAAAAAGAAGTGCACAACAGAACGCACTTAGTTTCAAAAATTATTTTACAAGATAATATGTAATTACAAATGATCACGACCAGCTCTTAATTCTTATTAACAATAATCTCATATGTGAAAAATTAAAAAGGAAGTAATGACAATATATACTAAGATGGGACATTAATGCATTAATGATCATCATCAGTAGAATAAAAGGCACATAAGTAAAAATGGCGGCTATGGCTGCGCGATCTCTCTCTTTCTCCCCGTTGATTAATCATGAATTATTAAATAGACATAAGCATATGCGTTACATCATTGGCCCCATTTGTAATCATTATCACCCTCCTTTCTTATTACTACTCCATAAACAACATACCGACTATATTACAGTACCACTAATTAATGGACTACTGTTTGTGTGCGCGTGTGTATATATATATATATGAAAAGAAAAGGGAAATACTTAGCGGTCTATTCTTTTAAAACTGGGCTGTAGTGTATTTTTTTTGTTTTTACAAAGTGTCCAATCTTATAAATGGATAAGATCTTAAAAAAATATTAAGATTTGTAAATTTTTATGTTTTTTTTTATGATGTGTTGAATAGTTTTATAGGATCATAATAATATGAAAAAATTTACTCTTTAAAATATATTTAATTCATATAATTAAAAAATTAATGATGCACGTCATAAAAAATTATGAAAATCCGCATATCCTCTTAATTTTCAACGTAATTTTTTATCCGTACAGTTAGATATTTCAAAAATATTATAATAAAAGAAAAAGTATTACAACCTAAATTAAAAAAATATACTGCAATCCATATATAACATATATATAATGTGTGTATATATATACACACACTAAAAGTGATAACTAGTGATTAAGGTGTTTTTTTTATCGTGACTTAGAGTTACATATTTAAGTTTTTACATCAGTAGAAGTATTATTGATGGATTATCAAAGAAAATAAGTTAAAATTTTCTCTCTCATAACGGACGCTACGTTAAATAGATTGAGTATAAAAAAAGAAGTATATATATGTATAAATCTACTAGTACGGAGTAATATTTAAGATGGTGATTTTCCATGTGTATGGCTATGGACATGGACATCTCATATATGCTTTCTTCCATGATATTTCCACAGACATGAGTGGTTCATGCACTGATTCACCATCTACTTATGCGATTCATGACACAAAGCATTAGTAAAATATGTTCCTTTCATATGTTTTCGCGGTTATAATACTATATTTTCAGGTAACTGAACTTGCAAATTCGGAGAAGTCGCCGACCACCGACCCCTTCATATCCCGTTCACTAACAGAGATTTCTGATAGCGAGAATTTTGAGTAAAGAATAAATTTTTGCACACAAATTATTTAATAAGAGAAATTTATAAAAATACATAAAAAAATATATATAATTAAATATTATACTTATTATTTGTCCGTTAAGAAAGATCACTGCCTACAAATGTAGAATTAACTATTCAATCAAATTTTAATAAATGAATAGTTATATATTAACCCATTTTTATCTTTATATGTCAATTGTTATTAGCAAAATAAAAATATTGTGATTAGAATCATAATATGTTTAATGACCATTTTCCAAAATACCTTATAAACTCTTTTGTACGAAATTTACTATACCAAATTTACATACTAGGCTGCTGGTATGCTCTGGGAGTATTTTCTCACGTGTTTGTGTTTTTTGGTAACGAAAAAATTAGTTACATAGTACCTTGGTGGTGCTCTGGGAGTATTTTCTCACATGTGTTCGTGTTTTTTGGTAACAAAAAAATTTGTTACGTACTACCTTTGAATTAAAAAAAAAAATGAAAAACTAACATATGTAGTAGTTGCAAAAGATGGTATTCTTTGTTAAATCCTAAATTTGTCTCAAAATTTCTAATAAATATCAGTACATTTTGTACTTTTATAAAAAGATAGCATCTATGTAACCAAGATATTTAGGGAGGAGACGGAGAGGCACCTGCACAGTGGGTGGCTCTAATTTCATTCGTTGCGATTTATGTCAGAGTGCAAAGACGTAGTAGATATTTTCTCCATCTCAAATCAATATCCTAGTTTGTTCTTTTGAATTATAATTAGAGCATATTCATTTGTAATTTCCAAATTTCCAAATTTTAAGATTTTGAGAATAGTATTATAAATTTTCTTTCCATTTTTCTTCCATTTACATATTTACGGAATGGTAGAAATTTTGATTTGAAACACTGTAAATTTAACCCTTAAAATCAATTAAGACATTTATTAAGGGACAATAAGATTATATACAAAGACATGCACTAATTAATTAGCTAATGGGCATGTTGGAGATTAGTCAATGTCCCGATAACTCTTTTTCTAATAGCAATATCAATTGGTATAGAGAATACAAATAATTCAATTTTATAAACCTCAATTGTTCCTAAATTTGGGTTTTAATGTTAGTGTACAGAATGTGCCAAGTTAAAAATTCTCAAGAAGTCCCACTTCTAAAGTTCCACTAAGATTTAAGTAATAGATTTTTAAAAGAATAATAATTGTAATAATGACTATAAAAATTGAATATTTAATGGTGATGAAAGGTCTGTGAGCATCGGCATGAGTGATGGACACGCCTGAATTTGTCCTCCTTTCAATCTCTGTTACGAAGGGTTTATTTTATGAAGTACTAATAAATAAATGATTGATATTATATAACAATAATCCGTAACAGAAGCTAACAGCCGTAGAAACATTAAACGGCTTTGACAATGATTGGGTTTAAAAGGAAGTGAACACGTCACCACAAATACGGACTACATATCAAAACAAAGCACTTGCCTATTTTTTATTTTTTATTTTTACAGAAAGTTTAGGGGAAATTTTCATAATTTGAGATCAAGACATATATGTTATTAATGTTTTTGAGAATTTAAAACTCCATTCATTTTATAAAAAATTATATTTTAACAAATATTAAAATTTTATGTTTAAATGAGAATTGCGCGTACACATAATAGATCTTTCTCGTTTTTTATGTATATTTAATTATTATAAGGTAAGAAGATACATAATAGGTCTTTCTCATTTTTTATGTATATTTAATTATTATAAGGTAAGAAGATTGTGAGGACAAATTTTAAGAAATATAAAATTATAATAAAAAAACTGAAAATTATTGAACACGAACTAAAAGAATATCTTTCTAAACAAAAAAATATAAAATATAAAAATAATAACTAAAAGAAGGCCTTACATATATAAGGAAGTATATAGATTAATTTTTAAATACTTTGGATCCTTTTCACTGTTTTTATAATAATTAAATCAGTATTTTCTCGCTTTGGAAAAATTAATTATATTCAGTTATAAAATCTATGCCCGACGTAGAGAAAAATTAAACATTTCAGTGAGAAAAAGGGCTGGCTAGCCGCATGTAGTTAGGATGTTAGATATTTAGATGTATATGGATAGATTAGTTTGAGCATATAAGCTTTCAGTGTCACCTTAATTTATTTACATTTTTTTAGTTATTACAACTAACGTGAGAGTGCAATGGAACAAACGTTTCATATTTTTCTAATATTTTCCATTTTCTACTAGCGAGTAGTATGATACTCCATAGATAATTGTTTCCGAAAACGACTTATAGATGATGGATTGAAAGGTCCTTTTTTAATTATTACTATTATTTAATTTTTAATTTTTAATTTTTAATTTTTTATGTCGAAAGTGATTGGAAAGGTACCAATAACAAGCTACGCAATGTAAAGGAATAGAATTATATATCTTAGTTATATACGTAGACATCTTCAGGGTCAGCTATTAGCTCCCATTGCCTTTTCTTTTATTTATTTAAAATTTTTTAATATCATTTAAATTTTAATCTTTCATTCAAGGTATGCATTTTTCTCGTGGCCAAAAAAAGGAAAAGATAAAGACGATGCTTTGCTCGTGACTATTCATATAATACGTGACGAGACGGCCTAGTCCTAGCGACAATCTCGCGTAGGACTAACAAAATTCTATACTCTGATCCGCATTTTAAGAAAAATAAACTTCCGATACGTGAAAAAAAGTTTGTTATGACACCAAAAATACAAGTTAAAAGAGTTAAATTTTATAATTTCGGCTTTCAAATGTATTCGTGAAGTACACTTGCTTAATTTAACGAACGGCATATATCTTTTACTTCACGTACAGTTGATGGGTGAGAGAGAAAACGGGAACTTGGGAAAAGCAATCTATTAAGTATGAGAAAGTGCAGTTTGATGTAGTGGTGTATCCATTTGTTGACAAGAAGGGTGAAAAATCTATGGGACCTGCATAAATTGAGCTACTTGTTTTTTTCCTTGAACATATATGAACAGGATTGAACCGTACAAGTGAGAGATTGCATGAGAAAATAATGAGAAACAGACTATCAGAATTATTGTACTATTATATGTTTTGTGTTTCTTGGTATGATTTGGACAACTCTCAAGTTATCAATTACTTAAACAGTATATATTAATTTTATATTATAACAATTTCTTTCGTTGATGATTTGGATAGCTCTAATATTACACGGGGTACTTCTTACAGAATTTATAAATATATGACTTGTCAATGGCTTATTTCTTTGCATTTTACAAATTATTTTTTATTTGTATATTTAACACAACAGATTAAATTGCAATTTTTTAAACGTTATGTAATATATTGTCTGAATGAGTAGTTATTATTTATTAATGAAGTTTAATCCATTTTAAATTTTATTTTCATTATCTGTTTCAGAACAAATAAATAAAAACTTGTTTTGATTGTATCTAGAATGGAAGAAGTAAAATACAGAGACTAAAAGAGAACTCATTTAACTTAGCATGTATTTATTTATCAACGTGTGAAAAGAATTTGAGTTATTTAATCAAAAGTCTCAATTTTAAAAATTAAGAATGTGAAATACAATATTGCGAGCACCCCTCTGAAAGAAAGAAAAAACTTAAACATCTACTTTCTTGTGCCTATGTTTAGGTCAAGTGATCGAGGAATGAAGCCGACTCAATTTAAAACTCGGTTAATATGATATTTTATTCCTTTAATAGTAGTATTAAATGATTAGTTAGACATCAAGATTTCATAAATTAACATACATATTTTTTGGGTGAGGTTATAAATTAACTTTAAAATGATAAAAAAGACACTCATTTTCGGAGGGTATATAATATAATCAATTTGTTCTCTACCCCCACCCCCACCCCAGCCCCCGACCCCCAACAAACAATTAATAAAAGCATGCAGGATATGTTAACTATAAAATACGTAGGCCTAATAAAAATTCCTCAATATATAGGGAAAATGAGAAATAACTCAAATTAGGATGAAACCAAATACTCAGTATTGCATAATATAAGGGGAACTTATATTATGCTTATGGAATTGTATTATTTCCTGTCATTACTCAATAATTTCTTCTTCTACCAAATCATGACACCTCATTAGCTATTATATTATTAGTATTAAATAATTTCGTTATTGTAATTTGTAATAGATTATTGAAGGTGACAAGTCGGTTTTGTTTTAATACAACTATTCTCTATCTTCTCTATATTTATCTGTTTCGGTTTAACTTTTAAAAAATTAAAATTTTTTCTGTATAAATTAAGTTGCAAAAAACTAAAATTTCAATAATTTAATTTAAAATAAATGTAGCACTGTAAGATCGGTATTAATATTTCAACCGAAAAGGAAAGCTGAAGAGGAAGGTAACTAGTGCCTTACATTCCTCCAGTGTATAATCTACAATCATTTTCTACATCATTTTATTTATTATTTTCTCTCTTATCACACCCCCAAATTTAATTTCTTATTTATTTTGGATTGTGTATGGTAGAAAATGAATAACTACCTTCAATCGTCTCAAATTTTAATATTTAAGTTTGATCTGAGTTTATTTTAACTGATATATACAATTATTTCTATTTTATATAAAAAAAAAGCCTAAACAATGACTGTACGTACACCTTTTGTGGTTTAAAATTTAACAAGTTTAACTTTATTTAAAGATTTTAAATTATATATGAATAAACTATATGAAACTTTTTTTCCTGGAGAGAGTATAATTAATAATTTGAAACAGAACATCAGTACGTAGTATCGAAGTGGACAGGAAAGTGAAGATCCTCGGGTCCATGTCTTGATAATCACTTCAATGTTCTTGTCACCTTGTGGATTGAGTATTTTAAGCTACAACATGGTTATTGCATATTCATGTACACTACATAAACAATAGCTTAACTGTTCTATATTTTATAAGAAACTACTACTTAACTAATACTAAAGACGTAATGAAATGTAATAAAAATTACTTTATGTTAGTATACATTTGATGGAATTAGTTAAACCTTCAAGGGAATCAAGCAATAGAAGAGTTCGGTATCTTGTCTACAGCTTTATAATTAAAGAATTGTTTGTGCTCATATTAGTATAATCATTAATATAAATATTTAATACATAAAAAGTTGAACCATGGACATGTACAAATCACTAAAATGTATTTATCGTTGAAACAAGAATATGCTCCCTCCTTTTTAGTTGTCTTTTGACTATTTTTTCCGTAATTTTAAGTGAATTTTTATATATGTTAAATATTTTTTTTAATTTTAATTTTTTATTTATAATAATCTTCATTAAAATATTTTTGATTATTAATTTTTAAAAAATTAAATAAAAATTTTAACTTGTGTTAAAATTAACTTAAAACTATGTATATAAAAGTCAAACGATAACTAAAACAAAACAGAAAGAGCATATCCACTTACGAGCATATTCATGCACACAAGATTCACAAAAAAAACTCATAAATCAATAAAAATTTGACATGTTGACAAATTTATTATTCTCTTTCTTCATTTACTCAATGAGATCCATCAATTTTATTTATTTTTATGCACTTTTGTAAATTTTTATTATAAATTTATTTGTGTGCAGAAATTTATTCACCACTTATATAATTATAAAACTGCAATTGAATTAAACTAACTAAAGATATCAAATTGCACTAAGAGAGGAGATACAGGTGCTCCGTAATTAAAGAATAAATGAATATATAAGCTTTACGAATCAGTTTAAACTATCATATATTCAAGTTTGACCAAAAAAAAAAAACATATATGTACAATAATTTTTACTATATTACTAGCAGTTTTTCTCATTTTATTAAATAGAGCGCATGGATTTTTACTTTTGGAAAAAGTCATAATGAACTTATTGAAAAGTAATGATTGTCATCTATCTTGAATTGTTACTCAATTTTTTTTGGTACCTTCCGTCAAATATCCGAATTATCTCGATTAATTTAAATTGTACTTCGATCGGACCTTTTCGAGGACAATGGTCCCAATGATATTGACTATATGTTCCTTTCCACTTTTAATAAAACTATCTATATATACCTAGTTTTTTTTCTCGTTTAGTATTCGAGTTAGACAAATTTTGAGTAAATACTTGGTTTTTTGTATTCTCAGAACTTAAACATCTAATTAAATAAATTTAAATCATTTTTACTTAAGCCAACACCTATTAATTTTATGCATAAATTAGTATGTGAATTAATCATTTCAAAAGTTTTTTCTATTAATACTATTTTTATCAATATTAAATCAACAAAATGAAGGTACAAACCAAATTAATTAGAACTCCCTCGATCATCAGATGCGATTTGGTTTTGTGGGACGGAAAAGGGAAATACTTACTACTTAGAAAGTTAGAATTAAACAAAACAAAATACAATGTGCTTCATGAACTAATTCGTGTTAAAGGGGAAAGAAAATAGTTAGAGCTAAGTAGCCTTTTCTGGGCCACGATAAAATATGTAGTTTGTTTTAGTGTTTTGGGAAAGAATTTACTCTTTGTTCAATGAACTACATTTTCTTTCAATCTCTTTGCTAACTCGAGACTTTAGCAAGCACATAATCTTTTCCAATTGTATGCATATAATTTAGCAGACATGTATATTCACTTCATCAAATTAATAATATATACATGAAAATAATCCTAAAGAAAAATACTATGATGTCGAGATGTTTTAATTTGTACGCAAAATACCTATAACTAGTTTAAGACATAAAATAATACGGAGTACAATATTTTAAAACTTCTATCGTCAATACATTTTTGTTATTGACATATCAATGGAAAAAAATAACATTGGTAACAACAAAAAAAAAAGTGTTGATCGATCACTTGATCATAGGATTGTAAACGGAATTCGAAATATTTAATATTCGTTCATATTCGTATTCAAAAAAAAATATTATTTGTATCTGATTAAAAAAGAATATGAATATAAATAAATGTATATCCGTCTTTATAATATCCATTTTCGATCAGAGTTATTATTTAAATAAAATTTTATATAATATTTACATTTTATTGCTATAACCATTTAAATAATTTTAAAGTTACGTAAAGGTTGATAATCCAACGTCTTTGAGAATGTATAGCAAAATGAATATTTTAATTTGTATAATAGTTTGTAGCTTGTTGAATGTAAGAATATTTAGTACATGTCACATAAATAATTAATTAAATAATTAAAATTTGTTGTATTATATTTGAAATTCGCATTCACAATTATCCGACAACATATATCATCTATATTCATTTCCGCACTAAATAAATACAACTGCAAACATATTCATATCTATATTCGAACTGTTTACTCACTACTCGATCGTAGATTATAACGTCAGTTATAATCGTAAATCGTGACTGCTATTTAATTTGTGAACTTCAATTTTATTTATGTTCCGAGCCATTTTATTAGGATTAGTCGGTTACAAATGCTATTTATATCGGTCACGATATTTCTCAAATTGTAATCGTAAAATATTTCTAGTACTATAACATCATCCATATGAAATGATGATATAGGGTCGCAAGGGGAAAGAGATCGGCTGAACAGCTTAACTTTACGAGATAAAAAAAGAAGAAAAGTCGAAAAAAGAAAACAAACTGTATACCTAAACCACAAGTTTGTTATATGAAGAAAAGGGGTTATAAAATGTAGTATGTAACTACGTATACATTTTTTTTTGAAAGGGAAAAAAAAAAAGCGTTTCACATTTGATGATAATTTTATTTTATAAATCTTATCTCATCTTTGATTACGGCAATTGAAGAAATCTTAGTCCATATCTGATTATTATGCTAATTAAAAGTTAATCAGTAATCATTACCATAAATATACAATATTTAAAAAATTATATATATCTCTCAAAATTAAAATATCAAAAAAAAAAGAATAAATGAACAAAGAATAACAAGATAATCAATAATCAAAGAATAAAATTATAAATAATTTCTACAACTTATAGAAACAATGAACAAAAATAAAAAAATCACAATAAAATTACTAAATAAAAAAGAAAAAAATAAAATTACAAAAATTTTAGAATTAATAATTTATTTTAAATTTATAAAGTGAAATATATTAATTAGTACTAGGCCATACTTATTATTTTAGATAATTATAATAAGCAAGATAACTTAAATATAAAAATAACTTTAAAATATGATTAAATTAGATAATAACTTATTAAATCACTCATATTTAAAAAAAATACACCCATCAATTTCTAAATTTATAAACATAAATTTAGTATATTGTACAAAACAATATAAAATACTGATCTTGTACTTAACACAACAAAAATTAATGAAAATTTAAAAATAATACATCATAAACTCAATAATTTTAAGCAATTAAAAAAAATATGTACTATGCACAGACGGACAAGCTATTAATACCTAAATCACGAAGGCTTTATAAAGAAAATAACTCCTAAAGCATATGTTTAATACAGGATTTAATGAAATATAATTTGAATTAAAGAACATTTCAAAATATGGGTGTGTGACAAATTTATTTTTTATTATTATTATTTTTAGCAAGTTTATGGTATTTCTTAATTAATCTGAAACTGCCTTTATGCATAAATATTTTTTTTCTTTATTCTGATTTTTTTTTAAAATTTTACTTTATTGTGTTCGAATTTCATTTTGGATAGAAGATTTTTTACCTTTACTTTTGTCATATATGTAATTTGTTTCACATCAATATATTTATCTCTGTTATCTCAAAAAAGAAAACTTTGTTAGATTATACAAATAGTCAGAATAATATAATATATGAATACAGTCAAATTTTAAATTTGCTAAAAGGTATTGAGAGCTAAGTAATGACTTATACTATGCGTCACCCATTCGGTATCTATTGTGCTATATGCATATATTAATTTTCTAAAGACCAAGTGGTAGTAAAATATCATATATACCATTATTTTAGTATTTCAAACCTAAGAAATTTCAGATTCCTTTGCGAAGGAATAGTGGAATACCCAAAAATACTAAATCAGTCATCCTATCTTTAATCAAAATTCCAATGCTTCAACAAAAATTTCATCACAAATTGCTAAGTGCCCAAGTATTCAAATAATGCACGTTGTCTTGACATATTTATGTTCGTCTTAATTAGGGAAAAAAGTTCATGCGATGCATATTGTTACATATATAGGCATGATCAACTACCACAATCAATTAATAAATTGTTATTCATAAACATTAGCTAAACATCAATAAAAGACCAATGAAGATGAGGGGGACAAATATGGCAAAAAGATCATCCGCATAATTTAATAATGATGATGATATACATTCTGATAATATATGATATAGGACATGATAATTCATTATCTTGACAAGTTCATTAGATAGATTCGTTATCTTATGAACAGAATTTCCATATCTAGACATTCGGCTCATATGGATCGTAATCTTAAAAGTTTCTAAATCTAGGCATTAATTAATTTATACTAATAAATGATTCATTCATAGTCAAATAAGAGAAAGCATATTACATATATATGCCCCAAAAATGGAGAGGGGAAGCAATAAAGTAGCACACATATGACATCCGAATCCTCGTTAAATAGAGAATATTTGTCTTATTTATATATCACTATTTTTCCTTAAGATTATCCTGAAAATGCTCTAACTATTAGTTGCATTATTTTTTCTGTCTTTATCTTCACATGGTAGATTTGAATAAATAGTCACTACTCACTAGATCAGTAGATCTAGTCGGAATCTATTAGATTTTCGAAATAATGGTTTGTACGCACTAAATAAATTATGGTCGACCGTGATAAAGTTTATAACTGAGAGCTGGATGTTAACTTTTGAATGAATAATATATAAATATTATTTATTGGGAATATAGAATTTGAACATTTTCTTAGAAGTTCGATTCAATACAATATAATTAGTATAATATAATTTTAAACTTACAGCTTAAGCGCTCAAAATAAGATTTGCTGCCACTAAATATATATCCTCGTGTGTTCTTACTGAAAAAAAAAAGTTATTAGAAAGAAAAAGGAGAGAGTTAAATTTAAAAAATTATCTAGGACATTTGTGAAAATCTATGATTAATTAAAATTTAATCTATATTTGATCAATTCAATTGTAAGATGATTAAAATCCATCGAAATTCTAACAAAGTAAATTCTTTATTATATAAAAATAATTTTATTAAACTTTTGTCATAATTTAGATTTTTTTTCAGAATCTAATACAAAACAAAATTAAATATAACTCTTTTTGTCAAACAGATGAAATAAGATTTGTCAATTATAAAACAAACAAAAAACAGACCGGGAGAAATTTTATGACAGCCAACCAACTTTAAGCCTTTCATACCCTTTCATTTAGTTTCATCAAACGATGTCTAGACCTATAATTAGGGATAAATAACCGAATTGATTTATCTAAATCGAATCGATCCTTAAAAAATAAAATTGACGTTGATTAGTTCAGTCTTAGACTGATTTTGACATTGATTAGGCCAAGGTAAGTCATTTCTAGTTCAAATTTGTTTTTTGAGGATAATTAAAATTTCAGATTAGGCCGGTTCTCGACTGCTCCTTGACAGAGCTAGTGAGTTAGTCTTAAATTTAGCTTATTTTTATAAGATAAAATATTAAAATCTAAATTTATATTTTTTTAAAATCAAATTGCAATAACTATAATTACTATAAACTAATACTCTATTAAAAATGTTCAATTTTTAAATGAAATAACAATAGTTTAGAATAACTATAGAATTATTTTATTAAAATAAGATTTTTTAAACTTTGTATGAAAACTTAAAATACATTTGAATTATTAAGAAAATGATAAAAAGTGGAGAAAAACTCAATAAATTATGAATGTAATGTAAGGAAATTTTAACTAGTCCAATCCATTCCTATCACAGTTCGATCGTGGTTCTATTCTAGTCTTAGTTCAGTTTTACCTTCAGTCTCGAACTAATATTTTTTGTTATCACGTACAATACAGGTCAGATCAACTTTTTACTTTAATATTGCAGATTTTTAAAATTTCGCCGCTGAATTTTAGATTAGACCGATTCTCTAACGATCTAGTCCTTTTAAGTCGTTTCAAGTCGGTATCAATTTGAACTGTACGTACTACAGTTTTTCGATCATCGGTACCTATATCCATCAAAATAACTCTATGACAATGCTGAGTATTAATTAGCATCTATTCACGAAGATTAAGCCATGAAATTACTTTTCAGTCTCACTTCATTCAATTTTGTACAACATCAGCTAAATCACACAAGTCAATTCATGATATCAATGTCATCGGTTAATGAAAACTGAAAAGAGTCTCAAAATATGTGATAAAATATTTATAGAGAAAAATATTAAAACTTCAAACTTACGTGACATTAATCATTTGCCACAATTACAATCACATAGTATTAGAAATTGTTATTTATCTTCCATACTTAAATAAATCACATCAATTATAAAGGTTAACAACAAATTAATGGAACACATGATACACGCGACCATTCTGGCTTTTGTTCCATAACTAGCCTCCAATATTTGTCAGTTGATGGCATTGATAATACAAAGATTGATTCTGCCGATGAAGAATCAAAGTCAATTAACATTATATTTCAAAATGAGCTGTTCTAAACTACTAGTGATCTGTGGAAATTTGAGAAAAATGAGAGAAGGACCACAATGTTATTTGCATAAACTTAATTATTAGTAATAATTAATTAATCCCCTCATAGTAATGTCGAACGACATAATCCCGACTAAAAAGAATGAAGAGTAGTTGTCTACATGTATCACATCTATGATCTATAGCTAGGGTTTGTCGAGATATATTGAATAAAAAGTGATTAAAAAAAATTCTAAGGAGGAAACAATTAGAGACAAAAACCTAGACAATTGCGTCGGTATGATAAATGCTAGGGATCTTGTTCCCTTTTCGTTATATATAGTTTATGGTCCGTACGTGCCCATTAGCCAATTATATTCTCATGACAAAATAAATACTACTAAGCCACACATTAATGTAGGGACAAGTGTGAAACAATAAATCCTCATATCATGCAACGTCGCCTTCTCCTCGTAGATGAAAACCCTCTAGAGACTTCAATGGTGAATTTTTTTAGTGTATATCTATGTGTGTGTATATTTTGATTCTCAAAAAATAATATTCCCAATGATTTATATCAAAACAAATACGATTTTGAAAATCTAGTATTAGAATAAAAAATTATTTTTTTCGGGGGTTGGGGGAAATTAAAAGCGTATCTTTCCAATATAGAATCCCAATGGTCAAAATAATAGTCTAGTAGGCAACATGTTCATAATTATATTGGAAAGTTGTAATGCTCCGTGGGGACTAAGAAATAACATGTTTAGTGGTTACTAATTTATGTTTAAGAATTGTAGGTATTAGCTTAATGGAAAGTAGTAAGAAAATTTACAAAAGTTATGTTTTTAATTTTTTTAAAAGAAAATTTTAAAATCCTATTTAAAAGGAAACAAAATGGTTAAATAAAGTGTTTTATCCTACCCTATCGTTCGAGGAAGTTGACCCAAAATTCCATTAGTTAGTTGTGTGGTGCGGCTCGAGGAATTAGATAGAGAGTTTGTGAGGCCGGGACCGTCGTAAAAATTGTTAAAAGAGTATTTTCAGTATTGCTTGGGAATCATAAACTACTATAACTATCTTTACCAATTTTTCTCCGATTTAAAATTTCTAATATTTTTGTACAATAAAATAACGTAAAATTCATAAATGTCATCACCATTATTATACGGAGTAATTATTATATAATTATAGATATACTATAGATGATATATTAATTTGAAATAAAAAGTATCTAGGCACTAGTTATCTGGACAATTATATCTATGCTCTTGAAATCATAATGGTCAAATTTTGAGATTTTTTTTGAAATGGTTAATTTCCAATGGTATGATTATAGAAGTGCGTCTGTTCTCAAAATAAAAACAAGATCATTGCAACAGCTCTATCTCTATATATTGGTGGTATTAAAAAATTATATTGGGTGATCGTGTGTTTGGACATGACAGTGTACAACTGTGACTTGTGTTCTATGTCACAGAGACCTTCACATTTGACCCGGCAAAACTGAATTTTCTGTTACAACAGAATTAAATAATCGAATAAAGTAAGCAAAATAATACCAAGAAATTCAATTTTTTATTTTCCCTTTCTCGTTGCATGTTTTAAGGGTCGGTGACAAATTGACAGTTTAAATAGTGAGAAATGATATCGTAGCATACTAAATTTGTAGACCGAACAGGTTTATTATCGCCCGATCGTACATTTATTTTAGAGTTCTATATTGTTATGTTTTTGAATTTTTATTTTGACGGAAAAGAAAATTACGTGTTACACAATATAATATGTGAATATGTATTTACTGTGGGACAAGTATATGCAATCGACTGTATTAACTTTAAAAAATCGTAAACTGTAATAACATTAATCTTAATAAGTTGGGATGTAATAGAGATTTAATTTGCTGTTACGACTATAATGGCCGCAGACAACTTTTGAAAAGACTAGTAATAGTTGCGCGGGCGAAGCTAGACCGTAAACAAATACTACGTATTTGGTAATGGTGAATGGTGCAGTTACATTTTATCCTCTTGAAAATTATAATTTTAAGATAATACTTTATATAAATTATTTTTATTATAATATATACTCCTTATATAAAGTAGTCCGTAGATAATTTTTATTAATCATAAATTAAAGGAATCTTATCAACTAAATCAAATTTTGTTGATAAATCATTTGATATATATTTTCCATAAATAAAAAAAATATGAATTAGTATTCTGAAGTAAGAACGGTCACGTCATAAATAAGTATGTACGTTTCCGACCAAATGATTCTGTCAAAAAAAAGCTTAGTCGAAATTACATTATTTCTGGAATGAATTTAGTCGGGAATTATCTTAACCGGAGGAAATTATTTTTGATAGAATATTTGGTCAGAAATAACATATTTTCGGCAGAATAGTTATTTCCAACAAATTATTGAGTCAAAAACAAACTTTTTGTCATGTAGTAGAGAATCTGAATAGATACGTGTGTAATGTCGTGTGAATTGTTTAATTTGTTAGGGAGTAATTAATTAGAGGAGGTACAGCTCAGAATGTTGTGTAGTGCAAATTAAAGAAGAAAAGAAGAAGGATTGAATAATTAAATAAGTAGGAGAGGATGAGGATGAGGAGGAGGAGGAGGAGGAGCTGTCGTTTCACTCGTTTGTTGGTTAATGCACGTCAGGAGTCAAGCGTCCGACACTAGGGTGCGGCCCTATCCTGCCTCAGCCATCACGCGTAGTACACCATCTCCTCCCAGACGTGCCCGCCCTTAATTACTGCATCTGCCCATTCCCCTTCACCTCCTACCTACATTTTCTTCCATTTCAACTTTCATGGAACAATTGCATTTGGCTATAAAGTCCAAACCGTATACATACATACATACATACATACCTACCTACCTACACACATACATACATACATATATATATATATATATATATGGAGGGTATTTAATTTCTCACATATTTTGTGTATCTTTTCTTTCCTGTTTTGGACTTTTGGTACCATCCACTTTTATACCATGCCTAACATCTTTTATTTTATATATATATATTATGGTTTTATTATGTTGCACAACTTCAACCAAATTCAAGCTTGATTCGGTTGTTAATTCGTTTTTAGTTGAAATTGTTACTTTCATCTTTTGACTTGTGTACACATCAATGTCAAAATGAAGTTGCATACATGCACATGAAAATGATAGTAAAATTTAATCTCCTATATGTATCGGTGCACATCTGTGGAATGACTGAGACTCATTTCTTGTTTTGTCATATTGTTTATCTCATTTTCTTGAAACATCTACTATTTCTCGACTTTCTCTATCTATTTCACTTTCATAAGATCCTTATCGGTATTAATGACTTAATAAAAATATTGAATTTAAGGTTATTGATGAGTCACTACTGTTAACAGCAATTTTGCAAAAGTGAGTTAGATCGACAAAAATAAAATATATTGGGATGTTTTGAGAAAATGAAATGAACAATAAGACAAAACAAGAAATCAATCTATGTGAAAAATTAAGCGCAGTTATATTTACCTAAATTGAACACCCTAGTTAGCAATTACCTATAAAGTAGCCTAACCACCATATCGGCAAGCCTAGACCTTGGCCTGGGCTAGAATAACGATAATTTTTCTAGTTCAAAATTAAAAATATGTTTTGATCAATTTTATATGTCAAAATAAATTTTCTATTGATTATTACAAGAATCGATTATTTCCTCTTTTTTTTTTTTGGATATCTCAAGATAAAACTATAATTTCCAAAATTTTATTTTACCTTATGTTAGAACTTATTTGTGAAAGTACATAGAAAATTCTTTGTACTCAAAGAAAAAAGAATTTGAGAAAATCATGCTTTTGATATCTTACGCAAGTACTTTAAATCTTCGAAAGCCCAATCAATAAAAACGTAGTTCTAATCTTATGTCGCGGTAAAAATAACTCCTTGAATACGTAAACAAACACGAAAGCTTTTAATATTTTTAAAGGTGACACCTGTATATTTCGATAAGCATACGTTTTGGTCGAAATTGTTCAGAAATCAAAAGTAAAATTAATTTAAAGAAACTATCCATGAGAATCGTGTATATATGTATAGGTTCAATTCATACACACACACATATATATGTATGTATGTGTCTATATGCATTGATGGATCGAATATCTAGCTAGGTTAGCTAAAAGTATATATTGTAGTACGTAAGTGGTAAGAAATAAATGGAGGGATGGAGGTGACGACAAAAAGAAAGCTAACGGGTAGTGAAACAGAAAGCATGGGGACTCATCGGTTCTCTTTTCTTTAATTTCTCTTGCATGATATATATCATCGATCAGGATAAGAACAACCATTTCATGTCCCGCCCATTTCAATTTCTAATGATCCGTCAACGTCATGCCCATGCATGCATGTCAACTGTCGATCCTTAATTTCCTACGCACACTCGCTCGCGCAAATACATATATATGTACTGTATATATTTTACTACATACTAGAATGTTCATATTATATCTGTTTAATAAATACACACACAACCACGTACACATAACTAGCCTTACATTAATGTCATTAGAATATATTATTGACTTAATCATATTACTTGTATATATATAACTGTACGTGTATCAAGCTAGGCATGGGTCAAAATTTTGTTAAGCTATAGTTATAATCTTAGACATTTATTGTCTCTCTATGTGTGTGGTGTATACGTACTCTACAGGTAAAATTAACTGATATTTCATTCGGTACGTGTTGTATCTGTTTTTAAGTTATCAAATGTCTTAATTTATTTTTTCGTATTACGGGTTACAACTCTAAATGAAATTAAATAATGTATTTTTAAGAACAATTAAGCCTATTTAGTATAGGTGACGAAGACTGCCTGTCATATATAAAAATTCAGATATTATATATTTATAAAATTCTTATTAACTTTTGTTAATTACAATTTTACAAGTTCTCCTCACACCCTAGCTAGCTACATGGCAAAACATTATGTATAACAAAAACATAATTATACTCATCCAAATTAGCAATAAAATTAAATAATTATATGAGTATTTTTTTTAAGTATTACAAAAAATCAATTAATCGGATTAATTTATATCAGTATTTCGCACAAAATTTTCCGTAGAAAAAATGTGGTTATATTCGGTTTGTGGTCCGAAGAGGCTATATGGCGTGGCAGGCCAGAAGCTATGGCCGGGGGTTGAAGCAGACGGCCCAGGAGGTCGGGACACTGGTAGTTCAATCGCTATCATAGCTGCTAAAAATAAGATACGATAAAGGCCCACAATGACACTCATTAACTAATCAGTCCGACCATTTTTACTTGCTTCCGTGAGCACTCCCTTTCTTGTTTTTATTTTTTTTTTGTGTGTGTGTGTCTATATATATATATTGGTTAAATTTTTTTCTATATATTTATTATTATTAATTTGGTTATGTAATTTTTCCCCTCTAAAAAATATATAAATATAATACGAGTGTGGTATGAAATGTTTAAAATATTTTTATATTACTCCCTCCGTTTCAAAATTAGAAATATATTTCAGTTCACACGAAATACGTTTGTGAAATCTTATAATTCAATATTGGAGTGAAATTTTTACTTTTTAAAATTTTGAAATGATATATCATAAAATACATGAAGATTACTCTTAAATACAACTTTTATATTTTGATGTTTTTATAAATTTATATCACAAATAAAATTTTAATATTTACAAATCGTAATACATTAAAAGAAAAATATATCTCTAATTTTGGAACGGAGGGATCATAAAAAGTTTCTATGTATAAGAAATATTTTCAGCATGAATATAACTAGTCATAGAAATCTTATCCTATATCTACATCAAAAAACGTTAAATTCATAACATTTTTTTGTGATTGATACACTCCCCTCC
>CM025784.1:44083227-44193705 GCA_014636745.2 Centella asiatica | reverse complement strand
CCCCCCCCCCCCCCCCCCCCCCCCCCCCAATTGAATATAGTAATTAAATAGATAGATATTTGAAAAAGCTTACTAATACTGGCTAAACAGAAGCCAACAAATAGGCCAGAAACAATGAAAGTCCAAACAAACTGAAAATGGCAGCTTCCTCGTGACTAATTGGATAAAAGGTTTATGAATTATTGATTGTTACACGCTCAATTTTGTTTAGTAGCTTTAGAAATGTATTATGTGTCCAAATATCTTCAACTAACCACATTTCGGATTATGCTGATATAACGGGATATAGTATTGTTTAGAGTGATAGCACTTAGTCATCAAATATGTCGATAAGAAGAATTTTTTTTTTTTTAAGAACAAAATTCATAAATTTTCATAAATAATGAAACGAATTATAAAATAATAGAGTCGAGATAAAATTCCTCTATTCCTAAATAAATTCGACAACATGCGAACATTCTTGAATCAAAAACACAATAAACAGTCTCTTGAAGCAGATCTGCACTTGTAGAAATGAAATACAACAGAAAATGACATAATTTTTTTTCCGAAAAGTTTGTGTACGTGTGTTACACACGGATCCCTTAAACGTATGCCAGCGCAATATATATAGATTATATAGCATGTACACGAACATAATTCGTTGCCATGTAGCATTTAGTTTTTTTTCCCATTTCAGTAACAACTCATAGGATTTAATTTAATTTGTTGTATGTTTTTCTTATGTTATTTAGTATTACTTCTTTCGTATCTTTGAAGAAAAATAGAGATAGAGAGTATTGTAATAGAATCCAATATCATTCATTCAATATAATATAAAAGACATGAACGGATTCAAATAAAGACACTAAATGGACGACATTAGACAGCCATTAGAAGGAGGTAATCGAGATTAATTGGAATTAGGCATTAGAGAATCATCTAACAGAGGGATTAAACAAATTAAGTGGATACTTTTTTATTCTTACTTTCACAACCGTGCATCCACTAATAATTTTGCATTTCATGAGGATTTCATAGCTCAGTTTTTCGGTAGCTCCAATTTCACATTGAATTGTCGGTCGGACCGAGAATTTTCGGTAAATATGACAGATTGGAAAATTGAATATTTACAATTTATACTTGTGGATCATAGAAACATGAATCAGTAAAACCTGTTGTGGACCGTATACTTGACACTTCTGTTAAACAATGGGATTATTCACATCGTACACATGAAAAAATGAACAATTCTCGAAGGTAGCTCAACTCAAATTACAAAATGAAAACACCACATTTTGAGGCAGCTAGGGTCACCACTAGGGCATGAGTTCTGCAATTTTCTGCATTTCTTACAGGATCAAAATAAGGTTAGCCCTGCATTTCTTACAAAGCCAATTCATAACCAAGTTATGGAGATCGCGAGATAGCTCAAACGGTAAGAAAAATCCGACTCTAGTGGCACTTTCAGATAAGAGCTTAACTCATCAGTCCCAACGCCTGTACAACGAACAACAATCTCGATCATTCCAACAGAATACGTGGACATGCAACAAGCTGATGGACAGCAATCTACATGGAAAAGAACAGTAGAACAAGTCCAATCTACATGAAAAGAACAGTAGAACAAAAGTGTGAGCAGTTATATCAAATTGAGCATAGTTAACGTTAGACAGACAAATAAAGGCAACTACACACCATCAACGATTCAGAAACAGCATCATTCAACAAATCATATATGTAAACATACAAGCACACATATATGTAACAAGATGCGGTTGGGCACTGCAGATGTATCTTCACAATTTTGACAAGTTAAACATAGTTATCATGCCCAGAGAAAAGTGGTTTGGGGGGGGGGGGGGGGGGGGGGTTGAGGGGTGAATCTGTACAGAGTCGTTAAAAGAAACATACACCTTTGTCTGACTTTTAAAATTAAAACCATAACCTCCTCACCATCTACTTTTGTCTGACTTTAAACATACACCTTTGTCTTTTATCAAAGGGTATATAGAGAAATCAGTAGTGTCATGGTTTAATTGAAATTTGGGATGAGACTGGATGAAGAAAAGGCAAACTTGTTATACTAATTAAAACAGCAGAGGTAACCATCTAAAAACGCCTATTCTCTCTAAAGTTATTTAAAGATCCAGGAACCAAATGAGTCGAGGAGCTACGATATGCTCACATTTCCAGCATCCATACTTCTAATGTTCCACAAGTCTTAAGAGTAATCACAGTCTTGCTAATCAACAACAAGGCTCGATTAATCAAATATGCAACATCAACATATAAGTCAGTTAGAATAACCAAATATAAACAAGCAAATGCAAACACATTGAGGAGAAGCTTGCCTCGAGAATTTCATTGATTGAACCTTGAATGTCAAAGTCGGAAGGTGTTGGATGAGCACTCTAAAATCAGCATCATTCACATATTTCAAATATATTAGACTTGGAGCCTTTCTTTGCCAATCTCTAAAAGCATCAACAATTTAACAATATGGTTTTGAATAACTTTCTCCCTCTTGATCTGTATAACAGAAATTAACAAGTGAAGATTTAAAAGGTATCAAATATATTGTTCAAAAAGAAGGGGATCTGAGACATGTGAATATTGTAATAACAATGTCTTCCTATTTGCTAAACAACTCACCACCAAAATTCAACAAGATTGGGACAAAAAGAAACCATGTGTAGTAAAGCAAGAAAACCAGTAGGATGCATTAATCAAAGACACCAATCTTGAAAAAACAAATCATATATCATATCGCTAAGGTTAGAAACATGATGTCTGTCTACAACCAGAAAGCCCCTTCAGAAGCAGAAAGCTAAAGAAGTGCTGGCTCACACATAAATGCAGAAAACTATAACAACGTAAAACAAAAAAGGAAAGACAGTTCTGAGTTATTCTATATCTATCCGCCTAAGTTTTTCACTTGCAAGGGCATTTCAACTTTGCCTATATTCCGTGTAGCTTGTACCATAAAAATCATTAAACTCTGTATAGCTTGTATGAAAATTTTAAGATATACATGCTCTATATGATACATTCACTTGTTTAAACTTCATGCATCAACACAACATGCTAGTCGGCTGTCAAGTAAGATGAGCACTTGAACAGTACTTTTAATGGTAAGCATGCAACATCATGAACCTTAATAGCTAACATTCAAAAGGGGTATCAAGAAAAACAACTATTAGGTCCATTAGGACTATTATAAAACAACAGCTTAAAATTCTCTAAATTTAAAAGGACTACTTGAGACTAATGTATCAGGACAAGGATGAAGTGAAATTATACTAGTAATATGAATTGAATGATGCTATGCATGCCTAATTAATGCACTTTAGGTATATTAGCCTATAACATAATTGTGTGGTACGTGTTCAATTTTGTGTTCACATTTTCATCCATTGTTGCCCCCAATTTTTGGTTCTCTCCAAAATCAAATTTCAAATTCTCAAGTGATCCCATACATAACTTACACCTAAATTTTTAGGCTAAAAAACCTAAAATTAATTAGCCTCACATAACATTTTCCGTATGAATTTATTCATATGATAAGGTTGAAAGTGAACACAAAATGATGTCGTATCACATTACTAACAAAGCTATCATAACATTGGGCTTCAAAATCACGATGAGTTCTAGAAGATTAATTTCATAACAGCAACAAGTTACTGAGTATAATTTTTGGGAAAATGTATTTTACAATTTTTGGCAAAGTAGTACTCCGTATAACTTGGAAATAATAAAATCCAGCAGCAGCATTAGACTGGATATGAGGTTCGACAGTATCACTAACTCGATCAACTTAAATAAGTAGACTTGTTAAAGATACCCGCCGATAAATTACCCCATTTTACAGTAACAGATTCATCTACCGGTAATCATTGCGACAAATAACAAACATTGATGTTGAAATTAATACCAGCCTTTGAAATAGCACGGCGGATGGATCTACCGAAGGAAATAGCCTTGGTTGAGGTGTGAGTAGTCGTTTTTTCGGTTGTCGGATTGGAAGGGAGACCGGTGACTTGGAGCGATGTGACCGATAAATTTTAATTTTGGTGTGACGATAACGGCGGAGAGTGATTGGCAAATTTGATATGATGGTCGGAAATTATGGATTTTTTTAGGGGTCTATGTCTACGGTAGCGATCTAACCGTTTAGTTACAGTTACGGTTATAGTTCAATTAATTTTGGTTTCAGACAACAATTCATAAATGTTAAAATTTGATTACACAGTGGGTTGTTTTATTGTTTCAATTTTTAGTTATATGTAGCTAGTATTATGTTGAGTTATTGTATATTAGTTTTTGAATTTTTTTTTTCTAATTTGATAACCAAATACATATTTTAGAGGTTAACAATATTAATTTTTCATTGACATTTTAATAAATTAGAGTTTTATAAACAATAATTATTTGTAAATTGATAACACTTATACTTAAAAAAAATTTACTAATTTATTGCAACTCAATTATTTTAAGATATTAACCGAATATAATAATCAAATGTTCATTTAAGTTTTTTGATTTTTTTGCTCACCACTATATATATATATTTTTTGGGTGGCCCGGGTAGAAGGGTGGGTGCCAATGAGATTTATAAGTCGACAATTGTGTAATTGTCTGTTTTATTAAATTTTGAAATGATTTATTAAATGTTGATATGTTGTGTATTAACTAATGTTGGTTCCGTAAAATTATTACGTAAGTGTTTTTATTAGATTAAGAGGTAAAATCTTGTTAACTGTCTTTTAAAGAGATTGATGATATGTATGAATTGAAAAACTTTTTTTCACCTAAACTTTTGTAAATAAAAACAAAAATTATCACATCATCATTATTTTTTGAACTCGGGTAATAAGTTTAGGAGTGCTCTGAAAAATGAAAATCTAATTAATGATGTTGAATTTGCTATGTGTTCTTGGTAATTTTGGAAAATCAATTTGCATAATTAAATGGTATTTAATAAGTTAAGAAATAAAAGTATCAATATATTATTTTAGTCAGAGTTTCAACTTGATTGACAATTCACTAAATCCCCTGATATAATTCAGTGAGTCACTTAATATATGCATGGCTATTATTATTGCATACCATGTTTAATTTTAAGATGACTTTTCTCTTATGTCCTTTACTATTATAATGTTAATTTATTTATTAACACTACCAATTAAGTCAAATATAAATTTAAGTTCATCCTGCCAAATTTAAGAAATAGAAATTACACTAAAATATTCATTACAAACAAATAAAATATGTCTGTGTTGTTCATGGAAACTACCACCAATATATATATGAATGTATAATTTGCGGAATGTGTGTTAAAATTGTATTATGCGAAATATATGAGTTTTTTAAATAGGTTTATTTCCTCCTGAAATAGATAAGGGTAAAGCAAAGGCAACTCAATTAAAGGATAAAATCAATCAAACTCGATCGAAACCAACTTAATGAGTTGAGACACTCGGGTCTAACCGGCGATTCGGCTAAAGAGTCGCCAGTCCAATTAGCACGTGGCTTGACTGGTCAATTGCCAGGAGGAGCGAAGCGGAATGGGAGAAACAAACAAAAGCGGGAAACTTCGAAATTACCAAAAATCTGTGGTCCGGATTATACGACAACCACCTAACCAACTACTACCACTGCTTTAGGGTTACAAGATTAGTAGTACTCCGTATTACTAAGTATATTCCCTTCTATTTTATCCAATAGAAGAGATTCACCTCACATTACTGTTCAAAGTTCAGACGCACGCCGCCATGGAAGACGTACGCAAATCCTCCGCTTGGGTCGCCACTCATTCTTCTCATGTCACCGTCGACTCTTCAGGTCTCCTTCTCACTTCTTATTTATTAAATTAATTAATGATTAATCTCCTACATTTCCATTTCCTGTTTTTTATTTCATTGATTTTGATACATAAACTCCAAAAACAAACTCTATTTGGGAAAATTTACATGATTATTTGGTGTGTGTGTGAATATCTATATATGTATAAGCAGGCATTGAAAAAGTTGTGGAAAGTATGAAAGACTCGATTCCCAAGGTGGAATGGAATTACGAAGGAGTTCATTATTTTGACAATGGCCCCCTCTCTGTTCAGTACTTGTTTGTGTTGGACGCACTTAATTTCTGTTTTTGGCCTGGTAATAATAATAATATTCCATCTTTCTTACTACCTCTTTTTTTAGGTACTACAAATTACTGTTCCATCTGTCCATCTGTCCCGGCGTCTTATTGTGACCAATTTGTGTTTAAACTTTTTTTTCAAGTTACATTTGTGTTAAAATTGAAAGAGTATCTTAAAACTAGTACTTAATTCCACTTTTCCAAAATCAATTTCTGAAAGCCAAATTGTCCTTTTTGTTGGATGGATAAGTAATTTGGCTACGATTTTGGTTAATGTAGATTCAAATACTATATGATGTTGTTGTTTCATATGTTCTGAGCTCTAGCTCATTGTGGTTCAATTTTGGTGTTTGAAGGCCCTGAACATTCACTATATATATGCAATTAGCAAATACATTGGACGGATTTTTCCTTGGCTGAATCTACATCAGTAGTAAAAGGCAGTAATGCTGCGCTTCAATAAAACTGTATAAACGTATATACTTCCTACATAAAAGAGCTTCACTCTAGATATGCATGTGAGTTCAGCGAAAGCGGTGCTTAGATGAAATGATTTTGCCTGTTTTGTGTTCTTAAATTATGCATTAGTGATTTTCTTTTTTAAAAGTTAAAATAAAAATAGCAGATAGCACATGAGCTGTACTGATGCTTATACTAAGTAACTGAGACATCTGAGAAATGAGTATAAAACCTTTTGAAGACCTGTTAAGAACAGGTAGATTGGCTGACCACGGAATGATAACAGTTTTCTTTTTGCGGAGCCTTTGGTGACAATATAATCAACACATTTAGCTCTATTCTGATTTAGGCATTTCATCATATTCGAGTCCTTGACTGATGGTCTTCATACCACATTGCCGATTATGGTCAATGTCGTGGACTCGAAAGGAGGACTGAAATGATTTATGGGAAATTTATGTATACGTAGATAGTGGGATATCTTTAAACATACTTTTAAGAGTGTCATCCATCAAGGTAAAATCAGACAGGTAATGAGAGGTTATTTCTATATGAAAATATTTAATTCTGACATTCCTATTTAAACCTTTCACAAGCTTACAGACTGCTTGAAAGTTATTGTTTCATACCCGGACTGTTTGAGTTCTTGGTGCTTTTGTTGAAAACAAGTATAGGGAAATTTCATAACATGCATGCCATGGTGCTTTTTGTTTGTTTTATTGTGTTTGTCCCAATATGTGCAAGTCACGAGGAGTAGCTGCTATGTGTTATCAATTTATCATAGCTATGACATTTGACATTGAGATTTAACAGCCACCGAAGGTTGCAACTTGCAACTGACTCTTACATTTTGTCATCTGCTTTAGATGAAAATCATTCATGTATACTTTGTCATTCAATTAATGCTTATGCTAGTTTTTCATTCTCTAAGATATTTTGTTCTTCACCGCTTATTGTTGTCAGACAAGGATTTGACCTATGATAATTTGGCTTTGGGATTAAAGGAAGCACTTCAAAATGACAAATCTGCTTTTGATGCTGATCGTTTACAAAAGTACACTGGTATTCTGATTTCCTCTTTCCTGCTATGAATGCTCTCAATTTTTGGCCTTTCTCAACAGAAACAGATGTGAATGCATGATGCACACACACACACACACATATATATCTCGTGTTCTTTTTGCACTTCAGCTAAGTTACATGGACTCGGATAAAGTGTCCAATAGGATACGGGTACTTTGAAGAATCCAACACGGATACTCCTCAACTTTACCACATTTTTACACTAAAATGGAGTGTCCCACACCCATACCCTTGTCCAATTGTTGAGTGTCGGACACAGGTATTTCAAGGAAAACAAAGAGTTCATGTAACATAGCACTTCGGTCTATTTTTTAACACCAAGCCGAAAATTTACGTGCTAAAGTGCTCTCCCAAGATCAGTATTGGGTTTGACCAATCTCAGTGGATACCTATAGCTATAATCAATAAAATTCTCTCTTGTGAAAACTGGTGATTGTGTTGTTGATTGTTGTCAGGTATTGAGTTACGTAACTTATTGAAATGGCCTAAGCCACTTCCTTTGGAGGATGAACGGGTCCGCTTATTGCATGAGGTATGCTCTAGAAGTTCTTGAAATGGTAGATTTTTTTATCGTGTAACTATTTAAATTTTCAGTACTATCACGTTTTAGTTTTCTCAGCTTCATCTCCTAATTTTATACATTTGGCTAATAAAGCGAAATCTATCATTTTCATAATATAGGTTGGATTTGAGCTGGAGAGAAGCTTTGAGGGGAGGGCATCCAATCTTGTGGAGTCTTGTGGAAAATCAGCCGTAAAACTTGTAGCTCTTGTAGCACGTCATTTTCCTGGTATATTTTGTTGTTTTGAATAAATTAAAAATAACTTATATCTTATTATGGCATTTCTAAGGTTTTGCCCCATTAGAAAAGTGGGAAAAGAGAGTAAAATAGAAAGACTTTACTTTTTTTAAAAGGATGAGATTTTTGAAGATCGGACACTTAGAATTGTCCTTGGCTTATCTGTTGCATTGCCTAAAGTGTAATCAACTGAGTAGTACTTGGCCTAGGTTTAGGTCATGGTTCATGGACCAGATGCTGTGTATGAGATATTATGATGCAGCGCATCTGTGCTTGAAAAGAAAAAGAAACAAAGAGATTACTTATTTTTAGTTTCCTTATTATTTTCAGTTTCCTTAATGTTCTCCGATTCCTAATTCAGTTAATTCTACATTAGTTAGGATTCTTTTCCTTTTTTAAATAGTATTGTTAGTTTTCTTTTTAGGATTTGGATTTTGTCTTTCTTAGTATAAAAGGATGTTAATGGACAGCTTTAGGAATTAATTGTTTCTACTGATAATAAAAGTTTATGAGATTTTCTTAAGAAAAACCCAATTCACCCTGTTCTACCCAAGTTCCCTTTTAACTCTAATTTTGTTAGTTGATCCTGATTGCCTATAATCTGTCTACCCTACATTTGTTCTACCCAAGTTCCCTTTTAACTCTAATTTTGTTAGTTGATTCTGATTGCCTATAATCTGTCTACCCTACATTAAGTGGTATCAAAGTAAGAAAAAGGTCCTGTGTTCTATTATTACAAAATCATGGTTGGCCGCGGTCGAGGTAATCAGCCCCAACAAACAGAGTTGGCTGAGATGAGGCGAATGATTGAGGATTTGATCCAGGCTATGCAAGCCTTGCAGCGTCAGGAACCCGTGGAAGCCTGAATGGAGATTCCGGAAGGTGACCACAATCTCTTCTATCATGAAAATCTTGATGACGAATAGGAAATTGAGGACGAGAACCCTTTTCATGAAGCTGGACCTGCACATCGTGTAGCAAGAAGTGGATTGGAGGAGCAGTTATTACATGCCCTTGACTTAAACGGCATAGGAGTTAAAATTGAAGTTGCTGATTTTTATGGGAAGTTGCATGCCGAAGATTATTTGGATTGGGAAGCAAGTTTGGAGAACTACTTTGAATGGAAACCCATGGCGAAAATTGTAAGGTGCTATTTGTAAAGCTTAAATTGAAGGGTACTGCGCTTCAATGATGGAAGAGAGTTGAAGAGCAACGTGTGTGATAAGGTAAGCTAAAAATCAGCACTTGGGAACATATGAAAACTAAGCTTCGAAAGCAATTTCTACCAGCCGATTATACAATGGAATTGTATGAGAAATTCCATTGCTTGAAGCAAAATAGCAAATCCGTCGAGGAGTACACAATGGAGTTTAATAACTTATCAATTTGGCTTGGGTTGGCCAAGACTAATGAACGACATACATCTCGCCATCTTTCTGGTTTAAATATTTCTGTCTGAGATGAGATAGGTGTTGTGCATTTATCTAATCTAGAAGATGCTCGACAATATGCTTTGGCAGCTGAAAAGTGAATTTCACGCTATGGTGCTCGAATGCCCATATATGGCAACAATCAGCGATATAATGTAGGAGAAGGCAGAGGATCCCCAACAGCTCCATGAACATTTCGAGAGATTGCTGCACCTAGCAAGGCTATTGGAGGTGCAAGCAACATTAACGAGAGTGATAAAGACAAAAGTATAATTCCATATGGTGGAAAAAACACTTCTACTCCTACTACAATAAATGAGCTTTACTTGTGGAGAAAAAGGACATACTTCTTTTGCATGCCCACAACGTAGAGTGAACTTACTTGAGTTTGAAGATGAACTAGAACTCGTCTACGATGACCATGATGACGAAGTTGAGGAAGTGGAGGCTCATCCTGCAGAAGGCGAGTCTCTGGTGATTTGAAGAGTCATGACATCAACAACGAAGGAAGAAGAGGAAGATTGGGGGAGTTGTAGTATTTTTCGCACAAGAATTGTTTGTAACGGAAAGATTTGTGATCTTGTTATTGATGGCAGAAGCATGAAAAATATTATTTTCGAAAGAGGCTATGGACAAATTGAAACTTCTTACAAACAATCATCCTCATCCCTATAAGATTGGGTGGTTAAAGAAATGACATGAGGTATCGGTTACTTCTTAGTGCTAGGTGAAATTCACCATGGAAGGTAAATTAAATGATGAGACTTTTTGTGACGTGGTACCAATGGACTTCAGTCACTCGTTGGTAGACCTTGGCTGTTCGATCATGATATGGATCACAAAACAAGACCTGATACTTATTCTTTCAACAAGGACAATAGGAGGTACACTCTTTATCCTCTTAAAGAAGCCAAGCAATCGTCAATGTGTAAACCGAACACGACAAACAAAGTTAGTGGTTATTCAGTTGAATGTTTTGAAGCTGAAAGTGGTGAGATGGGCATCATGTATGCCTTGGTGAATAAGCTATCTGAAAGTGACCAAAGGAAGGAATTATGTCAATATCCTAACGAAATTCAGCAGCTTCTAGGGGAATTCAAGGAGTTAGTTAATGGGGAATTGCTTAATAGCTTACCACCGCTAAGGAGTATCCAACATGCTATTGATCTGGTACCGGGAGCAGCATTACCGAATCTGCCTGCATATAGGTTGCCTCATATGCAGCGAGCTGAGATACAAAAGCAAGTGGAAGAGTTGCTAGAAAATGGGTTGGTGCGTGAAAGCAAAAGTCCTTGTGCCTGTCCAGCTTTATTGACTCCTAAAAAAGATGGTTCATGGAGGATGTGCGTTGATAGTCGTGCTAGAAACAAGATTACGGTCAAGTACTGATTTCCAGTTCCTCGTTCAGCAGAGATGCTTGATCAACTGTCTGGCTCAAAAGTGTTCTCCAAAATTGATTTGAAAAGGGGATATCATCAAATTAGAATGAGGAGTGGAGATGAGTGGAAGACGGCCTTTAAAACACCGGATGGATTATTCGAATGGTTGGTGATGCCATTTGGTCTTTCTAATGTCCCAAGTACATTTATGCGAGTAATGACGAAGGTGCTCAAACCTTTCTTAAACTCTTTTGTTGTTTTTTTTTATGACATCTTAATTTATAGTCACACGAAAGAAGAACACTTAACATACTTGTGACAAGTTCTTGAGGTACTTCAAAGGGAGCAACTTTATGCAAATTGGAAAAAATGTACTTTCATGCAAACAAATGTGGTGTTTCTTGGTTTTGTTGTGTCAGGAGAAGGGTTGATACCAGATCTGGAGAAAATTTGTGCTATAACTGAGTGGCCAGCGCCCAAGTCTATCAAAGAAGTATGGAGTGTTCATAGTCTAGCATCTTTCTATAGGAGATTCATTCGAAATTTCAGCTCAGTTATGAGTCCTATAACAGAATCCTTGAAGAGGGGTGAATTTGAATGGTCACAATCAGCAAGCAAAGCATTTAAAAGAATGAAGAGCTTAATGACCGAAGCCCCAGTCCTTGCACTCCCGGATTTTGAGAAGTTGTTTGTTGTTGAGTGTAATGTGTCACACGTGGGAATTGGAGCAGTTCTTAGCCAATATGGAAAGCTTTTGGAGTATTATAGTGATAAATTGTCTGATTCTAAACGGCATTACTCGACTTATGATTTAGAGTTCTATGCTTTGGTAAGAGCTATTCGTCACACGCAACATTATTTGGCTTATCGGGAATTTGTAGTTTATTCTGGTCATCAAGCCTAAAGGTACTTACATTCTCAATAGAAGTTGAATGATCGACATGCTAAATGGAGTTCTTTTCTTAATGAATTTAATGTTTCACTGAAATATAAGTCTGGACGATCTAATACAGTGGCTGATGCTTTAAGTAGAAGATCCTCACTTTTGTCACTCATGATTACTAAGTCCTTGGTTTTAAGGAACTTAAGAATCAATATGGTTCTGATCCATATTTCAGTAAGATAATATCTGGTTTACAAGGTTCATTGCCAGCTAGAAACTTACCATATCGACTGCATGATAATTATTTAATCAAAGGTAATCAGTTTTGCATTCCAGAAGGTTCTTTAAGGGAGCAGATTGTAAGAGAACTTCATGGGAATGGCTTGGGAGGACATTTAGGTAGAGAAAAGACTTTGGCAATGGTGACTGATCGTTATTACTGGCCAAACATGCGTTGAGATGTTGAGAAATTGGTGAAAAGATGTCAAACTTGTTTATTTGGCAAAGTCAGTGCTCAAAACACTGGTATATACACTCCTTTACCTGAACCAGATTCACCTTGGATCCATTTGAGTATGGATTTTGTTTTGGGACTTCCAAGGACATCAAAAGGATTTGATTCTATTTTTGTGGTAGTAGATCGTTTTTCGAAAACGGTGCATTTTATTCCATGTCATAAAACTTCTGATGCAACTCATATTGCTGAGCTATTCTTTCATGAGGATGTAAGATTGCATGGTGTTCCTACCTCGATTGTCTCCGATGGGGACGTAAAGTTTTTGGGTCACTTCTGGAGAACTTTGTGGAGGAAATTAGGGACAAAATTGAAATATTCTAGTACATGTCATCCTCAAACAGATGGACAAACAGAGGTTGTGAATAGGAGTTTAGGCAATATGTTGAGATGTCTTGTTGGGAGCAACACAAAGACTTGGGATTTGATTATACCTCAAGCTTAATTTGCCTACAATTCCATCAATCGAAGTACCAAGAAGACAACATTTGAAGTTGCTTATGGATTGAAACCTCAACATGTGTTTGATTTGGTGCCGTTACCACAAGAAGCAAGAGTAAGTGAGGAAGGAGAATTGTTTGTTGATCACATTCGGAAGATTCATGAAAAGGTAAAGGCTGCTTTAAAAGCCAGCAATGCATCATATTCTTCTGCTGCGAATCAACACTGCCGACAACAAGACTTTGAGGAGGTAGATCAAGTACTTGTGCATTTAAGGCGTGAACGATTTCCTAAGGGAACTGATAACAACCTCAAGGCTAGGAAGTTTGGACCTTGTAAGGTGTTGAAGAAAATCGGTTCGAATGCCTATTTTATTGAGTTGCCAAATGAGTTGCAAATTAGTCCAATTTTTAATGTCTCAGATATCTATCCATTTCATGGGTTTGATGCTGAAGTGACCAGTATAGAAGCTCAAGTCCAGCAGTTACCAAAAGCACAACATGATGTTATTGAAGATGTATTGGATGTCAAGGAAGTCGCATCTCGATGAGGTAACCTGTATAGGCGATTTTTGGTAAAGTGGCTTGGCAAACCAGCAAAGGAAAGTACTTGGATTGCTGAAGAAGAACTGAAACAAGTTGACCCAAACATCTACGCGGAATATGTGACTACCTACTCGTCGGAGTCTAGCCTTTTACTCACTGGGGGAAAATGATGCAGCGCATCTGTGCTTGAAAAGAAAAGGAAACAAAGAGATTACTTATTTTCAGTTTCCTTATTATTTTCAGTTTCCTTAATGTTCTCCGTTTCCTAATTCAGTTAGTTCTACATTAGTTAGGATTCTTTTCCTTTTCTAATTAGTATTGTTAGTTTTCCTTTTAGGATTTGGATTTTGTCGTTCTTAGTATAAAAGGATGCTAATGGACAGCTTTAGGAATTAAATTTTTCTATTGATAATAAAAGTTTACGAGTTCTTAAGAAAAACCCAATTTACCCTGTTCCACCCAAGTTCCCTTTTAACTCTAATTTTGTTAGTTGATTCCTGATTGCCTACAATCTGTCTACCCTACATTATATTATCTCTAGACGAAAGATAAAAGGCAGTATATAGAGACAAAGAGAGAAAATATCTATTTTTTTTAGTGGGAAAATTTCTATGGGGAATAAACATTTGCAAAAGCTTGTCTAATTGAATAGCAGTCTTAAGAGAGGGTTGACAGGGATATGATAAAAAAATTAAATACACCCACAGAACTATCAATGTAATCTGTGGGTTTTTGGTGCACTAATCAGTTCACAAGATTTTCCTAACAAATTTTCTTACACACTAGCCAAATTGTATTGGTCTATATTGCTAGAGATCATTCCAGTGGTCAGAGTCTGTACAGCCTAACATGTGATTTTGGCGCAGAATGAGTATGAGTATTGTACCAATACTTGTAGTTGTGAATGTGTTGAATAGGAATATTTTCACTGCTTTGGTATTTCTTTTCTTTCCTTGTATGTTCAGTTCTCCAACCCTCTCAGCTACTACAAATAGATTGCAACGGTCATACCTTAATATTGTAGGCTTACAACGGTCGACTCTGGTAGATGTGCAATATAACCTCTGTCATACCTTAATATTGTAGGCTTTCGTGATCATACAGTGTACAAAGGCCACCAGGTTTTCTTGTACAAAAGAGCACAGATATTTGCTGCTGATTTGTGGGGTGCTTTTAAGGGTGAAGCCTATGGAGAATTCCATGATATAGGTTCTATTACCATGTTTGCCGACTATATTGTTCCAGCAGTGCTTCAAAAACTCGGAGTAATAAAATATAGTTCGTCACTGGCCAGCATTATTGAGGGTAACAGGGAACTTGCTTCAGGCAGTGAGGAGGAAATTGAACTGAGAGCTTGCTCAATTTTTGCTGTGGAAAAAATGAGAGAATTAATGCGTAAAAAATATGAAAAGCAGGTATGTTTAATTTCGATATCTAATCTGCACAAACTTCTTGTAGTTGCTTGTTTCATTTGGCTCAATTGGTTGTCCTTCATTCACTTGGCGTTCCATGAATAGCTTGGAGGATCAACATTTCCACTTATTTGAGTGGTTTTTGCTTTTGCTAAGTTTGAAATATCTTATATCAGTATTCTTGAGGTTAATCCAGTCATTCTAGAAATATATTGTATCTTCCATCTCTTTTCTTCACATGATCTATCCATGACTTGAGGTTCTCTGTTAAGATATTTCTAAATTTTGTAGGTTACTTGATAACTTTTGTTGACTTGAGGTCATGTTTCTGCCAGAGGGCTCTGTTTGTTGTAGAGAAGACTTGAATCTATTTTTTCTATTTTCTTTGAGGATAGAAAAATAAAATTCTCTTGCCTTTAATTTTCCAGAGAAAAATGTCTTGAAAAGCTTCCAGAGGTTCTGCTATGTATTGTACCTAGTATTTGGTTATTGTTCCTACCCTTATATGTGAATCAGAACGAAAAGTGCAGAAGTGGCATGTTTAATTTTTAATTATGTTGCCTAGTTACTTGGTCTTTCTCTGTTAGGTTACACTTAGTCCAGTCACATTGAACTACTTTGTTACTGCATACTTGGTATCTGACAGGGGAAGTAAATCAGTGTTAGAATTTTATTTGATGAGATTTTCTGATAGAGCTAAATCACTTATGTATCATGTTAATGTATTTTCTCATAATATTGCATGCTTGCAATCACCATCCTCATGTGACATTAACTGTCGTTCCTTTTGAAGCCTTTGGTGGCTAGTTAGGCTTTCTGTTTTCCCCTTTGTTATTGTATACGGAGTATTGTATAACGAGCAATCTTGGATTTCTGTTAGCGGGCCGCTGCTATATAGCTTCATATGCTGTAATTTGTCCATTTATATCTTTGTTCGTTTATTCAGTCCAAGTTGCGACCTAAGCTATCGCTGATTTATGTTTTATAGAAAGTTCTTCGTAAATTGTGTGCCGAATCACTCTGCTGTGGTGATTGTGATACATGTATGCATGAAAGTCATATCAAGAGGAGACATCTGACTTCAGATGGTTTCGTCTTTTGTTCTCTTCTTTTAATTTCGATCCACTTTGAGCTACTGCAAGTGACTTCGTTACACAAATTAGAAATTTTCATAATTCAACAAAATTTTAAAAACGCTTTCTTCAGGTACTGAGTGTGGAGCTGGATCTTTGGTTATGGTCAATTGGCGTCCAGTGCGCATCTCTTCAGCATCATCGGACTCTCTCCATATACTATTAACTAGAATCTATGCTGCACTGCAGCCTTCTTGTAGTATGTCTATTACATTGGTCAGTGATAAATAGAAAAACTTTACATGTAGAACCTTGAGTTCATTCAAGTGCGAAATATTTTTCTGAGTCACAGAGTTAGATTATACTTTTCCTTATTTCCATGAATAGTAGTTCCTTTCTCAAAATTTTAAAGATAGTAAAACCTCTACTCAATTGTTATCATTGTTGTAGAAAACCTAAAAATCATGAAATTTTTTGGTGTTTACAATCTTTTTATAATAACTTGAGGTTATATATTATTTATTATTCATGTGTTGAGACTATACCCATGTGGAACTACACCAAAAGCAGATGAGTTCTCACAAGCATGTAATTTTTGTTCTCATTCTAGTTTCATTTTTCAGAGCGATGTAATGTTTTCACGGCTTATATAACCATTCGTAGTAGTAAATGTATGGTGAGATCATTTGATCAATTTATTGTTGGACTAGAGGTGGGAAAATTGGGAAACCAACGGGTAAAACAGACGCTTGTTATCTTCGCAATAATACAGGTACATTTTTTAAACGTTCCAAAAACGTTGAAAAAAACAGACGCTTGTTATCTTCGCAATAATACTAGCGTACCTAGTACAAATAAATAAGTGTCCAAAATTCATTAAATATAAATTCATAAATACATGTAGTAATTAAATAAATTCCAGGAGGGTCATTGCCTAAATTATAATGATCCCTAACACTACTCCGACAGTAAAGGTAATGGCATATATGCTTTACCCAATGTGTGAGTAACACCAGTTTCGGTCATGCTACAGACGTTACGATATTTAACAAATTTGAAATACTTAATGTGTTTCACGAAGTAAAGCTCTCAGAAAACGAAAAGTACGTATTTCACAGATACAGTTTAGCAAATAACTGAAATATTGTGATAATGTAATTGTTATGGAAAATTCTGAAAAATAAAAATTAAATAAAGGCTATATAAATAACACATGAATTTATGTAGTCTATTGTTTTTAAAATACAGAGAATAGACAGAAAAAAGATTATTAAATTAAACATATAGAGAATATTTAAATTAAATATATAGAGAATATTACATGTATATAAATTTTGAATATACTTAGTCTCATAATATGTACTATAAGGCTGTATTAAAACATCATTTCTTATATATGTGTGTGTGTGCGCGCGCACGCGCACGTATGTGAATATGTGGCAAGTTACACCTAACACTAGGTGTAAATGACCACTAAAGTTATACAATTTTGAAGTTTTAATGATATAAAAAATATGAAAATAATGAAAAATAAGCATAAGACACTTTTTAATAATTAAAAAATAAAAATTTGACAAACATAACCACCATCATTGTTGTGGTGGACGGTGAGTGGCAATGATGGACGCTGACGGTGAGCAACGGTGATGGATGGTGACGGGTGGTGATGAGAGATGGTGGTAGGTGGCGAGAGGTGGTGGTGGGTGGTGGTGGGCTACGGTGAGTGGCTGGGTGGGCGGCATCAACGGATAGTGGTAATAGAGATTTGTTTATTTTTTATTTTTTTAATATGAAAATTTAAAATTTTATTTTTATGTTTTTAATATTAAAATTATGTGGTTTTAGTGACCATCTACACATAACTTTAGGCATAGTTTTAGGTGTCTTGTCACATTCACTTTCTCCACACACACACATATATATATATATACATATTTACTTCATTCTTAAAAACAAATTATGCACACAAACTAACTATGAATAAAAACTTACAAATGAATTAAAATATAAAATAAAAATCAAACTGGTGTAATATAAAAGAACGTAACTATCAAATCCTAATCTACTCCATAAATCATCTGAACATATAAAACATTATTGTAGGAATTTATTCCGAGATTTCATCCTCTCAAGTAAATCCGCTCTCAGATTCAATTCCTTCCCATTTTGGTTGGAAGAATAATTCTTAATAAGACTTTGTTCCTCTCTTTCCCTACTACAATTATGAGGTTGAGATTATTTAATTTTTGTCAACAGATTTTTGATATATTTGATAGTAATGCATTCTAACCACACGTATGGAGCTTAATTAAATGGTTAATCTATGCTAGTAGGAGAATCCTAACAAAGCAAAGTCTATATTTCTCGAGCTTGAACATTAATAGCATTTCCACTGATGTAATTTGGGGTACCAAAAACAAAAATCCAAATATTCCACCCTTGTTTTTTCTAGCCAGTTTTATTTACAAAACATATACCAATAATTAATGGGACAAAAATATCACTCTAATTTGAAGTCGTAATTACTTGCAAAAACACAATTGATCCGGTGTCCAAGTCCAACTAAGTTTTCCACTATTGATAATTCGATACTATATATAGAAAGATGTTTTAAGGAAAAAAAAGTTTTGATAATGAAAATGGTAGTGCTAACTTATTGAGGTGTGCGTGATATTTTGGATGGTGGAGATAAATGTCAATGGGCAGTGGATAAGAAAAAGAAAGATATCATGAGAATTTATAATTAACCTCGATAAAATAATATATTTAGGATCGAAAAAAATTCATTTGGCGAGATTATTTATTTATCGATAAATAAATAAATTATTCATTTATCGATAAATTAATATTTATTATTTTAGAGAGAGTTTTTTAATATAAATATATACATTGTATGTGATAATAAAAATCAAAAGTAATATTTAAATGTAGAAAATTTTCAAAGTTTTAGTAAAATTAATATTTCTAAAAATTAAGTACATGTACATAATAAATGAAAACTAGTTTTTTACCTATATTATTTGAATCTAGAAAAACTAAATATTTTTAATGAAAGTTAATTTCCCTAAAAACTAAGTTCATCTTACCTAGCAAATGAAAATATTTAATTTTACGTATAAAAATTAAATATTTGAAAGACATATTAAAAACACTATGTTTTCTTCTCAAAGTTCTTCTCATTATTTGAAAAGAAATGATTTAATTAATTGTAGATGCATATTTTTTTAAAAAAATGATTATTATAAGTGTATTGTAAATGAATTAAAAGTTTTAGTTTATATAATATATATATTAATAAAATTCAGTAATTATTACTTTATAATTTTATTGGGTCCATAAGAATTTTATTTATTTATTATTGTATGTATTTAGCGAGATTATTATTTAAACCTATTGACTCAAGTTTGGACCGAAAAAAATTATTATATAATTAAGATTATTATTTTATCGAGATTTAACTATAACGAGATTAAACAAGTGGAGAAAATCCAACGGTCCAGGGAAGACCATCCGCGGAAACACGGAGCCGCTCATGCCCAATACTTTGGAATCTAAAAAGACCACACATACAAGAAAGTTACAAACACATCCTCCTCCCATTTCTTTCGCTCCCTCGGTCCCTCGCGTACCCATCGAACATGGACAAATTTATATTATATTTGTACACATTTTGGTCAGTTGTCGACTATTTTTTTTGAAAAATAAAAATGTTTATGTTTTAAATTTTATATGTTAATAAAAAAAAATTCTGTAAGATAGTTAAATTCTGTAATATAATTAATGAGTGTGTGAGTGATAATAAAAACTTTGTAACATATAATGAGTGTACAAGTGTGAGTGTGAGTTTATAAGTAGCGACTTCCAATGTAAAAAAATATATTGCATACATTAATGTTACTAAATTGTCTTGAACCCCAACTCACCTTTATTTATATATATTTATTTGTATGTGTACATAATATTAATTTTTCTAATTAATATATCCTTTAATTTCAGAATAGATGGCTATATTTAATGCTAGGATATACTTAAATAGATGGCTACATTTAGAATTAAATTGCCTGATAAAAAATTTATAACTTGAGAAAAATTTAAATCTAGTTGAAAATACAGCATTCCGTCTTCAAAAAGTTCGTAGGGTGAATTGATTTGACAAGTACATAGCTTGGAATTTGGTACTGAAATAAGGAGGCATTTGTATGGTATATATGAAATCATGTAAAATTAGATTTATAGTCATTCACAAAACAAAGTTGTTTATGCAAAATGATATACTCCGTACGTATATGTCTAAAACATTTCAGCCAAAATCATAATTTGAATATCCGTATATAATTGTGATCCAATTTTAATTCTGATCAGGTCTTAATAATAAGATAATAATAATAATATTGGGATATCCATTCTCTATTTTCATTTGATAGCAGTACTTATTCACATAAACAAACTTAATAAGTGAAGAGCACGGAATCAGATTTTATGTGTACACCAGGGAATTCTAAAAAACTTATTGTACGCTCAAATTTTTTGTTCAGTCCCCTTACATTAAAGGGAGAATTACCCTAAACTATTTACGTAATAATCATTTGAAATCATTCGATTAAAAAAGTTCCAAACTCAGACACTCAACTAATTTTATAAAAATCATTCAGTTATTTTGTTAGAATTCTGTCAATTATGATGATGTGGTCATTAATTTACCGACGTCATTCACTATATTCTTCATTTTTTCACTGAATTCTACATTTTTCTTATTGGAGATTGTCGAAAAAATTTAACTTATGTTATCTACTTTGATTCTTCACCAAATTACGCAATTCAAAAGCCTATCTTGCACAAATTTTCTCGTAGAATCTATTTTTGCTATTTATTTGAAATATTAACATTGTTTCAGAATTAAATTATTGTAATTTTAGCCCCAACTTCGGCAATATAATATTTCTTTAATTCTTAATTTTTATTTAATGTTTTTCTTTCATTCCTATCCCAAAATGAATTTATAAGTTCAAATATTAAAACCGAATCAATACCATTAATCTAACATCAAAAATATAAAAAAACCATGGTGGGTTCAGTTGTGATCATATTGCTTAATAGTTTTTGAAGTTAAATTAATAGTGTTGGTTTAGTTTTAATACTTGAACTTGTAAAATTCAGTTTGGGAGAGGATTGAAAGAAAAATATTAAACAAAAATTAAGAATTAAAGAAATATTATATCGCCGGAGTTGGGCTTGAAATTACAATAATTTCATTCTGAAACAATGTTAATTTTTTAAATAAATAGTAAAAATGGATTTTACGAGAAAAATTGTGCAAAGTAGGCTTTTGAATTACTTAATTTGGTTAAGAATCGAGGGACATAACATAAGTTTAATTTTTTTAAGCAATATTCGATAATAAAAATGTAAAATTCTGTGAAAAAAAGAAGAATACGGTGAATAACATCAGCAAATTAACAATCATATTATTATAATTGACGGAATCCTAACAGAATAAGTAAATGATTTATCTAAAATTAATTAAGTGTTCGAGTTTAGAAATTTTTTCAGTTAAAAGAGTAAAGGATCATTAAGTAAATAGTTGGAGGACGAAATAATTAATTCTCTCTGCATTAAATGATAAGGTCTGACTTGTCAGTTTTTAACGATGAATAACAGGAGATACGTATAACTCCCTCAAGAGCAGGAAAATAGGACCCGAAGAACAACCATCTCTCCCTTTTTCACAAACTTAATTGCAAACCCATTAGTATTCAAACTAACTTAACCCTGGTTTAGTTAGGTAGCCACTTTTTCAACTTTCACCTCCACTACTTGTCTTTCCTAGTCAGCCACTCGTGTCTCCCTCCTCTTTATATGTACAACCCATACATCATCATGCTCCCATTGTCAGCAGCTACTTACTATTCTTCTTCCTCCCTTTTTCTCCATTCCCCCTTTCCTTCCTTTCTGTTTCTTGTAGCTACACACGTCCCTCTGCGTTTTCATTTCTCCGCCTCTCTCTACTCCACTTAATTATATATTTTCCCTTTGTTTATCCATCGGTGATCTATACACTTAACAAATACACATCAAAACAATATACATATAGGCTAACTATATACCCATCTATATATAAAGAATTTTAAAAAAATTAACAAATTAATAGAAGATCGATAATGAGTTGCAACGGATGCAGAGTTCTTCGAAAGGGATGCAGCGAAACCTGTATTCTCAGGCCATGTTTGCAGTGGATCGAAAGCCCCGAGGCTCAAGGCCACGCCACTGTTTTTGTCGCAAAGTTTTTTGGCCGCTCCGGTCTCATGTCCTTTATCTCCGCTGTTCCTCAATCCCAAAGACCTGGTAATTAGTTTTAATAATTCAACAAATATTTTGATTTTTCGGTAACCAAAATGAATCTAGCGCCCTACCTTGTTCTAATCGGAATTTACATAAAATATATAATCGGTTGTATCTTACAGCTATTTTTCAATCGCTCCTGTTTGAAGCTGCCGGACGGACTGTAAATCCGGTGAACGGAGCAGTAGGGCTTTTGTGGACAGGGAATTGGCAGGTGTGCCAATCGGCGGTGGAAACTGTCCTTCGCGGTGGCGCGTTACGTCCAATTCCAGAGTTCGTATCCACGATTTCGACTTCGGCTGAGCGGGACGAAGCATCCGAATGCACTGACGTGTTTAAGGTTGGAGATACGGTGTTCGATTCCCGATCACGCGTGGACAAGCGTAGGCGGCCGTACGAGCTATCGGAGTTGTTACAGATCGGCGATCTTGATCTTAGTTTAACGCCAGGATTTAAGGGAAGGATTTCACCGGAGAAGCGGCGACCGGAGACTCCGTCTAGAAATTCGGAGGAGTCAGTGACGACGACGTACTTAGGAAGAGGATCTATTAGAAATCAATATAGTGATCACGCACAAGGAGCTCATGGAGAACCTAAACTTTTGAACCTCTTCTAATAAATATAACTATGGAGTACTATATTAAGATTACTACTGGTTTGTTTTTGTTTGTTTCAAAGGGATAAGCTATTCCCCGGAATTCAATTCCGATCGAGAAGTCTTTTCATCGGTTTACAGGCACAAGATTTCCCCGCTGTTGATTTCTAGTTTATTAATTACTCCCTATGTTCGGCAGGAGTAAGATAGTCGCAACAGGAGGGGAAAATGAAAGTTTGTCTGTGGTTTTTGTTTCTTCATTTCAAATATTAACACCTTTTTTTTCTTTTGTTTTTTTTGGGGTCCATTGGGCTCATTTTATTTTTAAAACTCTAGCTAGTAAAATACTAAGTAGTTGTCAATCTCAAAATGCTAGCTGCATGTAACAAATTATTGATCCCTCTTATAATAATTCGTTAAGATATTAATTAAATAATAAACTTGGAGAGAATGAATGATAGCCATATACACACACACACACATTCAAATATAAAATATTTGCTCTTAAATTGTCTAAATATCAAATTTTAAGCACATTTTGTATATAGTCCGAGTTAGTTAAGTAATATTCCTCTACACATACGATAATATACATTAAGTGTTGACGAATAGTACTATATATTTTGACATTTGAGCACAAATATATTTGAGTGTCATGTTACATGTAAAATTATGTAATACAGTAATCCATTGGATTATTTGCATTATGTGGGCAAAATCTTGTTTTTAATTTGAAGTTAATGGCAATCTTGTTTTAGAAACTCTCTTTATCATGTTTACCGTACTATGAAAAAAAATTGCTAACACTTTAATGTACATTTATCTATGTTAAATTGATGCATAAGCTGTTTTCCAAAATGAGTAGATTTTCTTAGACAGGAAACTAATGAAATTCAAATATCAAAATATAGGAGATAATTATGATTAAAACAAGTATTTAGCTTGCATTATCCAAACAATTACTATCACAGTTTCCCTAATAATGTAAGAAATATATTTATATCGGAGATGGGAGAATTCCCGATTCTACCGTCCTAATATTTATCGCTTTCAATAGCTTTTTTAGCCCATAAAGGATAAGTTAATCATATTACCATGAAAAGGGGATAAATAAAATATAATAAAATAAAGATAATGAGAGGATTCAATATAATTTTTATATTATTATAATTTTTATATAATATAATACAAATTAAAATAGTATGTATATTAATATTTTGTACTAATTTACTAATTAATCACTATAATATATGGTAAAAATATTTTATTTAAATATAAATAAAATATTACTTTTTATATTGAATTAATATATAATATATTAATATAAATAATATATTAGTATGTGTGTGTGTATATATTGATATATGTAGTAAAGTAAAATTATAAAATAGTATAAAATATGATAAAATAATATTATACATTTGATGAATATGAATAGTGTCACTGTAAATTTAAAGATTCATCATTTATGATTATCAAATTAATTTTAAAATAAAAATATTGGTGTAACTCAAGTTTTCTTCACTTTTCATTAAAATTTTATGTTATAAGGAATATAATTGAGTTTAAGAAAACAGTGCCATGCAAATGATCTTAGCCTAGTGAAGCAACCTCGTAAATTGGCGACCAATTGGAAGCGAATTTTATATATGTAGATCCTTCTTCCGGTTGGTGTATGAGTTTCTTTAAAGTACTTCAGCCCATTCAAATTGCGTGCTTCCCACGTGAAAATGTAGTCGCTTGGGTCAATTTCTGTGAAAAACAGAATACAAGCATTGTAGGATTGGCGTCATAGTAGTTATCCACGACACCAATGCCAAAAAATTGAACATTTGTACGATTATATTCCCCATTTCATTTGTCTTTTGGTGATTGTTAAGTATTCTATATCATTTTATTTTCAAAATTAGATTTATAATTTTTGAATATTATCTCGGTAGTTTCTAAATAAATAGAAAAAGAAAATGTATGATCATTTCAAAATGGCGTTTTTAATAGATAAGTTTTTATTAAAAAATATATTAATTGTATTCACTAAGGATGAAACCTGACATGCATGCATGTTTCGGTCCATTTCTTTGGACTGATGAGAGACTATTGCTGTGACCCATGGGGCATTCATATAGAGAAAAACCACTTGACGTTGTAGAGAGAGAGAGAGAGAGAGAGAGGAGAGACTACGGCTTTTGGAAGATAGAAAGAAACATTTGGTGGTAAAGATGAAGGTGGGAAAGGAATCAAACAATCAAATAATTTATTACGCTCAATGATATTATTGTATTTCTTTATTACCAACTACACATGTATGTTTTATATCGGCAAATGAAGAAGGTAGTTAGTGGTGTGGGTGATGGATATCCATATATATATATATATATACACACACACACACACAAAAGTTTAAGAGTTCCCCCCGTCTCTTTCAGCCAATTGCAAGGAAGATAGGGTTGTGATGCCTGCGTCGGTTTTTGGCGGTCTTCCTAATTTATATATATTAGCATTCATATGGATATAATTACTCATTAATTAATTGTTTTACGAGTATTATTGTTGTTGTCTCGTTTAGTATTAATTTATACTTGTTCCACCACTTTGGGGAGGAAAAGAGGGTCCAAGGTCCTGCTATCCTCATGCTCCTCCAGTCTCTGAGGGGTCGTAGAATTGAATAAAGAGATCGAGGATATATATATGTATGCATACGTGCATGGTGTGTGGGGATTCAGGGAGCTACAGAGTTTTACATGAAAACTTTTATGTCAAGTTTTTAAATATTCCATGTGCCCCTATTTGAGAAAATTTAATGGTACGAATTAAAAAAATATACAAAAAAATTCAGACTTTGATAATACATAACACAATTTTATAATAGTAGAAAATATAGATATATCAGACGACTCTATTTTTTCATAATTTACGGTCTTATAAAAATTATGTTAGAAAACATAAAAATTGTAAAAATTGACTCATATATAACCCCTGATTTATATTTTATGATGTAGAAACCCGAATATCTAGCTACTAAAACTTGCATATTGAGCTCTATGATCTTGAAAAGGTGGGACTAATTCAATGAATGAAATGGGAGCTTTGCTGCAGTCGCATTTGTGTGGCCCAACTGAATCATTTTGCCTCTCATTCGTTCCGTTCCATTAATTCCGCTACTTCCTCAATGCCGATGTTATATTAAATAAATAATTAAGTATTTATTTTAAGTTTTTGTAAAATTAAATTACAATCTACCTCTTGGGTAGATCGAAATTTAGGGGGGGAAACCAGGAGAAATTTTTCGGGCAGAATTTGAATGTGCGTTTCTTATATGAATGTTACACTACAAAAAAAACAAAAAAAAAAAGTTACAAATTTTATTTTTTATTTTTGGGAAGAAGATGGGCCCCACATCACACAAACAACTACGTAGTAGTAGCTCGTCTCTTGGATCAGGGAACAGGATGATGCTCAAGGAATAGACAGTGAGAAGAGCTATTAGTCTTTGTTGATGGCTAGCAGCTGCTGCAAGCGCTCAAAAGTTGCAGTTGGCTGCTATGGATAAGCAGTAACAACGGAGAAAGTTACGAGTGCGGTCATATCTCATCTTTTCTTTCAATTAATCTTTTGATTCTGGGAATGGTCGTTGTACATGACTTCGCATAATAAACTCGGAAATTATCTAATATTCTAGTCTACTTATTCCGTCATTAGTATTAAGAAAAAGAAAAAAACCCAAAAAGGAAAAAAAAGGGGAAGAAGAAAAAAGAGAGGCAATTCCCTGTCCACCCGGTTCGAAAAGAAAAATAATTCTGGATCTGTGTATGTAATTTTGCATGTTTCAACTATTTACATTAAATTTATGTTATTATTTATTTTAATGTTAATATATACAATATTACTATTTGTTGTAAAAATTTATATAAAAATAATAATATAATATCTCAAATGATAACATAATAAAATCATATAATACCATAATAATTTCAGCCGATAACAATAACATAATAATATAAACAGTCAAAAACATATAAAAACTGAATGAGGATTCTTTCTTTCCCCGTATCGGGCGAGAATATTCTGAAAAAATAGTTCGACCCACTAATCGTTGTTATTTAATGTCACAAGAATACATAACATGGAATGTGATCTGGGACACGATGGGAGTTTGCATGCCTCGGTAGGAAAGAGATCTCCGAGCAGCTATTAACTAATCAAATAAAGCACGTCTTTTTAGTCCATTATTAGTTTTTGCATACACAAAATATTAACTTGTTTTTGACAATAATAATTTTTCTTTAGAATTGAAGATATATAAAAATATTCATGTCAAATGAAGACATATTAAATGATAGGATTGATATAAATGCATTTTATTTCAAAGTTTTATTAATTATACAAATTACAATATTTGATATTTCATTAATAAATCTAAAAAAGTCATATATATTCTTAATTTATATACCCTTTGTATACAAAAAGAATTGCATTTGAATTTTTTACGAATATTTATAATAGATATTTGATTGAAAATTAAATGTTTAAATATGAAGTTCTTTTCATTAAATTTGTTATAAATTTTCAATTAAAGATAATTAAAATATCCTAATACTTTTACATTATCATAAAAAGATTATGTAAAATTAAACTCTTTTTATAGAATAAATATTGTTTAAAATATAAATCTTTTTGTGGATTAGAGAGAATAATGAAAGGACTAAGTGGAAGTCAAAGTCACACTCATTTAAGTCAATTGAATTTTTCTACTTCCATTGTTTCACAAAAAAATAATATTTAAATTTTTGATGATTTTTAATTTTATATGTTTGAATAAAAATTATATGTAGAAATAATATATTTTTTTCATTAAATTTTTTATGAATATAAATTCATTAAATCAATTCACCGGTTGACAAAAAAATACAATTTTAAGGAACAAAAAGAGAAAATCCACTTAACAAAAATAAAAATAAAAAGAAAAGAAAATCAAGTTTTTTTTGGTTCATCGGTTTTTCTCGGTTCAACTAGTACCGTTAATTTTAATCGAATCGACCGAACTCATAACCGATTCACGATTAAATCAATCGAACTAATATTACGATTTTGATTACATTGCTTACAACATGGAGTTATCCCTACTCCTATATGAAATATAACCCAAAAAAATGATTAAAAAAATCTATATATCTCAACACGATTCCTCCTTTTCTGGATCTCCCATAGATTATAACTTCGGACATTAACAACGTAAAATAGTGATAATATGTGTACCGTAAGTTTTTAGCGAGCGGTGATATCTAATATAAATATAAAAAAACAAAAAAATTCTCGATTGGTATAATAAAAGAAAAAGAAAATTCTGTTCAGTTCTTGTATGTTTTTATTTCTTTTCGTACAGTTTATATTACTATGTTAATGTTACTATCTTAAACAATGTTACTATCTGATATATTATACTATTATATACAGTGTAATTTTTTTTAGAGATAATAATATTATATATGGTAACATAAAAAAAATATAATAATATAAACTTAATGAGAAAGGTTAAAACATAAGAGAACTGCATGAAAATTATTTTTTTCAACATATATCGGCCTAAAATTGCCCCCGATATATAAGAGAATATCTGATGCCACCCAAGTTATAGACTCAAGCCATTATATGGGCTAAAGCAGCATCACATGGGTATCCAAAAACTGGGAATATTTATTGAGCCTGTACTTAAAATATTTGGAATATAATAGCTGGTTCATTAATTTTTCTATGAATTTTAAAAGGCAATGTAAAATTATTAGTATATGGGTAAATAGGAAATAGGTTGGAGTTTCTTTTCCTATTAAAATGGATTGTACTAAAAAAATTCAACTCTATGGATGAATAGAGCATTAATTAAAAAAAATGAAGATTTAAAATTTTTATAATTTTTGGTGATGTATAGAATAACTTTTATAATTTTTGGTGATGTATAAAAACAATGTCTTCAAATACTTGTTCAACTTGCAAATATTATAAAAACTATGGTACACACATTAAAAACTTATGAAAATATGTATACTTCTTTATTTTTCAATGTTGTTTTCATTCTATGGGATTGAATTTCTCAAAAACATTCCAAAATATATTTTAAAAAAATTCATTACACCACAAATTTCGAAAATATGCTGTAAGTTAGTTCCGTTTTTCCTTAGTGTATTAACTTTACACTTAATGTAAATCTTGATAACTCTTAAGTGATTCATCATGATAACAATTGAAAAGTAGTTAAACTGAACCAAACCAGTTTCAATGACTAATTTCTTACATTAATTAGAATTAAATAAAATTGATATAAATTTATTTTTGTAAAATTGTCGACGTAGACATTATAAATACGTATATTGTTTTTCTTTTGGGTAATTACATACGCGTGTGTGTATATATCAATTCCAAGCTTCTTGGTGCATGTGTATGCAGACTTGTTAATACACACAAACGTAGCTCAAACTCAGTAAAACAATTAGCTAATAAAATTGGAATATATACGTTAGTTTAATATCATATACATATCTTTTGACTATTTTATTCCAGATTCGCTCTTGAATTTCTTAATTTAAGGTGCAACTTGCACTTCTGATTGACTGATCATCAGTAATTTACCTCGTCCGGCTTTTTAATCAATTGCATACTTTACTGTTCCAAAATTATATATATATATATATATATATATATATATATATATATATATATTAATGTAATGATATTTTGAGATTTTATTCATTTGTTTTGTATGAAATTATTCAACACAAAAGTATGAAATTTTGTATCTAAAAATTAATTTGTATATATTTTATGATATTCCACTTTAAATTATTAAAAAAAAGTTATTTTATTTTTTAAATTATAAGATTCACAAATTTATTTAATAAAATTAGGTTTACTTCTACTCCATTTGTCCAATTTTATAGGAATTTACACACATTAACTACATATTTGCCCTTGCTCATGATAAATGCTATAAAAATTTAAAATTAAAACGATGTATTAGATGTGAGGGCAACATAGAAAAATAACTTCTAAACTTTTCTTGCATATTGTATACAGTAATTATATTTAAATACATAAATATATTAGATATGATATATAAAATTGAACGGAGTGAATATTCAATATATATAGATAGTTTACGTGTGTGTGTGTTTATATATATATTTAATATTCTATTCACTCTATTTTAAAATACACGACGTTTGACTTTTTACATGTAATTTTAGATGAAACTTAATATATGTTAAATATTTTATTTTTAAAAAATAAAAATTGAAAACCAAAAATATTTTTAATGAAAATTAATATGATATAAAAATTATAATTATATAAAATATTTAATATGTACTAAATTTTATTTAAAATTATATTAAAAAAATCAAATGTCATGTATTTTAGATGGAAGATAATATTATTTATGCGGATAAAGTGAAGGGAAATCGAAAACGTAGGAATAAGGACCAAGTGTCGTTTGGCTTGTTGAAAAGGCTGCCCCTTGAAAATATGAAGAATTTATTGATATCTAATTTGTACGCAGTTTACAGGATAAAAAAAAATAAAAAAACGTACATGCAATAGTTCATCTCTAGTCTCTACTCGAACATTATATATACGGAACAAAACTCATTATGAAATACAATCGTTAAAACATGCTCATAGTGTACAGGAGTACGCAAGACTATACTGATAGCTTAAATGATAAAGGAAAGTATATTTAACAAACTTCAACTGCAACTCAAAAGAAAAAAAAAAAGGAAAAAAGAAAAAGAAAAATCTTTACCATAAAATGGATTCATAGGCATCTAAGGCCATTCACATAAGTTTCTTTTAATAGATTCTATATTTTACAAAATCAACTATAATTTTTTATACATATACAGATTTTTTATTTATCTCATTTTCACTAAATTTTCTAATATATGGTACACCATAATAAAAATAATAATATTTATACTTTTATAATTTATATTTGTTGATTCTTTAATTAACAGATAATAAGTTATAATACATTAATATATTATAATATATATATATATATATATATATCACATTTATATACAATATAATTAAATATGATATTAAAAAATTAATACATATAGATAATATATTAATGCATATTATAAATCCTATTTTAATATATTACAAATATAATATTATAAAAAATATTAATAATTTTAATGTAATATTAATATATTGTATATTAGTATTATATAATATATATATATATATATATATATATGTATCTCACATTTATATATAATAACTATAATATAATATAATATTTATATAATATAATAAAAATTAGAAAAGTATATATATATTAATATTTTATATATATTAATATTTTATACTAATATATTAATTAATCACTATAATATATGGTAAAAATATTTTATTATCTAAATATCAATAAATTATTACTTTTTATATTGAATTAATATATAATATATTAATATATATAGTGAAGTAGAATTATAGAATAGTATAAAATAAGATAAAATAATATTATACTTTTGATGAATGTGAATAGTGATAATATAGATTTAAAGATTCACTACTCACAATTATCAAACTAATTTTAAAATAAGAATATTGGTGCAACTCTAATTTTCTTCACTTTTCATTAAGATTGTCTAAAATAAGAAACATAATTGAGTTTAGAGAAACTGTTTTAAGTGTTCCAAGATTAATATGCTAGTAAAGTAGGAATTAAGCTTTTATTTATTATTATTTTTTAAAAAGAACGGAAAAAATAGGACACTTTTCTATAAAGCGTACTTTTGCGTTATTTCATATACAACTTATTGATTTTTATTTTTTTTGGTTAAACCATGTGGTATTCGATAATTTATTTGAATTCTGATTAATCTGGATTTGAGTTACTTCTTATGAAAGTTATCTCAATACTCATTTTCTCTATTCACAAGACTCGAACTCAAAATCTTGCTTAAGAAAAATAAGTTTTTTACCATTTGAACCAATAAGTATTGATTATTGATCGTTATTTTGAGAGTACATCCCACGGATAAAAAGTATATAATCAATCGAGCAATTTTTTCAACTAAAGTTTATATTTCCCTGAAAGTATATATAGCTTTTTAATACAGCAATCAACATTTTTAGCTTGAATGGATCTTTCACAGTCATATATGTTGCTACATTTTGTTACTTGATTTCCACTTTGAGTTAAAGATAAAGGACAAATTAATACGGAGTATTAAGTTCTGTTCTAGCTATCATTTGATTAATTCGAAACTACTTAAATTAGAGCATTACTTTGATGCAAAGCTAGAATATTAAGAATTAGAGCCTTGGAGGTTTCCATTTTGTTACATGTATTTGATCATATAATGAATTTATGATCAAAATTGTTTCATATCGCAACACATCAGAATAAAATTGTAATTTGTAATTTTTATTGTTAAAATTTATGATCCGCGAACATGTTTTGAGTCTGTTTTCTTTTATGAAATTGTGACAATTCATACGTACCCGAATAAATTATGATAGTGGAAAAGGGACTGTATGTATACTATATGCACTTCGATTCCTTTGTATGAAGATGGATATACAATGCTAACGTTGTTAAAGTCGGTACTAGAGCAAGTTCACCTTCCACTACTAAAGCTTTAAATTTAGCATGATAATTAGTTAGATGTACGTTAATTCTTGCAAGTAATTTCCAGCTATATCGAATTAAAATCAACATTTATAACCAAATTAACAACCAACTAGAACTTAATTATTATATGGAAGTATAGCATTAATCAGATTTCCCAGTTTTTCAAAATATACTTCAATCACTAGAACGACCATTCCTGGAGAACAATCTACATAAACATGTATATGTGTGTGGCCTGTGGGTGTATACCAGTGGTTAATGTTCGTTATCTTCCATTATAAATTGCTGGAATTTTCTCGGTCCTCTCTATTGTTTTTCTTGAAAGCTTTTCTCGCCAATTAAAATTTATTGAATTATTAATAAAATATCGTGTAAAGGTTAAAAGAAATATCAGTCAACAAATTATAGCTCCGTTTATTTCAGATCAAAATTTGAAGATTATAAATGTTGATAGTGTAAGTTACACTGTAATAATTTATAATTTTCAAAAATTAAATTGAACCAAACGAGACTTATGTACTACATTAAATAAATTAGAAATGTACAACCCACAGCTTTATGGAATTTTAATTTCTTCAATTGTAAACTTCCGAAATCTTTTGTTGAGTGAATTGAGGAGCACCAAACAAAGATAGGCAATAAAAGTAATATTTCAAATTTTAGCGAAGAACTAGCTAGCTTTTTAATAAAACCCTGAAAATTTTTAGCTGGATATATGGATCTTCTACCCCCATATATGTTGCTACATTTTGTTAGTGGCTTTCCATTATAAAGTTTTGCTCTAGCTGTCTATATATCAATTAATTTGAAAAAACTTAAAAATAAAATATTTCTTTTATGTAAAGGGAATTTCACAGTCAGATGTTTCCATTTCGTTTTAATCGATCATTTATGACTTCATGAACCTGTCTCGGTTTTATTTCCTTTTATGAGATTTAATTTCTTTAAATTATGAACGAGCACAAAACAAGGAGAGGCAAATAAAAGTTACATTGTATGAGTTGGAACTTACTCTTCTGGGATAAAGCTGGGGGCTAAAAATGTTGAGCACTGCAAAAATATGTGCACTAATTCGATTGCTACTTCCTTTTTTATTTTTATTTTTAATATATTACAAAATTTAGTAATGTTAGGACTACATTATTCTTGTATAAAAAAAGAAAAAAGGACCACAGTGTTTAATTAAGTCCTTGGCAGCTTGAACTTGGTATCTTTTTGAACACTAGCCTGTAAAATTTAATTTCTATAGCAAATAAATCAAATATTTGTAAAAATAGTAACAAAAACTCTCCTACAGATATGTGTGAAAAAAAGGAAAAGCTGAAACACATTAATATTAGCTGGCACTTAAAAAAAAACTTATAATTGGCCTGAAGAAACATTTTTTTTAGCATTATTATTATAATTACATATTTTACTTAAAGTTGTAATTGTCATATTAATCCATCCCTAGATAGCTTCCACTCTCTTTAGTCTAGCTTTCCTATCTGCCTCTATAAATTCCAAGGCCCATAACTTACTTGCATACATCATATGAATGCAATCGAAAATACTGTAACCCCAGTAAAAAAAAATATAAAAAAAAATAAAATAAAATTGTACACACTAGCTGACACATACCTACCCCCGCGCGCACACATACACACCTCCACACACAACTCTTACTGCAACATTTGGGCGCTAGCAGGAGTCCGGCCAGAAGACCAGCGACCAAAAAGTCCAATTGATCATTCGGTGAGTCACATTGTTCTATCTATAAATATGTACAAGCTCTGTCCTCGTAGATAAAAACCAACTCGGATACGCCATAGTAAATAATAGGAAGAAATGAGTTTGAGAGTGACTTTAGGTTAAGGCTCTGATACGAGAATAAGGTATACAAATTATAAACTTTAATTATTGAGTATAATATTGTTGACTATATATTGCTGCTCGTATTGATCAGAACAGTCCTAACTAATCTTAACAACTTAGCTTGATCCAATACGCTTCTCTTCTTCTTCTTCTTCTTCACAAAAACTTTAACTAATCTTAGCCAATATATAATATGAATTATTCTTTTAGTTTTTCAGATTACTGCAAGTAATTATCATGAGTACACACGAGATTGAGCTGGCTGAGGAGGATGTCGTCCCCACTCCACAAAATCAGGTAGATCAACGACAACACCAAGAACACGAGTCACCAGCAGCACCCCCTGTCGTAGATGTTCACAATTCCCGAGGCAGATTCACATTTAATAATATTTATTTAGTCGTAGGATTTTCAGTTTATTTTCTTGTTTTTGCCGGGGGATTTGCTTTATACCATTCCTGCGAACCCCATATGCCCTACATGCAAATGCCAATTGTTAGCCTCCACGAGCTTAACATTGTCGACGACCATACTTATACTTACAACTCAAAGATCTCCTACAATATCACCTTCGACCCCATCTTCTACAACCCCAACCAAAACGTCCATATCCACATAACCCATCTTGAAGCCAGTTTATATGTCGGTCACGACATTCGAGTCCCAGGTTCCTTATCTCTTCCTTCCTTTGAAATAAAGGCTCACAATTCTCAACCCCTTTCCTTCGACATGTTTGGACAACGTGTTGAACTAAAACTAAAATATAATAATGTGCAATATTTTAGAGCCTACCAAAAAGGGGCAATACGGGGTCGTTATTGGTTTTCACTTGCTCTGAAATTTCATGTTAAAATCCATTTGGGCAGTTCGAGGATACCCTTCATTTATCCATTCCACATTCGCTGCTTAGGGTTAGCTAGTCCTCCGCCGAATGGGGCTTTAGTATGGAGCTTGTGCGGCTAACCGTTTGTATTTTTTTCTTTGGATTATTTATGTGTAATATATGTAATTCTTAAATTAATGTAATAAATATTTTTTATTATAGCAAATTTGATGAGTTTACTATCGAGATTGGCATGCAGAATAATTCATAGAATACATGATTTGTGAGTGTTGGCGGGTACCAAAAAAAAAAAAAAAGGCGTAACTGAAAAAAACAAAAACAAGGTGTTAAATAGGAAAATGCATGAAGAGACTATTTATAATTTGTAAGAAATTAGAAAGAATAAAAATAAAGATGGAATGGAAAATGCAAATGATAATCATTAGTGAGCGGAACATGAGCCTAAGAAACCAAGGCAGACATGAAGAAAGAGCAGCGCTATGGCCACCGAAATGGGGGACGAATAAGTTACAACAGCTCTTCTTTCTCTCTCTTTTACCCTCACTATCTGTTCAAATGCAAGGGAGGTGTAAGTTTTTGGGTAATTTCACTCTATTTCTATGTTTGTTTGGTGCACTCTTTCGTAGAGCAACATTTTTGCATGAAGAAAAAAGATAAGAAAAAAAACTAAAATCAATTTTAGTATACGGATATGAAAGCAATAAAAAGAAAATAGATTATTTTGTTCCTAATTCTCGGGAAAAAACAGAAAATAATCAAGAAAGAGATTAGCTGTGATGGTGCGGTACCATTCTATACATTTACATATATACAACCCCTTTCAGCTTTCTATTTTTTATTATTTATTATTTATTTATTCTGGCCGGATGTTTTCGTTGGTTGTATCAAGCACCTTTTATCACCCGAACTTTTTTCTTTGAAACCACTACACAGCGGTGAGCGGTCCCAAATTAACAAAATTGGCGAGAAGAGCAGTATTAGAAATACATGAAAACAAATATAAGTTATATTGATATCTTCGATTCCAAATTTAAAACATTAGATTAAGTTAATTCTAATTAAAATTTCAATTAAGTTTGTAATTAGTTGTAGGATAGAAATTACTTTTAAATATGATACAATCTACGTCAATTGTTATTGTCGGTATGCTGATATGCTCTGTTATCCAATTATGTGGCTCAATTATTATAATTAGCGTTTTGTTTTTTGTTCAATTTCTTCTAAAATTGTAATTATTAGATTCTTTAAAATAAACAAAAGATTAATTAGGACAATGGAGATAAAATTACTCAAAAGAACCTTATATAAGTCATGTTTATTTCAATTTAAAATTTTGAAATTATAGATTAATTTTTATAGTGTAAATTAAATTGTCACCATAATATTTTAAACCAAAACAAATGAGATAATAATTAATTGCTTACTGCCGTAAAGACAAAGAATCCGATCAAATGTGAAATGAGAAGATTTATTATATTAGCTAGTAGGAGTACAAGTTCGCACATAATTGTGCACTTGCACATACTTTGCAAAACACTTATCCGCACATGATTTGAGTTGGCATCCTGGCAAAGCTATACCATGATCTACGCAGACCTTTTTATTATTTAGTGGAATCTGCTTCATGTCCATATCCTTTTGCTGCAAAATATACTAGATAACAAAAGAAAAAAACAATTTAATCCATGTGAAACAACAAAATATTTTAAGATAACACGCGAACACATACATTTTATAGAATTTTATTAGGATAACATTCTGATTGGTCGTTAACATTTTGCAACTCATTAGTGCATGCCTCTTTTCTGGGGCTATGTCAGGGGCAAAGCAAAAAATTAAAATGAAGGTGGGTTAAAATCGTACATACTATTAAGAAATTTTGAAACGCCCAATTAAAAATTGCAATTTACGATGGTCAGTTGTTTATAATTTGGTTTTTTTTACAGGTTTAATTATTTGTCACACACAACTCTGTCGCAAAACTTTATTTTCTAGTTATTTGTTGCGTGCTACTATAATTTAACTATTTAAATTTTAAAATTATAAACTTCAATACTAATTAATAATAATTTTTTTAAAATATGTACGTGCTCTTTCTTTGGAAATAAGAAAACCGAAACTTTTATTTATTTGCGACACCCTCGACCATCACAAAACTTAACTTTCTTTATTTTGTTTATGCTTGTATAATTCAAAAGTGATTTGTTTAAAATTTTAAGTTTAATAATAATTAGTATATTTAATATGTAATTATTTGTTTGGTTGAATTTAAAATAACGTAAAGATTAAATTGTTTGCGACGTAACCCTCTGTGGCAAAATATTATTTATCTATTATTTAGTTTGTGTTTGTATAAACTGACTTTATAATGTTCAAAATCTTGAAATCATGACTAACGATACTTGCATATTTTTAGCATTTAGTTGTTTGTTCGCTTGAAATGAATTTTTTTAAAAATAAATTATTTGTAAAGCAACACTCTGTCGCAAAAGATTATTTGAGATTCTAAAAACTCTAAAATTGTTTAGGTTTAAATTAATAAATAATAATTAAATATTTTTAGAATCGAATTGTATTCCGTTGAAAGTTAAAAGAATATAAATATTAAATTATTTGTGTCACAATATTCCTTTGCAAAAGATGATTTTTTTATTATTTGGTTTGTGCCTGTAGAAACTAACTCTATAAGTTTTCAAATCTTGAATTTGATATAAACATGATAATTGTATTTTTTTTTTATACACACTTGTTTGTTTGATTGAAATTAATTTTTTTAAAGATATAATTATTTCCGACGGACCACTTCGTCGCAAAACTTTATTTTTCAGTTATTTGTTGTGTGCTACTATAATTTTAATTATTTAAATTTTAAAATTTTGGACTTCAGAGTATTTAAAAAAAATAAAATATGTACATTCTCAATCTTCCCAACATAAGAAAATTGAAACTTTTATTTATTTGTCACGCCTCGAACCGTCGCAAAACTTAATTTACTATTATTTTGTGTATGCTTGTATAATTGAGAAGTTACTTTGATTTAAATTGTCAATTTCATAAAAAAAAAATTTATATATTTTATATGTAATTATTTATTTCGTTGAAATTAAAATAAAGTAAAGATTAATTTATTTGCGATGGACACTTTGTCACTAAATTTTATTTATGTATTATTTAGTTAGTGATTGTGGCTTTATAATGTTCAAAATCTTGAATTCATGACTAATGATATGCATATTTTAGCATTTAGTTGTTTCTTCGCTTCAAATGAATTTCTTTAAAGATAAATTATTTGCGAAGCAACACTCCGTCGCAAAAGATTATTTTTCAATTATATGGGTTTAAGATTGTAAGACCTCTAACTTTTTTAGGTTTAAATTAACAAAAATTATTAGAAATAATAATTAAATATTTTTATAATCTAATTGTTTATTTTGTTGAAACTAAAAAGAATATATAAGATTTATTTACGACGCAATACTCTGTTGCAAATATGATTTTTTTTATTATTTGGTTTTTGCCTATAGAAACCAAAACTTTAAATTCTCAAAACTTGAATTTGACAAAAAAAGATATGATCATTGTATTTTTTTTTTATACAAACTTGTTTGTTCAATTGAAATATATATTTTTTAATATTAATTATTTTGCGAAGCACCATTCTGTCGCAAAACTTTATTTTCCAGTTATTTGTTGTGTGCTACTATAATTTTAACTATTTAAATGTTAAAATTGTGAACTTCAATACTAATTAATAATAAAAATTTTAAAATATATACTTGCTCGTTCTTTGGAACTAAGAAAATCAAAACTTTTATTTATTTGTAGTGCCCTTGACCGCCGCAAAACTTAATTTTCTATTATTATGTTTATGCTTGTATAATTCAAAACTATTTGTACAAAATTGTCAGCTTCATAATAATAATAATAATAATAATAATAATAATAATAATTAATATATTTAATACGTAATTATTTGTTTGGTTGAAATTAAAATAAAGTAAAGATTAAATTATTTGCGACGTAACACTCCGTCGCAAAATATTATTTATCTATTATTTAGTTTGTGTTTGTATAAGCGAAATTTATAATATTCAAAATCTTGAATTCACGACTAACGATACTTGCATATTTTTATCATTTAGTTGTTTGTTCATTGGAAATGAATTTTTTTAATAATATATTATTTGCAAAGCAACACTCCATCGCAAAAGATTACATTTCACTTATATGGGATTGAGATTATAAGATCCATAACTTTTTTAAGTTTAAATTAATAAATTATATTAGAAATTATAATTAAATATTTTTAGAATCTAATTGTTTATTTCATCAAAAGTAAAAAGAATATAAAGATTAAATTATTTGTAATGCAATAATCCTTTGCAAAAGTTGATTTTTTTATTATTTGGTTTGTGCCTCTAGAAACTAACTCTATAAGTTTTCAAATCTTGAATTTAGTTTAAAAAAAAAATCATAATTGTATTTTTTTTATACACACCTGCTTGTTTGATAGAAATTATTTTTTTTAAAGATTAATTATTTGACCACTCAGTCGCAAAACTTTATTTTCCAGTTATTTGTTTTGTGCTACTATAATTTTAATATTTAAATTTTAAAATTATGAACTTTAGAGTAATTAATAAAAAAATTGAAATATGTACATGCTCGTTCTTCAAAAATAAGAAAATCAAAAGTTTTATTCATTTGTCACGCCCCAAACTGTCGCACAATATAATTTTCTATTATTTTGTTTATACTTATATAATTGAAAAGTTATTTTGATTAAAATTGTCAATTTATGTAATTATTGTTAGGTTAAAATTAAAATAAAGTAAAGATTAAATTATTTGCGACGCACGTTGCAATTATTATATAGTTTGTGTTTGTATAAGCTGACTTTATACTGTTCAAAATCTTGAATTCATGACTAACGATACTTGCATATTTCTCGCATTTAGTTGTTTGTTTACTTCAAATGTATTTTTTAAAATTATTTGCGAAGCAACACTCTGTCGCAAAAGATTATTTTTCAATTATATGGGTTTGAGATTGTTAGACCTCTAACATTTTTAGGTTTAAATTAATAAATTTTATTAGAAATAATAATTAAATATTTTTAGAATCTAATTGTTTATTACATTGAAAGTAAAAGAATATAAACATTAAATTATTGCGACGCAATATTCTGTCGCAAAAGATGTTTGTTTTATTATTTGGTTTAAGACCGTAAAATCAAACACTTTTAGATCTAATTGTTTATTCGGTTGAATTAAAAAGAATATAAATACTAAATTATTTGCAACGCAATACTCCATCACAAAAGCTGGTTTTTTTAATTATTTGGTTTGTACTTGTAGAAACTAACTCTATAAAATTTAAAATTTTGAATTTAATAAAAAAAATGATAATTGTATATTTTTATATCTACTTGTTTGTTCGATTGAAATTAAATTTTCTATAAAGATTTAATTATTTGCAACGCACCACTCCGTCGTAGTACTTTATTTTCCGGTTATTTTTGGTGTGCTACTATAATTTTAACTATTTAAAGTTTAAAATTGTGAAGTTCATAGTAATTAATAATAAATTTTTTTAAAAAAATATGTACATGCTCGTTCTTTGGATATAAGAAAATTTAAACTTATTATTTATTTGTGTTACATTAGACTGTTGCAAAAACTTAATTTTCTTTTATTTTGTTTATGCTTTTATAATTCAAATTTTTTTAAATTGTGAATTTCATAAAAATAATAATTTAATAGTTCTAATATGTGATTGTTTGGTTGGTTGAAATAAAACATCAAGTAAAGATTAATTTATTTCACAACACTCCGTTACAAAAGATTATTTTTCTGTTATTTATTTTGTGTTTGTATAACATGACTTTATAATGTTTAAAATCGTGAATTCACAATTGTTGATACTTGCGTATTTTTAGCATTTAGTTGTTTGTTCGTTCGAAATGTATTTTCTTTTATTTGGTTTGTGTTAGCATAATCTTAACTGTTTGAATTTTAAATTGGTGAACCTCATAATAAAACTAAATTGAAAAGTTTTGTTATCTACCTGCTTCTTCCCTATAAATAATAAAAACAACAAACTTTGATTATTTATTTGCGACACACCGCTCCGTCGAAAGAACTTATTTTAATTATTCGTTGTGTGTTGTATAATTCAATATTTATTTGTTTATGGTGAATTTCAAAAAAATAATACTTAGATATTTTTAGTATCTACTTAAATATAATCTTGACTATTTCAAATTTCAAATTGCGTACATCATTATAAATAGTATTAAAGTTAATTTATTGTCTACTTGTTCATTCTTTAGAAATAAAAAATTATTTAAAGATTTATTTATTTAGGATGCATTACATTGTCGCAAATCTTATTTTTCAATAATAAGGTTTGCGATTGTAAAAACTCTAATTTTTGAATGTTGAAATTAGTAAATCTTATAAGAAATATAACAATTAAATAACTTTAGTCTAATTATTTGTTCAGTTTAAATTAAAAAGAATATAAAGTTTAAGTTATTTGCGATGCAATATTCCGTTGCAAAAATTTAATCTTTTATTATTTGGTTTGTGGTCGTAGAAACTAACTTTATCATGTTTAAAATCGTGAATTTCATAAGAAATGATGTTTGTTTGCTTGAAATGAAATTTTCTACTCCGTCGTAAGAACATAATTTTCTATTGTTTGGTATGTAATTGTATAATTCAAAAACTATTTTGTTTAAATTTATGAACTTCATAAAATAATAATTGAATATTTTTAGTATCTAAGTATTTGTTTGGTTGAAATTAAAATAATGTAAAGTTTAAGTTATCCGACACAAAAGATTATTTTTTCAATTATTTGGTATATGCTTGTATAAACTGACTTTATAATGTCTAAAATAGTGAATTCATAACTAATGATACTTGCATATTTTTATCATTTAGTTATTTGTTTGCTTGAAATGAATTTTTTTATAGGTTTATTCATATGTGATGCATCTCCCCGTCGCAAAAGTTTATGTTCTTTTATTTAGTTTGTGTTAGTATAATCTTAAGTGTTTCAATTTTAAAATGGTGAATCACATAATAAACTTGAATAGAAAAAAATTATTATCTAAATTCTCATTCCTTGTAAATAAAAACAATTTAAACTTTTATTATTTATTTACGACGCACCACTCCGTCACAAGAACTTATTTTTATATTATTTTTTGTGCACTTGTTTAATTCAAAATTTATTTTGTTTATGATGGATTCCATAAAAATAATAATTAAATATTATTAATATCTAGTTGTTTGTTCGCTTTAAATGAAATAGAATAAACGATTTAATTATTTGTGACGTAATACTCCATCGCAAAAGCTTATTTTTCTATTATTTTGTATTTGCTCGTATAATATTGACTATTTATATTTTGAAATTCTGAACTTAATTATAAACAATAATAAAATTATTTTATTGTCTACTTGTTCATTATTTACATATAAAATATAATTTAAAGATTTATTATATACGACACATTACATAGTCGTAAAATCTTATTTTTCAATTCTATGGTTTGAGATTGTAAAAACTCTATTTTTTTATGTTTAAATCTTACTAGTAATAATAATTAAATATTTTTAATATTTAAATATTTGTTCAGTTGAAATTAAAAAGAATATAAAGATACGATTTTATTATTTGTGGCGCATTGTTCCATCGCAAAAGCAATTTTTGTATTATTTTGTATTTGCTATATAATCTTGACTATTTATATTTTGAAATTCTGAACTTCATTTTAAACAATAATAAAATTATTTTATTGTCTACTTGTTCATTATTTACAGATAAAATATAATTTAAAGATTTATTTATATACGACGCATTGCATTATCACAAAATCTTATTTTTCAATTATGTGGTTGAGATTGTAAAAACTCTATTTTTTTTATGTTTAAATCTTATTAGTAATAATTAAATATTTTTAATATTTAACTATTTGTTCAGTTGAAATTAAAAAGAATATAAAGATTAAATCATTTGTGACGCAACACTCCGTCGCAAAAGATTATTTTTTATTATTTGGTTTGTGCTTGTAGAAATTGAATTTATAATGTTTATTGTCGTGAATTTTATAAAAAATGATAATTGTATGTTTTTAGTATATATTTGTTTGTTCGCTTGAGATGTATTTTTTTAAAAGATTTAATTATTTGTGATGCATATATCACTTCTCCGAATAAATTTATTTTCAGTGTTTGCTACCATAATTTTAACTATTTAAATTTTAAAATTGTGAACTTTATAATAAATGTTTATAGAAAATTTTTAATATATACATGCTCATTATCTAGAAATAAGAAAAAAAATAAAATTCTATTTATTTGCAATGAGTACTCCCTCACAAAAACTTGATTTTCTATTATTTGGTGTATGCTTGTATAATGCAAAGTTTATTTTGTTTAAATTTTGAATTTCATAAAAGTAATAATTGATTATTAGTATCTAATTGATTGTTCGGTTGAAATTAAAAACAATTTAAAGATTTAATTATTTCCAACCAATAGTCCGTTGCGAAAGCTTATTTTTCTATTTGGTTTGTACTCGTATAAATTGACTTTATAATGTTTAAAATTGTGAATTTCATAACTAAGTATCTAATATTAACAACTACAATATGTTTCACTCGCATAAAAAGGAACAATACATTAACACTAACATAGCACAATTTTCAAATTTATTATCATATGAAATCTATCATAAACAACTGATTATCTTATCAGTGTGAAAATTGTATTTCATCTGATATTTTTGCGAAGTCGTCCACTAGAACCTGTATAATTTGATACATTAAATTTGTCCACATGCATATAAACAAATACATGTTTGACCTTCACAATAGATGTCTTGCACGTTAAATTTATACTTTGCAAAACACTTATTCGCACATAATTTGAGTTGGCATTTTGGTAAATCTATATGATCTGTGCAAACTTTACCGTCTTCTCGAATCTGGTCCAAGTTCAAACCATCGGTTACTTTTGCTGCAAAATATGTTACATAATTAAGTATCACATCTATTCCGATAAAGCTAGTTATGTAGATGCCTGAATATGCAAAATTAGCTAATTAATTGCAACTATTTTTGAAGATTAAAACGTATACCTTGATTATGGTCGGTTGAAAAGGTGATGGAAAAATTAACACTGAGAATCAACATGCTAAGAAGAAAACAAGTGAAGATCTTCTCCATCTTGTTATTTTTGTTGGAACCTTGCTAGTATATTAAGCTTTTGAAATTTTAACTTTTTAATATTTATAGTCAAGAAGTGCTCCGTATTACGTATTCCGTATTCTATAGTTGAAGAATTTATTAGGAAAGATATTGAGGAGGATATCTACATTCATGAGAAACGATTTAAATATATACAATAAATTAATTGTTAGGAAAGATATTAACGAGGATATCAAATTATATCAAGAAAGATTACGCGCAATTGAGAAATATATTGAGGAGGATATCTGTATTTATGAGAAAAGATTACAATAAATTAACTACAGCCCATTAAAAAGCAAAGCAACTCAAAAGAAGAAGTGATCAACACGCGCGCACACATCTCTACATCATAGAAGTCCTTAAAAGTCTGGCACGATTTTTGGGCTAATTTTCAATAAAACATATTGATGCAATTAATATTTTAATTTTTTAAAACACAATTATACACTCGTGCATATAGTTTGTCATGAACTTTTTCCTTCTCAAAAATTGACGAAGTTGACATGGTACGCTTATTAAGAAAAATATTAAACTCTAATTGTTCAATATATTCTTGTGTCATTTAAAAGAATTTCGTTCATAGGAAAATATTTGGAATGAAAAAATTAAACATAATTAGTTAAGTCATACAGCCAATCAAGGTATGTGTATAACATCAGTTATATCTATTACAAAAATTAAACAATAAATTTGACATAAATGATTAATATAAGTTGCAATTATATAAAAAACACACTAAATTTGGCAGTAGAAAAGAGTATATAAAAACTAGTTTTGCAGTAACAACATATAAATTTGTATACACAAAATTAGTTGGAATCCCTGTTTATTTTTTATTAAATTATTTGTACGTTTAATAATTTATTGCATGCAATCTTTTCTCATTAATTGAGATATCCTCAAAATCTTTCCTAATAAATTCTTCGATCCCCACTACTGAGTACGGAGTACTTCGCTATAAATATTAGAGGATTAAAATTCTAATAGCTTAATATACTAGGTTGCAACAAAAAGATCAGAATGAACAAGATCACTTGTTTTCTTCTTAGCATGTTGATTCTCACCGTTGATTTTTCCATCAGCTTTTCAATCGATCCTAATCAAGGTATGAGATTTATATACTTGCACTAGTTTTACTATGGCCGTATATCAGCTTTTTAAGTACTTTATTGGTGTCTTTAATATTATTTATTTGCATGTTTAGTCATTTATCTAAATAGTTTTGTGGGAGTAGAAAAAAGTAAATTACGGTTACACTTAATTGCAATTGCAGTTCTCTTATCTACTATATTTTTTTCCTTTTGGTGGTAATAGAATGGAGTACTCTCTTAATCTCTTTAATTCACAATAATAAGTAGTAGCATATATATATTTCAGTTTTTAGTCGTACGAGATCCGTAGACCTTTATAATGTTTGGTAAATTTAATAAATTTTATTTTTTTTCCCAATTAGAGAGTAGAGAATCAATATACATGATCCGTTACCTTTCTACTCTAATCTAATCCTAAGTTGAAAAAAGTGAGAGATATTTCCTCTGATTCATAATAATACACTAGAAGGAGTTGAAAATTTCATATTATTAATCATTTTTTTACATTTCAAGATAGTGGAATTAATTTTCTCTATATATTTTTTCAATGAATGGTAAAATGAATTTTTTGTTTGAAATTTGTTATTCTAATACAATAGTTATTGAGTTCTTTATATGTGTAATTTGAGCTAAAGTGTCAATTATTTTGAATGGGAGGGAGTTAATAATAAATAATAAGGACATTTGTCTGATTTAAAAGTTACAACAAATGTTAACTCTGTATAATGTTATTTCAATATAATTCTATACATTTATGTGTGCACACACATGTATATAAATTGATGTCTCACATGGATTGTTATAATTGTCATACAAATTCTGTAGCGAAAACGAGCGAGGGTCTGGATTTGAATAATGTTCCAAAAGCAAACGATGTTTGCACGGAATTTATACATTCAGGAGCATGCGACCTCAAATCATGTGGGGGTAAGTGTCTCAAAAAGCATGGAGAATTCCTCCTAGACGCCCATTGTGAAGGGTTAACATGTAGTTGTTTATATGTGTGCGGCCACATTTGATGTAATACTTTTAAACTATGTAAGTCTACAACTATGTATTTGTTACTAGTTAATAAATCAACTCATTTCTTGAGATTATTGGTTAGCTCAAATGGTTAGTAGCACTTTCTTATAACTTAGAACTAGGATCAAACCTGGTGGGTGAGAATTTGGTTAGTTGTCAGAATATTTTGCTAATCAAAAAAAAAAAACCTCATTTCTCGGATTTTTTCTAAACTTAATTTTAGTGAGCAACTCAACCATGTCTGGTTATCCTTTGAGAAATCCAACTCTATCGCCTTTCGCCACTTTGAGATATGCAATTGGTAACAATTTAATTTTGTTGTTAATATCTATACACATTAACGGGGATATAATAAAATAAAATAAAATAAAAGCATATCTCTAATAACGGGGATAGTAGTTTCTTTGAGTTTGTTGTTATAATTAATTATACTTCATTTGTCTTCAAGAAACAGTTACGATCCGAGAAAAATGTAACAAAAGACGACGAAGCACTAATTACAATAATTAAATCGTTCGTTGGACAATAGCAAACACAATGTTTTCTTTTGGCCAACTGAATCATGAGACTAATTTAAACCTTTTTGTTTATTCCTTTTCAATATAGTATTGTGTCTAATTGATAATATGTTTGAAAAACTAAAAACATGGAGCATTTTTTCTATTTTTGAAATTAATTGTAAAAATTAAATTATTCCTATGATGTGTATTTATACTAAGTGTCGAGTTCTCTACTTCTCTCAAGTTTCATCGGTTGAGTTCTTGAACTCCCATCCAAAGTACGAAGTATATAAGTCTTAATATTGTGGGCGTTATAAGTGAGATTAATTATGCCATCATGCATGGAGAAGAACAAATAATTTCCTCTCCAGTTATCATCGAAGATCCGACTGATAAGAATACTCGACTCATTTACAACTTTAACAAATCTTAGCAAAAATATATGCAAAATGCAGAATATATTTACTAATGCTTAAAATGTGTTCATTTAAGTCCCAAAATTTTTGAAACTGATAAGTACAATACCAATACATAATTGACTCCATTAAAAATAATGAAAAATAAAACTATAAGTTGTGATTTTGAATATTGAAGTATACATTTTGTTTAGTTCGCCTCTTATCGTAATAATATTTGCTTTGTATGTACGAACAAAAACTGAGAAGTATAATTATGAACATGATGCCTATACTACTAGAATTTGGGCAATTGGTGACGAGTGCTGTTATGGCTAATTCATGTTTTTTTTTTTTTTGATTTCTTTTTAAATACCAAACTTCAAGTCTAGCTCTTATAGTTTTGCAGTTATATGATTTCCACGCGTACAATTGGACATTGATATTGTTTACACTTTGCCTTTCGTTGCTACTCTTTTAGTATTTACGCGGAGATAAACCTGAGGATTTTAAGGCTCTATCTTATAATCAAGAGATACATAAGAGTAAGACAAATGTATTTGTTCCAATTAACGAAAAGTAAAAGATAAAGTCAGTTTACTTTAACACACACAATATAAGTAGAGATGTGGAATACTCGTGTATAAATAATTAATTAATTAATTAGCTTATTCATCATCTTAAAATGTCAAGAATTAGCTAAAAATGAGATAGATATTCAGTTCATAATTTACAATTCAACCGAAATTCACTCCTTCTAATTGCATGAAGTTCAATAACACTAATACTCCGTCCATATAATATAAAGAAACTTGATTGAGGAACAAATTAAGAGGCTGTACGTAAAATGAAACAAGTACGGGAGAAGAAATAAAAAGTGGTGTAAACAATTAATTAAATACTAACATAACGGATGATACATCAAATTAAATAATGAGTAATAAATTAAGAAAACAAATTCTAATACATTTTGACGTAATTTTAAAAACATCATACTAATACTAGCTAGCTAGGAGCATGAGCTGTTTATTAGGTTGTCACGACCGGCCATGACCGAGCAGGGGATTCTGAGCGGATAGGGGATCCGCAAGCTGCCGAGATGGAGTTTCACCGAAATATTGAAAATAATACTGAAGAAGAAACGACCATCCCGCGCAGCATCGCGGATCATTGTAAGCCTATCAGCATCATCATCTTTAAATTTCTCTACAACATGTTCACCCACCATGTTGTAGGAAATTCTTTCAAACCCTTGAGCCTTCAATTCGTACCAAGGCAGAGTTGAGGAGTTTAGGATAAAGCGGTTTGCTAGCACCAAGCTAGCAAGCACATGGGGTAGGTCGAGGCGGCATTTTTTGTTTGGGTTGCGTAAGGTGAAGGAGAATATCATGTTGTAGGAAATTTTTGGGCTGTGTATTTTAAAGTGATGGAGCCCGAGACTGTCCAGTTCTACTGTGGGTGTCTCGGGCTCGTAATAGAAGAACAACCTGACAGCCACAGCCACAATAACTAGTATGCCAACAGATATGATGGCTACGCAAATTTCGGAGCATGTAACTAAACAGTTGTCTCCTTGTTCAAATGGTCGTCGGTATATTCTCCCGTACCGACTGACCAAAGACTCCTGATGAGGAGGAGGAGGTGGTGGAGGAGGAGCCCTTCTATTCCTTCTCCTACGAGAAGGAGAAGGAGAAGGACAACAGGCTGGTTGAGGAGGAGGAGGAGGAGCAGGAGAGGAAGGGCCTGATTGTTCTTCTGCTAGCTCTATTTCACTCATTTTCTCAAATTAAGAAAGAAGAAATGAGATATATGTGGGAAGTTTTAATTCTAGAAGAGTGGTGGTTGATATTAAAGAAGTTTATAAGAGAGAGAGTATTATTTGATGGACAAGGGATGCATGCAATGGCACACGTATATATAGTAGGAGAAGGTACATTAATTGGATGAACATTAATCCATTAATTTCGTTGAAGAACACACTCAAGATAGGGTTTTTGGCAAAGAAATTGACAAGCTGCCTTACGCCTAGCTAGCTAGGGTTTTTGGCAAAGAAGTTAATGGATTGAAATATATGTTGTCGTCGATCCAACTGGAACTCACTAACTCATGCAATGAATTGAAGTTGATGGGTTCCATTATCATCGTTTAAGGGAATGGTAAAGTAAATGTCTTCTGAGCGAGTAGCATGCGCTGGCTAGCTGCATGCATCCAAATCAAAAAAAAGAAAAAATGGATATAAAGCTATAAGAACGATGCACCTTATTGTTTTGGTAATTTTTGGCGTTGCATTAATATTAATTTGCCAGGTCTCTGTACGTCCATGTGATGTGTATATATACATTTATCATCTTATAATCCAACATTAGTATTCCTTCCTTTTAAATTAAAATCAGAATCTAGCTAGCTAGGGCACATTTCTGCACAAGTACTTCTCTATTAGAAATTGGGGAACCATATATGCATATACGAAATTAAGAAATTTGGCCACGTTTGTTTCTTGCAATTTAGTTTAATTATTTTGCTTATACAATATCATCACATAATATACGTACTTATACTACTTGCACGCATATATTAATTATATATTCTACTTCTGGAATATGTATGGGGAAGTAGCAAAGCTTGTTCAGACAATCTATACATACATATAGATATGTATATATATATATATATGTATATATATATATATGTATATATATATATATTTATGTATGTATGTATGTATGTATTTATGTATGTATGTGTGTATGTGTGTATGTGTGTATGTGTGTGTGTATGTGTGTATGTGTGTATGTATAATATGCAGAAAACAGGACCTAAGATGACGGTGGCAAATTTCTGCCAAAGTTTCCTATCTTCCACATTAGGTTAAGTTCTTCAGGAGCTTCACATGATCAAAGTTATAGTGCGCACAGCAGGTGGCAGCCATGCATATACATCACTATCATTTTACCACGGCAAGTTTTAATTTCATTTATATATTCTTATTAAAAGTGCAATAATATCAAAAGTTTATTACTATCCGAGGAACCTATATTCTTATTCTTATTCTTATTATTATTATTATTATTGCTAACTACATGTTTTTTAAATCACAGTTTCATGGTAGCGTGTAAGATTCCACATGATGACAAAATAGGGCTCTTTGCCTCCCTTTCATTTCGAAAATTTTTCCAACTAGTATTGAAGTGGCTTAATTAATAGAAATTAGAATCAAAAAACTAGTTACAATCTTAATTATAAGATTATGTACAGTAGCTACAAAATCAAAAAAAAAATCACAAAATAGAGATAATATATAAAATTCCTTGATCATGAATTTGAATTGAATATAAAAGTTCGATTAAAAACTTTATTTTTTCTCAGTTCAGTTTATTGAATAATATTTGTACCAAGTTGGTGTGGTTGGTCATGTTAGAATTCATAAGTGACTTGTAAAATTGTAATAATTTTGTCTTTTTAATTTCGATATATCTAGAGTATCAATTATAATAAACTATTATATCTGGTGATGGCACTATAATTTAGACTATTTATTAATTAAATTAGCTATTATATAGTTTCAGTGACATCATCTCAAATTAACTTTAAAAGTTTACTTTTTTCTTTTTTTTTTTGTTTGGAAGTAGTTAATTAACTAGTACTATTATTTGAAAAAGTGAATTTATATTGATGCATCCAGCAATACAATCGAACAGATAGCTTACTCTTGTAAAAATTTTAAAAAGTGATAGCTTACTTTTTTGGGAGAAAAGGTCCACTTCCCGATAGCAAAAACATTGACAAATTTACTCCTTGCGTTCAGTCTTCTATTTTCTTCTGATATAGATATCAAGTAATGATTTCATTAATCCAAATTTGTGTACTTTTAATTTTCTTCTAATTTTTAGTTTTTGTCAACTATTTAGTTTAATTTAATTTTTAGTTTTCAGTTTTTAGTTTAGTTTAATATTTACGTTAGTAGGAACATTAATATTGTGTAGGTGGAGCCATGTTACTACCATTTTACAATGGCAAGTATTATTTCATGTATATGTTATTTTCTAGGGTGCCATCAAAGTTCTTTATTCTTTCAGAGAAGTTCTCGTAAGTCACAGTTTCATAGTACACCAGTTGCAGGGATGTTTTCATAGAGAAACAAAAGAGATCTCTTTCTTAAACAGGTTTTAAATAAATTTTAAAAAAATTATAGAGGATGCCGGTCTATTTCCTCCCTTTCATTTAGAAATTTTTCCCAACTACTATTGAGAGTACTTCAATAGAAATATATCTATTCTAATCTTTTAGCACACTATTAACAATTTATATTACAAAAGTATGTGCATTAGGAATAAAATCAACTCTATGTTTACGAAATAGCGTTGATAATTTTAATTACTTGATAAAGTTAAATTTCAATAATAAAAAAAAAAGGTTTTATATCAAATTTTGAATATGCACTATTTCTCCCTTATTTTTTCTCAATTTAATTTATTACTAATTGTATCAAGTTGCTCGTGGGTGGTTGTGTTAAAATTCATTTAAAAGACTTGTAGAAGTGTGCTAATTTGTATCTGGAATTTCGAAAGATGCAGCTAGAGTATCATCTACAATACTCTGTAATTATTATTATTGTATCTACATTCATAATTCATTGAAATAAAAATGTATTGGCATATGTAGTTTAATCTTGTAAAATGGAATATCAATCATTAACTAATAAAAATATTGAATCTCCTAAAGGGTCTGATTAATGTATAATCTAGATTAATTAAGTATTTTGAAAACTGAGTGAAATCGCCCCCCACCCCACGCCCAAAAAAAAAAAAAAAAGAAAGGGTCAATGTCAATATCTATCTTTAACTAATTTTAAAATGAACTATAAATATGTGGTACTTTTTGGGTTTTTTTTTTTTTTTTAACTGCACTAATATTTCACTCGTTGTAGGTGCATTCCACACACACACGTTATAATTTTATACGGACTACTAGTTATTTATATGTCTAATCAATACGTTTACCTTTAAACTTATCTTTAATTACCAAATATCCACATGTCTTCGGCTAGATGATACATATCAAACATTTTCTTTTAAGAGACGTTATAATACTCCATACTCTCCTTTCTTATGTTGCTTTTCGTACTTGATATTTGAAATACTTTAGCCTAATTGCTTCTTGTTCGCTAAGCTAGTGGCACTTCTCATCAATATTAATTTAGTGTTTCTCTAATTATATATAATCCCTAAATCCTAAATTATAAGCCAACAACAGCAAAGTGGAAGATGGATGTAGTGTCATAGAAAAAAATAATAATAAATTTTTATTTTCATTCTAATACAATAGTTTTCCTGCACTAATTTTCTCTTTTTTCCAAATATGCCAACTGAAGCAATGGCTGGCATATTATTCGAATGCACGTTAGTTAATTGCCTAATTTTGACTAGCAGTGTTGTTGCGGTGTTTCTAGTGCCCAAGATTTCAGCTTTAAAAAATAGCCGATAGTATAATACTTTTATTTGAGTGGTCCATAAATTAAACTCGGCTATAAATTAATCATTTGGGTTAGTTAATTTGTAGTCGTCCATTTATAGTAAATGACTACGACTTATAGTTAAAACCTTCTTTCTTCTTTCTTCACTCTACACAATATGATGGACCACAACATAAATAAATTAGTTAACATTACATTGTTATTCAAAATATAAGTCTATAAAAAATCACTTTCATAATTAAATATCAAAATTATGAAACATACTTTCTTTTAAATAAGCTTTTCCTGAATTTAACCTCTTGTCCACCAAACTAAAATGTCAGATTAAGAAAAGTCAAAACTACATGACTCAAAAGTAAAGAACTAAAGATGATATGATGACCTATTAAAAAATATGACCAAAGATAATTAAATTAGCAATGGAGATACACATACAATAAAGTAAGCGGCTTACTAATCGCTTTTCCCACAAAATGATTATGGATGGTATGCTTAGATTACAAGCTCATTTTTATTTTGCTATTTGGTGATTATTTTTCAATCAAATAAAATCGTAATTTCGAACCTCCATTAAAATTTTCTATTCAATTAAGAGAAAAAAGTAAATAAGTGATTGTTTTCATCAGTAATCACCTATTTATGCTCGTCATAGGATCAATCTTCTTTTCTCACTTTTTTATATCAAGTTAATTTATGTGATTGATTCATCGGCAGCCATTTACATCATGCGGCCTCTTCAATTAAATATAGAACAATCATGACGAATATTTCCATTTTTGTCCCCCATAGCTTGGGTCTTGACTCCGAGACGGCCCAGTTTGGTTATAGCCTCAATGAAGGCCCGATTAAAAGCCTTAGAATTTTTTGCCCAGATATTCACGATGGGCCTCGATCTGAAATCTGTGAAGAGAATCTGGTCCGAGCTGAAAAGGCCTTTTCCATGTCGAAGATTTTTATAATAGGCATTATCAAATTTTCTGGGAGTTGTGGGGTCCATGTCAACGGCTATTCTTGGGTCGACGCCTATTGGGCACAATGACTTCAAGTCACTCACATAAGTTTCATTGAGTGTGGGGTCTACTGGACTTTGAGGGGTAAAATTGTAAATTCGATGTGCAAACCGATCGCAGTGGGAGAAGCCAACGGTATGGGCAGCTAGAAATAGGCAAATGAACCGAAAATAATTGTCACTGCCATAGTACTATTATTGTGGCATTATTTGATTTAGAAAATGCTACTCATAAGTCAACTAGAAAAAAGTCTCATTTGTACAAAAGTTTTGTTCTATCCGCTGATCAAATAGAAAACAAACTCATTAAGTAAAACGAGTCCCGCAAATAATATTGGATTAGCCAACTATTAGTTTCATGATTGATATATGATTGAAGAAAAATAATACATACGGACTATATCTTAAAGCTTAGATATTCTTTAAATAAAAAATAAGGTATATGCATTTAGCAAAAGAAAATATAATAAGGTATAGATTTTTCTTTGTAAGCAGAGATTGAAGAAATTGAGTTAGTGGTATTTTTACCTGAAAGAGCAATCAAATCAACTTGGTTTAGACCAATGGAAGCAAAGAAGCGAGTGAGCTGATCTAAATTGAAGGTAGGCTTAGGGATCTTGCCGTCCACATTTGAAGCCCTTGATACCAGTCCATCTAATCTTCCCAACTCCACTTGATAATAAGGTCCTCCGGACTGTGTGCATAACGTCCACGGTTATTATGATTTCGTTTTCTGACTTAAATTTTAAAATTTTAGATATTGTATTTAAATTTACACTGTTACAATATAAAATCTTTATTTAAGGCTTAAAATTTGATTGATGCAAACATCAGAATAATCCTTTACCAATCAATATACCCAGTTTCTGCTACGAAGCATGGAGATTTCGAAATTCGGATTTTATTAAAAAAAATTAACTGTTTTTAAAAAACGAATTAATATTTTCGCAAAAGTTTAATTTCAAGTGATAGGATAAACTTAAACAAGATAAAGTATGTTCAAATTGGTCGGGGAAAAAACTATTAGAACATTGAAATCGTAACAAATTAATCGTTAAATGTATAAGACTTAATCAGTTTTTACAATAGCAATAGGGTACGAACCAAATCAATGACATCGCGAGTGGCAATGGTAAGAATGTCAGCACAAGAGACTTTGTTTTTGCAACTGGCCACTGCATCAACTGCTGCCTTAGCTTTTATAACGGTGTCGAATCCGTCTCCCGCCAATGATAAATTATCTTCGTGATCCTTCTCAGCTGTGTTCCCTTCTCTTGATGCTATCATAACCGAAGCATCACACCCCTACATATATATATATACACACACACATTTTCACAACAAAATTTTCTAAATTTAGTACTGATATATATACTCATTTGTTAAAATGATTTTTGTTACTATATAAACCTCGTTTATTTTTGTTTAAATTTTAAATTTTAATAATGTAATTAAATATACGTGGGCGTACATACCTCAACAAGACAATCGTGAAAGAAAAGACGGAGAGTTGCAGGTGTTGTAACAAAAGTCTGTTTCATTTTCGTTTTAACAACTTTTCGAACAATAGATTCAACATTCGGACACTCATTTGCATAGTAATTTGGCATAAGACTTGAGGTTCCCAAGCTTGGGAGAAGGATGAGGAACACACAAAACCTAAGTACTGCCCATGCGGAAACGGGTAATACCCGACCCGTTCCACGATCCATTCACACAATGGATATGATCTGTGCAAATGAATGAGACTTTTGTACAAGAAAATGTTTAGAAGTATACTTGCTAGTTCAACTAGTTGAACATTTGAGGAGAAGCCAAGGAGGAGTTTCAGACATTAGCCGGTTGGTGATGATGTGAATTTCTATATATGTGGAAGTAAGGGCTTTGGTTGCTGAAGATTGACTATGATCATTAAGATAATCGATATTCCCTCCGTTCTAAAACAAAAATTAATATTTCAAAAAATTATTTAATATTTTTGCAAAAATTTATGATTAAAATTCAATTAAATTTTGATTTGAAAATGATCAACATTACAAAATATATTAATATTCTAATAAAATAAACTCTTTATAATATTAAAATACTGTTAAATTATTGTCTTAGTTTGAATTTTAGAATTTTACAATCTTATACAGATAAAATGAAATGTTGCTATATTTTTAAAACAGAGAGAATATATTTGTTAATAAGTATTACCACTAGTATAACGATCGATTTGTACTAGACTTGACTTGAGTTAAGTATATGTTTTATTTTTATTTATTTTTTATTTGAAAATGACATCAGAATTTCAAATCTTGTATGTAACTCATAAAAAGAAAAGAAATAACAGTAAGAACATGGTACTTAAAACGTGATTTCTCTTTAATATCTTGGCTTGAGGTGAAAAATCAGAAATGAAAAATAATCCTATCCAAAGGTTTAGTCTAGCTTGAAGTCACAACCAGACACCAGTATCTCATTCGTTCTCATTCATCCCGAAATTAATATAAAATTTTAATTATAAATTCGTCCACCAGAAAAGGAGAAAGTACCAACTCCATCTACGAATTAATATAATAATAATAAAAGATAGTAATAAGTTAAGAAAATCAATAAATTTATGGTAAAATCCTTATACGATGTATATTAATATAATTTTTAGGGATCAAATTGTATAGTTCATTTGTTGATAGCTTGGAGGATTAAAAGCATGACTCTTACTTTCCAACTGGTTGTATTTACAGGAAAAATTATATTATTCTTAAAATTTTAAAAATTCGAATTGTTATTTGAATAAATTTCATATTTTTATTATCAACATAAATGTAAAGATCTTCTAGAAAGGTACCAAAATGTGGTATTACGAACGAGAAACGTAGTCAAAATTTAGTTGTCACGAAAACATCATGTTAATTTTTTATGTGCCTAACTAAAAGGAATTAGCCGTATTAAATCAAATATTTATCGAAGCAATTATCTGTCTTTTTCCAGCATGTGATAAATTGAATACTAATATTTTTGGAGAAATCAAAATCTCATAAAGTACTTGATGCGAGAAAACGTATTCTTTTACTGAAAATACCTTGCTTCAACTTAACTTTTTGTTCAAAAAGTTTTAAAATGTGAAGAACAACTAAATCACTAATACACTAATCATGACATACATCATTTATTATATCAACTTTGTATAGTTGTTAATATATTATTTTAAACTATTTATATTAATCTCTATATTAATTTATATGAGAGAATCGGAGAACTAAATGTTCAATTGGTATTATTGTTTAATTTCTATGATCAAATTTATTTATTTTCATGTAGATTTGACAATTTGAGTGGATTGTTTCAACGAAATCCGCTTTTTTGAATTATCAAATTCCTTAAACATATAAGGTATGTAATACAAAATTTAATTTGGAAAGAACTGGCATTCTAAGTATAAAAATAGAAAGGTATTTTAGAATACCTTATTTTCATCTCTCTCTCTTCTCTCTTACCAGCCCTCGAACTCTTGACCTCTGGCATCTCCTTAGAGAGCATACGAAAGGCCAACAAGCCATTAAGAGGGCTAGTGTTACATGATGCGTACAAAATTTATTATAACTACTTTCCTTCATTATTTAGATTATTTAATTAAAATAACTATTTATACAGTTTCATTTATTAACAAAATTATTTATGATTAACCAAATTACTCATATAAATAATATTCAAATACTGAATCTATCTTCTATATAACTTCAGCAAAACGGAAGAAACTCTTGAAAAAGTCAACTAAATAACTTATTTTTTGCCGTAAAGAATTCTTTCAAAAATCTCAAGTATGATCTTTTCGATTTTCACATTTTCATTCTCTATATATTTTAGAGTTACTCACACTAATATCTCTAAAATCTCTGTTATAGGAAATGAAAATGTTTAAGAACGAAAAACTATCTCTATACTAAAATCTCTAAAATAAGTTTTTATCTTCAGATTTAAACAGTAAATCACTAAATTGAGAAATTTATTGTCCAAGTCTCTCAATAAAAATATAATTTGTATAATAAAGATGCTGGTATAGTTAATAAAAAATAAAGATTCTGAAAGATATAAAAATATATAATTTAATATGTATAATAAATTATCTGTTAAGAGAATCTGGTCTTGAGTGCTCTTGATTCGGACGAGTGTTGATAGCAGACTCGTGTATTTTTCCAAATAATCAAGCTCAAGCTTGTATGCACGTGAAACAAGCTTTTCTTTTGTTCAACTCATCTTAAGCACTTGTCGGAGGAAACGAAACGCATGCATCTCTTCCTTCTACTTTCATTCTAAATGCGATTTGCTCTAGAATTTTTCTTAAATTATCCTTCGACAACTTTCAATTAATTTTACTTTTACCCTAAAACAAAATTCTAATAAAAAAGAAGAAAAGGAGAGAAGAATAACTTGCATCATGACCTTATATGGAGAGGTGTACGTACTCTTATTTTTATATAATCAACTATGGTTCACTTATTTCACAAAAAGAATCATATTTATATTTTGAATAGATATAAATATTAAATTATATGTTTGATTGAAATTTATATCTTTAAATAATATTTTTTTGGTTAAATTTGTTATAACTGTGAAAGAAATAATAGGATACGAAAACTGGTTATATTATTTACACTTGTTGTTGCATGTTGGGATGAATTAAGAAATTTGTACCGGTGTCAGCAATAAGTAGTAGTACTCCCCTCTCCTTTACAAAATATAAATACTGCTTCATTCTACAAAAGAGCAGATATTTAAGTTTTTTTACGGATATTAGTAATTATATTTTTAATTGATGATTATGTTAAGTTCCAAAGGAAAAAATATTAGAAGGGGGTTGAATAGTATTTTTTAAAATTTAGGTCTTATATATAAAATTTACAATTTAAAACACTTCTTATTTATTAAAGATCTTTATTATATTTTGAAAAAAATTAGCAGCAGAATTTATAACAAATAACCCCTTACCTTTTAAACGAATTGTTTGAAGCATCAATGTCAGTAAGTCTTTGCTAATAAAACTTAGCAGGGATAGAATATAGTAGAGATAAAGGAATAAGAAATATAAAAGATAAGCAATTAAGTAAAATAAGCATGAGAATTTTTATAGTGATTTGGTCAACCTACTACACTCTTCTTCTCTTTACTTGAGAAGACACTCATTAAGAATGTTCACACATAACAAAATACAGCAGGATACTTAATTCAAAAGTACAATAGGTTACTAAGATTAGATTGAGTCACATAGACTAAAAGAAGATAAAATATCTTGCTTACTATCTCTAAACAGTAAACTCTTTGTTTATCAAATTAGATAATACTTGTTCAGGCTTGAATGTTTGTGTCTTACTGAATTTCTAGAATGTCAGATATCACAGCAAATTTTTGGTAGTTCGATTGTCATAAATGAAATTATACTACTATCAAAATCTATATGTTGAGAATTTGAAATAGATCTGTTGGAGTTGTACTGTTTTGATAGTGACTTGTACTTTTATAGTTGTTCCTTGTTTGGTTAAAAAAGATAACAGTTATTTTTTCTTCTAGTGTTTTTTAAAAAACCTTCTAAAAGTTAACTAAACAAGACAAAAGGTAGAGACCTTTTCTAATATACTTACTGTATCAAATCTTACTTATTTCCATTATAAGTAAGACTGTCTTTGAAAGATCTTCGCAATTTCAGCATCCTTCCTGATTCATGAGTAGAACCTTTACTTGTAATTAAGATCATTGCTCAACTATAACAAAATATATCAGCTTAACAAGTTTGATATTTTTCTAAATTTTTTTACATCAATTAAACAAGGATTATATTAAATAATCAATTCTTATAAAAATAAAGTTAAAATTCTTTAAGTAAAAATAATATAAGTAGATGTGCATTAACAGATTACATGTTTAAATAATATTTTTTTTATAAAATTTGTCATAAATGTTTAATTAATAATAAGATAAGTTGTTGGTAATGAAAAAAAAATATAAATTTTATCCAAATGTTGTTCTGTTTTTTTTTAATCATTGTTAAATAATGTTATTTTTTTTAAATGAAAAAAGTATACATTTTGACTTTTTGAAAGTTTTAACATTTATATAATTTATGAAAGTTCATGATATAAAACAATGGTGTAATAAAAGTTGTTGTAAACAATAAAATTTATTGTCTTACACCTCCATTATGTAACATCGTTGAATAATAACAATGAAAATGTATGAATTATTTAACGGTATAATACATTAAAAAAAAAAAAAATCGACTTACACAATTTCTTTAGTGCTCTTCTGACCTAAACTAACGCGTTATATCTCTATCCTGTTTGAAATTGGATATTTAATGGGCTTTGGGTGGGCCTATTGCTACTATTTATGGACTATTTATGGATCTTCACACTACGGCGTGACTAAAAATTGATTTTCTTTTAATATCACAGCCCAAATCACAAGAATTCTACTTGTTGAAGAGACTCAAATATATGAATTTTAGGTCACAACAATAGGAGAGACTACTATCATAGATTATCACTCTTGGTCTTAGATCAATGACATCAACCCTTATTTTTACAAAAAGAATGCAACTTATTCGATTTTTTTTATATTTTCGTTATTTTAATATGTGGATATCATTTCTCATGGATTATAAACTACACACCGTAGTCATATCAAGAATTAAGGAGGTCACCACTCACCATTATCATGATAATAAGTAGTAACATATTAAATTGTTCAAATACAAACTTCATCCGATACCAAGAATAATATCTTATTGAAATTTGAAAGATCAACTAAAAGCATGCATCTTCCAAATTGATCAATTAACATGACATCGTTTAATTTTTCCGGAACATTTTCAGATATTATAACAATTGAAAACGATTTGCTATTCATTACAAGATTTAGATTTGAAAAACATTGTTTAAAACAAGTCGACTTTAAGTTCAAATATGGTTGAACTCGACTTTTTAAAAAACATAATTAGAAGAGAGCATCCAAGATGCAAACTTAAATTAAGCTAACTTTTAAAAAGAAAAGTTAATATTGTTCAGAGAAAATGGAAGATGAGCAGTCACTCACCTTATACCACATACAATCTTACTAAAATTATTTATCCTTTTATTTATTTATTTATTCTATCTCCCATATATTTACTTTCTCTCATAATCAATCATTTCTGTTTCTTACCAGTTTAATAAAATTGTGCATAGTGTAATTAAAGTGTGTGACTGCTCACCACCTTTGTTGTCATCACCTCTCCTGTTTTATCTATTATCAAAACAAAAGACAGATAAATAAATGCCTTGCCAAAAGTAACATCACATGTAATTATAAATCTTTAATAGAAAAGAGTTTGCTACCAATCTCAAGGCTCAACAATATTTAAAAAGTCTACGTCTAAATCTCGAAAGCACTAAAAAAACGTATAGAAATAGCAATATAATATTTGTCCTAAATATTTTGACCGAATGTCTTTTAATTTCTAGTTCTAATGGAATTTATTTTCACCTTATTTTAATTAGTTCCCGTCCAATTTTCGAAAGTGACTGTATCTGTATGACGAAAGCTCCTACCAGTTCCACCATTTAGGCCTTTAACTAAAAACCTAATCTCATCGTATTATTTTGTGGTTGATAAGGATGCCTAATGGATCCCATAATAACTAGATATATTCTTGTATTTTATATTTTATTATTTATCTATATTTTTTTCATCTATTTGTTGGTGGGTCCTACGAGAAAACCTGGAGGTGTAAGGATGTGTTCTCTACTACTACAACTGATTTTCGATCATCCTTTATTTTTCATCACTAATTAGTTAGCGACTTTGTAACTTACTTTGTATTATCTGTTCTGTTAAGTTCTTAAAGTTTTAATACGCTGCTACCAAAAAATGACATTGAATCATTCAAATTTGCTGAGTGATCATTCTCAAGCTTTTCCAGTGAACTGAATTTTAAAAAATTCACCTAAATGCCAATCTATTTCAGCATGCATGATTTGAACCACTATATATAAGAAAAAAATTAAAAACAAAAACATGATTGGGTACATGCTGGGAGAGCACACATCGGCGGACGCACATAAGCACACGAGGACGACCGCCCCACTCAACTCTAGAATTGTTATGTAATATATATATATAGACATTTTACATTATCTATTACTCCACCTCTCTACTACTCCACTTTCCCACCTCTCCACTTCTCCATCATTTCCTTCATCTTTTTTTGCCTATAAATAGAGGTATTGTAGAATGTAAATAACACACATTTTCAAGTAAAAATAATATTATTCTCTTTCTCTTTACTTCTGCTTTATATTATATCATCTCTCTTTTACTTTTGCTATATATTATAACACGTTATCAGCACGAGTTTGCTCGGGTCAAATTGCGATTGGATTTTATTCGAGTAGAAGTACAAGGTTTCTACAATCAGATTTTGTTTCGAGAAGAAAGAAATAGAATATGATTGGAGGCTCAAGAAAAGCTATGACAAATAGTAAAGATGAATGTTTAGTAGACAGTGGAACAACAAACTCTATACAAAAAAGTAAGAGATATTTTTCTCAATTGTCTCCTGCAGAGACACATGTTAATACAATATCTGGCATTAGTAATTTAATTGAAGGCTCTGGAAGAGCTTGTATTTTGTTACCTGAAGGAACAAAATTATTTATAAACGATGCATTATATTCAAGTAAATCCAGAAGAAATTTACTAAGCTTTAAGGATATTAGAAGGAATGGTTATCATCTTGAAACCATGACTGAAAATCATATTGAGTATCTTCATATAACATCTATTGAATATGGCCAGAAAATCATATTGGAAAAGTTGAAAGCTTTATCCTCTGGATTATATTGCACGAGCATAAGTCCAATAGAATCAAATATGGTCAGTAACCAGAAGTTACTTGACACAAAGACATTTATTCTGTGGCATGACAGGTTAGGTCATCCAGATAACACTATGATGAGAAAAATAATTGAAAGTGCAAATGGGCATCCCCTAAAGGACCTGAAGATCCTATTATCAAAAGATTTATCATGTGCAGCATATTCTCTTGGAAAATTAATAATTAGGCCATCTTCAAATAAAATTGAAAATGAATCTCCTTCATTTTTAGAAAGAATTCAAGGAGATATTTGTGGGCCTATTGTTCCTCCGTGTGGACCATTTAGATATTTTATGGTTTTAATTAATGCATCAACTCGATGGTCACATGTTTGTCTATTGGCAACAAGAAATGTGCATTTGTTAGGCTATTAGCACAAATTATCCAACTGAGAGCAAATTTTCCAGATTATCAAATTAAAAGCATTAGACTTGATAATGCAGGAGAGTTTACATCCCAATTTTTTAATGATTATTATATGTCGATTGAGATTATGGTAGAACATCCGGTGCCTCATGTACATACACAAAATGGTTTAGCAGAATCATTAATTAAGAGATTACAATTGATTGCTAGACCATTACTTATGAAAAGTAATCTACCATCTTCTGCATGGGGACATGCCATTTTACATGCTGCTGCACTTATTAGATTAAGACCAACTGCATATCATAAATTTTCTCCATTACAATTGGTCTCCGGAAGAGAACCAAACTTGTCTTATCTTAAAATTTTTGGTTGTGTTGTGTATGTTCCAATTTCTCCACCACAACGTACAAAAATGGGACCACAAAGAAGATTGGGAATTTATATTGGTTTTAACTCTCCATCAATTATTAAATATTTAGAACCAAAAACTGGAGATATTTTTACAGCACGTTTTGTTGACTGTCAATTTAATGAGACAATATTCCCAATCTTAGGGGGAGAAAAAGAAAAGCTAGAACAAGAAGTAAATTGGAATGCATCATCATTATCTTATCTTGATCCCCGAAGTGGTCAATGTGAACTAGAAGTTCAAAAGATTATACATTTGCAAAGAATAGCAAATGAATTACCAGATGCATTTGTGGATACAAAAAGGGTTACTAAATCACATGTACCAGCTTTAAATGCACCTGCTCGAATTGATGTAATCCCAGCAGAGGTTTCTATACAAAGAAAACGTGGAAGACCAATCGGTTCCAAAGATCGAAATCCACGAAAAAGGAAAGAGCAGAATAGAGCAGTTGGTGTAACCTCAGAAGAGGTTATCGATAAAACCCCAGAAGAGGTCGATGAAACCCCAGAAGAGGTTGATGAAGTTCCAGAAGAAACTCAGATACCTAATGATTATGAGATCTCAATAAATTATGTACAAAATAGTACAATATGGAACCGCAATGAAACAAGTGTTGATCAAATTTTTGCATATGCTATAGCAACTGATGTGCTAAATGAGAATGATTATGTGCCAAAAACTCTTGAAGAGTGTAGACATAGAAATGATTGGCCAAAATGGAAAGATGCCCTGAAGTCTGAATTAGATTCACTTGAAAAGCGCAATGTTTTTGGACCTGTAGTCCTTACTCCCAAAGATGTTAACCCTGTAGGTTACAAGTGGGTATTTGCAATAAAAGGAATGAGAAAAATGAGATTGTGAGATATAAAGCAAGGCTTGTAGCACAAGGCTTTACACAAATACCAAGAGTTGATTATGAATGAACGTATTCACCTGTAGTGGATGCAATAACTCTCAGATTCCTAATTAGTCTCACAATCACTAAAAAACTTCAAATGCGTCTCATGGATGTAGTCACAGCCTATTTATATGGATCACTTGATAATGCTATCTATATGAAAGTCCCTGAAGGACTAAAAATGCCTGAAGCATTTAAATCAAAACCTCGAGAAATGTTTTCTATAAAGTTACGGAGATCTTTATATGGACTAAAACAATCGGGTCGAATGTGGTACAATCGACTAAGTGAATATCTCATAAAAGTGGGATATAAATCAAATGAAATTAGTCCATGTGTTTTTATTAAAAGAACAATCTCGGCTTTTACAATTATTGCAGTATATGTTGATGATTTGAATATCATTGGGTCTCCTGAAGAGATCGAAAAGACTACAAATTTATTAAAGAAAGAATTTGAAATGAAAGATCTTGGTGTAACAAAATTATGTCTTGGCCTGCAGATCGAGCATTTGAATAATGGTATTTTTGTCTATCAATCAAATTACATCCAGAAGATGTTAAAACGTTTTAATATGGACAAAGCTCATCCTCTACGTACACCAATGGTTGTTCGATCACTTGATATAGAAAAGGATCCTTATCGTCCCCGAGAAAAGAATGAAGAAGGTCTTGGTCCAGAAGTACCATACTTAAGTGCAATTGGGGTTTTGATGTATCTTGCTAATAATACAAGACCTGATATTGCATTTTCTGTCAATGTATTGGCAAGATATAGCTTTGATCCAACACGTCGACATTGGAACGGAATTAAACATGTGTTTCGTTACCTTTGTGGGACAAGTGATATGAGACTATTTTACCAAAAGAATAAGGAATCCAAATTAGTTGGGTATGCAGATGCAGGGTATTTATCAGATCCACATAAAACTCGGTCACAATCTGGATATGTATTTACATATGGAGATACTGCAATTTCATGGCGATCAACAAAACATACACTGACAGCAACATCATCAAATCATGCCGAATTAATTGCTTTATATGATGCTGGACGAGAATGTGTATGGTTGAGATCAGTGATTCAACACATCCAGGAGAAATGTGGACTCGAGTCAATCAAAGGAAGCCCAACTGTGATATATGAAGACAATGCAGCATGTATTGCTCAAATCAAAGAAGGATATATTAAAGGTGACAGAACCAAACACATCTCACCAAAATTCTTCTCAACACATGATCTACAGAAGGATGGTTTGATAAATGTTTGTCAAATTAAGTCAAGTGATAATTTGACAGATCTATTTACAAAATCATTGCCGAGAAAAGTTTTTGAACAACTTATACAGAAGATTGGTATCCGTCGTTTCAGAGATATACATTAAAAATGAGGGGGAGTATAATACACGTTGTACTCTTTTTCCTTCACTAAGTTTTGTCCCACTGGGTTTTCTTAGTAAGGTTTTAATGAGGCAACATAACTGATCCAGAAGTATCAGTTAATTTGGTCCTGACGTACCTAATTTATAATTTGTCCAGCAGAACATATTAATTGTGTATAATACAAGGTAAAATGTCTAAGGGGGAGTGTTATGTAATATATATATATAGACATTTTACATTATCTACTACTACACCTCTCCACTACTCCACTTCCCCACCTCTCCACTTCTCCATCATTTCCTTCATCTTTTTTTGCCTATAAATAGAAGGATTGTAGAATGTAAATGACACACATTTTCAAGTAGAAATAATATTATTCTCTTTCTCTTTACTTCTGCTTTATATTATATCATCTCTCTTTTACTTTTGCTATATATTATAACAAGAATAACAATCAAATTAAAATATTGGTTATTATAAATCCTTATCTATCTATTTATAATACTTTATATATATCTTTAAGTAAAATAAAATTCAACTAAAAGACTTTCATTTAGTTCTGACTATTTTTGTCATTTAAAATTATACTATAACAAACTACAATTATAAATAATAAATTACAATTGATCTTTGAAAATAATAAAACAACATAATAGTATAATAAATAAAAATATTTGTTGTCCCATATGTTATATATTTTTACTCCTCCTATCTATAATTTTTGCATCTGCCAGTTGAGCACGCATACTTCTCGATATAGTGCGCTACAAGACTTGTACATAACTTCACGTCCACACACGCAAACAAAACACATATATCTTATATATCTATATAACATATAATTATAAAAATGAAAACCAAAATAACTGGCAGTTTCTTTTTTCTCCGAGGGTAGTGTTTTTTATTTTATTTTTATTCTTTTTCTGTAGAAAATAATATTGGAGTTATTTGAATAAAAATAATCTTCATAATTTTGCAAAGATAATAATCTTCATATTTTTTTATTATGAGTCCAATTTTTAGAACCATGCAGGTTGAAAACATTTTTGACAGTAAATTTTTACACGTTATCTAATTATAAAACTTATTCCATATATCATTTAAAAAAACTATGAAAATTTAAAAATTTACGGAGAGTGCGTGTCATCGGCAAGCGAGCTTCACGCACTCACGCTTAATTTACCCAAAACCCGATAATGGGTCAGAATTGTGATTAACAAATTCTACGGTACCCAATGTAATTAAACATAGGCAGATTCAAGATTCCGGCATTTGTCATTTGTCATCATCATTAAAGTCGTTATCCGAGATTAATTAAGTTAATAATCATAAGTAGTTAGTCGCTGTCATTTGTTTCAAAATGCTCCACCCGTGAATCGTGATATCGATCATGCCTGCCCAGAATAACAAATACTCAATCACCTGTTAACTAGTGGACCTAGACGGGGGACAGCGAACAATATTTAATTAATAGTACAATTGTTTCCTGTCATTTTTTATTTTTTATGATCAAAAAATATAAAACATATAATTATATATATTGTATATTATATATAAAATGTGAAGAGTACAAACATAATTTAACATATGACTGTATTCATCTAAACCAGTTATTTAAGATAATCATCATTGGAGATAACAATGATATAACACTCCATATTCATCTAAACTAGTTATTTAAGATAATCATCATTGGAGATAACAATGATATAACACTCCAGATGAACACATATCTGCTAATTTTCTCAAAAATCTTTTAAAATAATACAACTTATTAATTAAGTGATTATGTAGTATGACCACACAAAACAAATGCATACATGTTAAATAATACTCTCATATTACTGGTAATATAAGATGATCAATGAATATGACATGAAACAAACATGTTTTAATACTATTGTAGAGTTATAATTTTTCAAAACTAAACAAAAAACACGAATTATTTGAGAGACTTATCTTTTTTCTAATTCCTTAAATCAATACTATCATTTATTTCATATAACTTTTTTTAAATCGGGCAACAATATATTAAATTAATGTTAATTTAGTTAATTTTAATTGATATAATTATTATATTTTATCTTTTATAATAAAAATTTTTGTCCACAACATAATTTATAATTTTTAATGAGAATTTTTATAAATTAATTTTAAAATATTAATATGTTGTTGTTTAACTTAAAAAATATGAGATATCTCTAAAATTAAAATGAAGAGAGTAATCTTTTTTCTTTTTGCGATTTGTGCTTCACACTTCAAACAGGAAACGATATTATGAACTCATATGGCCAGGAATTGACAGAAACGATATTTAATACTCCATATATAACTACCGCTGATGTTAATAAAATACTCCGAAATATTTACATTTGACAGTAGTTCCTATTTTAATTATAACCAAGAACTAATATGATTAGTATAGCAAAAATTTTGTGTAAGATGTCTCTGTAATACTCTTTTACGTAAATTATATATGATAAATGTATGGATGTAAATTTTAAGAATAAGATTTATTCAAGAAACAACAGATAACGATATACAAATCCTTAAAAAACTAAAAGTAGTAAATATTGCATATTTATTGAATGTTGTAGCAGTAATATTCTTTTTTTTTTCTTTTTTAAATTCGTACTAAAGGAGGTGGGAGCAAATAAGCAGTGCAAGCCCATGGGTGAGGCTTCTGAGCAGGGCCAAGGGTGGACCCACAACCCCATAGTTGTGCAGCTTATTCCACCGGCAAAGCGTGCTTCACGTCTCTCTCCATATTCTCTTCCTTACCTGCCTCCCTGTCCGCCTTATAATAATTTTCTCAAATTCATCGCTCCACACTCCGAGTGTACAACACGGACATGTACTGCGTACATATCTGTATATAAAATATATCATCAGACTTATCCTTGCACTATTTATATTGCAATCCACTGGTCCCACAAACACGAGGCCAAACTTTCTTTTCTTTTTTTTAGTCAGAAACCACTTCTACACACACTTCTAGTAAGATTTTTATTAGCAATAAAGATTTGAAAATTAAACTTTTCATAAACGAATAAGTTATGGTCAGAGATGAAACGACTCTTCTAAAACAAACAATGTATATGATAATAAAAAAGGTTAAGAAGTTCACTAGACATTTGAAATTAAGTTATCTCTAATTTCATAAGAATTAAGTATTAAGTCATCTCACTTCCTTATCTGTAATAAAATGACTTTATTATAATGGATGTTCATTTAAAAAGTACTATTTCCCCTGTATCTCTCATTCAAAATAGATCATAAATAAAATTCACCTATACATTTTCATTTTATATAATCTACATAAAGTCATACTGTATTTACGTTCTAGGGGTTCTTGTCTTATTCCTCTGTTAATATATATATATATATATATATATATATATATGTATATATATATGTATATATGTTTTAACACATGTGACATCCTTATTTAGTTATTTGTTTATAGATACTATAACCGGAGTCGCGGAGAAGATATGGAGTTCAACTTTGTTTTATTTCCAATTTTTGATTTAATCTAAATCCGAATTTTAAATGTATGATATTAGTTGTTTCACGATCCATTTATAAATAATAAATATATAATAATGTTACAGTACATGGAATCAAATCCATCTGATCTCCCCGGATTAATAAATCTTGGTTCATGCATGTATCTTTCTCATCTTATCTGTCTGCATATATAGCCACAATATACAAAACATAGCGAAGACAAAAACAATTATTCAATTCCAACTCTTCTGCCAAAATAATACACCTCCGGCACATGTACAACGCAACAATATACTTCCTCTGTATTTGTTAATCCATTAGTATTGTTAACTTATTCATTTTATAACAAAAATATTACATTTAATTTAAATTTTCTCGAGTTTCATCTTTCATGCCATAATTGTTGTTATGGTAAGTATTTTATGAAAACATATATCTTTTACTTAAAATTCTAACAAACTTATTTTATCAATACATTTTAATTAAAAAAAATTTAAATTTTACTATAAATAAATTCAAATGAGATTTTCCTTTCTAAATGTAGGAGGTGTCATTTCTTTTATTTAATTTTGACACAGCGGAGTAGTGATGTTTAGATTTAACGTTTTAAACGACGTGAATAAAAGTTCTTGAAAAAATCAAGAGAGAAGATCTCGAAAACAATATAATTAGTATTGATAGTTGTGAAAGATATGAATTACAAATAACTCATGAGGAGTATTTATACTAATCATAACATTTTTCCATTCCTATTAGATATCTGAAATAATTCATAAGACTAATTAAGAAGCTTCCTAAACAATTAAGGAAAAGGAAAATAACAATATAAGAAATTCTAAATCAACTCAACTATAATATTTAGAATCCTAAAAGGAATCAACTTATATTGCCCCCTGCATCGGTCTCTCCCTCTTGAAAACAACTCGACCTCGAGTTATAATTTGGATACTTCAAAGAAATAGGAGGAAAATACACCATTAAATCTGAAACATTAAAAGTAGAAGAGATTCTCATGTCTTTCGGAAGATTCAAAACATAAGCATTATCATTCAACACCTGAAAAATCTTGAAAGGCCCATACTTTCGTTGTTTTAACTTGTGATGCTTGTCCGGGGGAACCTCTCACACCGCAAGAACACCATAACTTCATCACCAACAGAAAATACATTGGCTCACCGATGAGAATTCACTGCCAACTTATATTTCGTATTAGATTGCTCCAATTTGCCACGAACCTCCTCAATGACATCTCACACTTACTTTGCCATAAAAGAAACTACTACACTTGAACCTTGTACCTTGGGCAAAGGCACTAAGTATAACACATGATTAGGAACTTTATGGTATACAAAAGCAAAAGGAGACATACCTGTAGAATTATTGACAACACCATTGAGGGAGAATTTTGCTCGACTAAGGAATAAGTCTCATTTCCTTGGATGATCACTACAAAGGTTGCGCACAACATTTCCAAGAGTCCAATTAACTACCTCCATTTGACCATCCATTTGTGGATGCGCCGTAGAACTATACTTCAAGTTTGTATGAAAACACCGCTATAAAATAGTCCAAATGGAAGCTAGAAACTTAGAATCTATGTCAGAGACAATAGAAGATGGAATATCATGTAAACGTACCACCTCTTGAAAAAACAACTTAGTCACATGAACTGCATCAAAGGTCTTTCTACATGGGATGAAGTGAACCATCTTTGAAAATCTATCCACCACCACAAAAATTGAATCATACCCCTTTTAAGTACTTGGAAGACCAAGAACAAAATTCATGCTCACATCTTCCCATATGTTCTTTATCGCAGGCAAATGCATATACAATCCTGTGTTTTGTACATGACCCTTACTAACTTGACAGATTGCATAAATTCTCACAATACTTTCCATATCTCAAAATATCTTTGGCCAATAGTACCTTTCGTGCATACTAGAAAAAGTCTTATTTCTTCCCATGTGAGCACTAAGACCTCCACCATGGATCTCACGAATAAGGTGTTCACGCAAAGAGATTTTTGGAATACATAAACAATTTCCTTTGAACAAATAACCATCAGTCAATTGGAAATCATCATGAATACTATGTCATTGAAATTTTCCCCAACTTCAACAAAGTCATCATCCTTAAGATACAACTCCTTTAAATGATCAAACCTCACAATTTTTGTATGAAGAATAACTAACAAACTAGCTCTTTGACTAAGCACATCCTCCACTTTATTAGAAATAACATACTTATGTTTGATAACAAAAGTGAATTGTTTCAAATAAAAAGCCCAACGTGCATGTAACTTATTAATGTGCTTTTGAGTTTTGAAATATCTCAAGAACTGATGATCTATATAGAGAACAAACTCTTGATAAATCAAACAAGACTCCCATAACTTCAAAGTACGAAACACCACATACAAATCTTATTGACCACTTTTGCCTTGCTTCATTCAAATTTTCACTAAAATAAGATATTGGTTTGCCCTCTTGAGAAAGAACACCACCAATATCCACTCCACCTCAAATACCTTGGCAAAGTTAGGCAATGTTAGCACATGTACAGTAGTTAACTTCTCTTTAAGATCTTCGAAAGCCTCTGGTGCAGCCTCAGTCCAATGAAACTTAGTCCATTTCATGCATTCAGCCACCGGTGCCATGATAGAACTGAAGTTACGAATGAACATCTGATAGAATCCTGCAAGACCATGAAAACTCCTAACTTCCAAAATTGATGAAGGAGTAGGCCATTCTCGAATTCTTTACACCTTAATTTCATCCACTTGAATCCCTTCGACACTTACAATGAACCCCAAGTACAAGAGTCGATCCTCCAAAAAAGTACACTTCTTCAAATTAATGTACAACTTGTTCTCACGGAATGCTTCAAAAACTTGCTTCAAATGATCCATGTGCTCCTCCAAGCTAGTGATGTAAATTAATATGTCATCAAAATAAACCACCACAAATTTATCAAGGAATGGTTTTAACACTTGATTCATGAGTTGTATAAAAATACTAGGATCATTAGATAGTCCAAATGACATGTCTAGCCATTTATACAGTCCATCCTTCGTCTTGAATGCAGTTTTTCACTCATCCCTGGTCTAATATGTATTTGATGGTACTCACTTCTCAAGTCAATCTTTGTAAAAATCACAACACCACTCAAACGGTCAAGCATATCATCAATGCGAAGTATAGGAAATCTATATTGAATTGTAATCTTATTGATGGCTCGACTGTCTACACATATCCTCCAAGAACCATCTTTTTTTTGGTGTCAAGAGTGCAAGAACTGCACAAGGACTCATGCTATCTTGAATGTGACCCCTTCTTGAGAAGCTCCATAACTTGTTCCATCAAGATGTCATTCTCTTTAATATTCATCCTATAATGTGGCAGATTAGGAAGACTTGCTCTAGACATAAGATCAATATGATGCTAAATGTTTCTCATAAGTGGCAATTCTGTAGGCTCTCTAATCAAATCCTTGTACTCAGCAAGTAATGACTCTAAGGCTTTAGGAATTTCCTTTTCAGCCATCAAGACTTCACCCTTTAGCACCATACCAAGAATCTCCTTAGACTCCATTACATCAGCTAGAAACTCAGCTCTCTTTGCAACATTGAACAAGGTCTTCGATGTAGATGAAGTAGATGTAATACAAGTAAAACAACTATTAGGCAAATCACCTCTAGGAACTGCTACAATCTTCTTCTTTTCCCACTTGAACACCACAATATTTCATTGGCCTATATGAGTAACATCAATATCATGTTGCTATGGATGCCCCAACAATACATGATATGTGTCCATGTCAACCACATCACACATCACTTTATCCCGGTAATGCTTCACAATAAAGATTGGTACCTCACACACTTCTGTCACCTAAATAACCGATCCTTTCTTGATCCATCCAATTTGATAAGGCTTTGGATGTAATGATGTAGGTAATTACAATTTCTCCACCATGACCTTTGAAATAATGTTCTCACAACTCTCACTATCAATGATCAAAGAACATACCATACAGTTAATGGAATATTGTGAATAGAAAATTTGATGTTTTTGACTTGGCTCTTCTTACTTAAGTGACAAAAACTACTTACGAACCACCAAAGTGAAATGACTTCATTCTTCATAAGCAATTTCAACACCATCCGAATTGGATTCATCATTGCTAGGAGTAACTTCTCTTTCATCCTCATCAAGCTCTTGTATCATCAAAGCACACTTTCCTTAGTTTTTCCTTACCGGACTAGGATTTGAAGATTGATTTGATTTATGTCCAACCTCCCCACATCTAAAGCACTTGTCTCAGATAGGTTTTGCATAAGGGTTATTACCTCTATTACCACCGTCCTTGATTGTCTTAGGTTGAACCACAATTTTCTTGTCATTAGTTCCTCAAACATCACACCTCTCCCCATTGCCACCAACCTTCGGACCTCCTAATATCTTGTTAGAACTTGTATAAGAGCGAGTAGGCACTTGTAACTTCCCTTTATTTAACATTCCACCTTTAGTGCTAGTTGATGAGCTTTAACTACTGAATAAACTGGATATAAACCAATTTGTGCTTTAATGTCGGATTCAAGACCATCCATGTACCTCAACACAACACTTGGATTGCATAAGTCTTGCAATCTCAAGAATTCTTCCGTATAAGCTTTCACTATTCTCAGTCTTTGACTACAATGATTGAATTGAGATAACAAGGTTTGTTATAGTCTGGCGAAAAAAATTTGAGGCAAACCTTTTATCTCATCTTCTCACATGAACCAACGGGTTGTTTGCCCTTCCTCCTTCTACCTTATTGTACTTGTCTCCAACAAAAAGACGTTCCACCTTTAAGCTTGTAGGCAACAACACTGACCTTCATATAATCAAGGACTTGAGTCAATTCAAAGAAGTTGTCAACCTCTTACAGCCAATCCAAGAAACCCTCGATCTCAAACGTTCCATGAAAAATGGGGATCTCCACCTTAATTTTATATTTAGGTTCATGATAGACATAACCCTCATGGAACTATTGTCTATTTCATGCTTAATACCTTCCACGATTGTTACCTTTTCCTCTACCCCTTCCACACCCTTGAGGGGGTAGACGCTCACCATACCCTTTATAGGCTTCATCCTCTCGTCAATCTTCATCTTCCTCGTTGTCATTGTTGATGTGCATTGTCGGAAGACGCCTCAAGATCTCCTCCAAATTCGCATGTACTTGTGTAACTTGTTTCAATTGATTGAAATCTTCTTTGGAAACAAAGTTTTCACCTTGTTGCTAGGCCATGATCACATATACAATTATCCAAGCTTTAATACCAATTGACGCAACAAAATAGTGATGCGTGGATAAAAATTTTTAAAATTAAGAGAGAATGTGTTCTCCAAAACAATATAATTAGTAGTGATAATTGTGAAAGAGATGTATTATAAATAACTCATGAGGGGTATTTATATTAGTCATAACCTCTTCATATTCCTATTAGATATCTGAAATAATTCATAATACTAATTAAGAAACTTCCTAAATAATTAAGGGAAAAAAAATAACAAGATAAGAATGTTTAGAATTCTAAAAAAAATCAACTTATATTGTCCCTGCATCAAATTTCTTTAATAATTCAATACTCAAATAAAATATGTGAGATGGATGGTTTTGTTTAAAGTCTAAACAGTGCACACACATGGTCATTTATGGCCATAAATAACATTTACAAGTCAACGTACATGGATCATGGATGACGATGATAACTTCAATATGAAAGGAAGGTCGGATTTTGAGACACTAATATAATTGAATTTGGACATAATTAATCGAAATTAGGCGAAAGTTATTCATGTTTAAATGCCACACAGCAAAATATAGTCCAAGACCTAGACAAAAAATTAATTAAATAAAAAAAAACTAAAAACTGAAGAAAAATAATTCGAATAATGTATGTATAAAAGTGAACGAATTAACCAAAACCTTGGATGATGGATCTTATAATTCTTTTCCTAGCTCTCGACTTCTCTTTGCAGATAACTAAATCTCTAAAATCTAAATATGTTGAGATTTAAGATTTTGTTAATGGATGAGTACTTGAAAAAATCTAATAGGTAGATCCGATGATTTTGGGACTAATTTAAGGTACGGTCTAGATATATTTGTCAGCAGCTGATGCCACCTTTAGTCTTTTCAGTCCCCCTTCTTGATGTATACATGTACATGAGTATATGTATGCTGAGACTCACACACACTCATATATATAAATATGTATGTATATTCGTATATCATATATTTAATTATATAAATGCAAAGTATGATTATGTATTACTGAGACAACTGTTCAACATATTATATTTTTCTGGTGCATGTGATTCACTTTGGCAGATTAATTAATTAAGCTGTTATTTTGATGATTAATTGTCTTGGTTCCCTCTGATCCACATCTCTGTGTGTGTGTATAGATATACACAAACACACACATATATCACTAATCACTTTAGTTTTTTCCCTACAAAACTGTACTGCATATGCAAGCCATAACAACATACATAATAACTAAGAGAGAGAGAGAGAGAGGAGTATTATACTATTGTACGTGGTAGAGTTATATGATGAGGAATAAAAAAACAAAAATAAGGGTGCACTGCTGGAGTTTATGTGATGCATCTCTTTCACAAAACTAGAACCACATTGGCTGTGGGGCACTGGGATTTGTTTGGTATGACTCAAACCCAAAAAATGCAGACATTAATAAATAAATAGTGCTTTGATTTTTGTGCAAAAAAAGAGAATCTTAAATTCTTCTATATATATCAATATGTACAAACACAATACACACCTTTATTCTATATATATAATTATCTTGAGCATTATTATATAGTCAGAGGGGAATGTGGGAAGAGGAAGGTGCTGGTGCTGCTCTATATACATAGAAAGCTGTGGTTGAAGTTTGGTTCCAAGTTACCATCTATTTCACAACCCTCTTCTCTCTCTCTCTCTCTCTCTCTCTCATCATCCATCTTCTCTTCTTCATCTCAATTTAAGGATTGTCTTAGTAAATTTCTCCAGCACTGCTCAAAAATATACATAAGTTGATCGATCAGGCTCTTCAGGTCAGAAAATTCTCTTTTGATTTATTTCCATGTTTTATGCCCTCTATGTGTGTGTGTGACATGATCTTTCTTTTGAAAAATAACAGTTCTTAATTTAGCTGATCAAACTCAGAACAAGTACTTAATTATGTGTATATCTATACACACACACACTAGTACGTCTAGCAACTGGCCTTCTTCATTCAATTCATTTTTTATTTTTTATTTTCTTGCTTCTTTAGCTGTAATAGGCTTTTTGTTTAATTTTTCTTGCAAGATAGAACTAATTACTTTCACTTTTTTTTTGTTCGATCGATGCTGGAATAGTACTCAAAAAGTCAGTATAAGTTTTTAAAATTTTAAATTCAAACACATATATTATTGATATTTATATACTTGATAGAAATATGTGCGCATATATATATGATCGACACTGTGGATCGAGGAATTCAATTGTATGATTCATTTGCTGGGTAATTAATTTTAGAAACAATTTAGTATTACTCCGGTCAGTATGGTTGGGAATAAAATGGAGGAAGAAGAAGGAGTAGGAGGAGGAAATGATTTCGTTTTATATGGTACAGATATTCATACGGAGCTAGTCTAATATAAGTGCGCATGCATTTAGAAAGAAGAACGGCCACACGAAAAAAAAATCTCTGTGCTTGCTTGCTTACGTTATCCACGAGTTTAACGTGCTACCCAAAATGATAGACAATGTTTTCACCATCTATCTATCTATCTTTTAATTCAACACTAATACCACTGCACCTTGATCTAAGATTTCGGTTTCAATCTCTACAAATGTTTTTTAAAAAAAAATAGAAAAACAAAAAGATCTGATCAAAGTGCGGTATAGATTAATTAATGACCAAAATAAATGATAAAAATGAAGCGTATTTGTATAGATCATTTTGTTTCGACTTAAATTTTAAAAATTATAAATTCCGACAGTATAACACTACAAGAATCTAAAATTTTAAAGTCGAAACAAACGAAATTATGATAACTTAATTCTGCTGGTGGTAAACTACTATTTGTGTGTATGCAATTAATGGGTGTTTTTGGAGATACTTGTATTTGATATGGAATTGAAATTATTCTTGTGGACCGTACCAATTTATGACAGACTTGCAACAAATAGTTTTCTCAGTATCTTTCAACTTCTTGATATATGAATGCTTTTATTTTTCTCTATTTTGTCTTGTATATGTAGTTATATAATTGTTTTCCCAATTTCCTTCATCTACAGAAACAGGTATTTCATAATATATGAACTGAAGAAATGGAGAAATTTCTGAATCCATATGATAAAGAATACATGAAGATGGCAATGTTAAAACACGAAGAAATGTTCAGAGAGCAGGTATGTCTTTGATGTTTTTCCTCTCTCTCATCTTTAAAAAAATAAAATAATAATAATAACTAAAGTATTGATCAATGTAAATGTCATATGATTCTCTACTAATGGCAGGTTTATGAACTTCATCGCGTATATCAGATCCAAAAGTTGCTTATGAAGAACATCTCAACTACCACTAAAAAAGTACAAAACAGTTCGAGTTTTGATCATCACATTAACTACTCCCACGAAATCAATATAATGCATCAAAAGCCTCTCCAGAAACTACAATTTGCTGATCAAAACGACACGCAAATCGATGCAACCGGTGGCCTAGACATGGAAGATGATGATGAAGGTGCAAATATTGAGCTGACATTAGGCCCCTCGAGTTATCACCGGAGAATCCAAAAAGCCGAGACACCTCGTACATCAGATTCTGGACTAAGTTTTTCTTCTTCTTCCACTGGCTCTAGCCGCCGTATCAAGAGGACTAATTCTGGGATTCCCAGAAAAATTACAGATACAAGTAATAAAGACGAATCAATCGCGCAAAAATGGGGAATTGTTGAAGTACCTGAGAAATCTAGTCCAAGTTTTTTGAACGGAAGAAGAAGAAGAAACAATTCTGATAAAGAAGAACAAATGATACAAGATAGACTACAGCAATCCCCTTGGTTATTCCAAGTTCTGAGCCTGAATATGACTTGAATATAAGGCTTTAAGGCCACTTGGTATGATGAGACTTTTTAGACTTTTTTCATCTATGAATGCGGGTAATTTAATCTCATATATTGTTGTGGAACTTTAGGATAATCATGGGTTTCAAAGTCTTGTGTGAAGATTTTTATATATGTATGTTTCCCTGGCTTTTGGAAACCCGTAACATTCCCAAGCTATGTTTCACTGAACTTTTTCATGATCTATGATTTAAATTTCAGTCATTTCCATTTTTTTCGGTTACATACAATCACAACCTAAAAATTTATAATGTCACCACCTAAAAATTCATACACACATTCATCAACTAACTCGCAAAACTTTTTCTTTAGCTTGCAAGATATAAAATTCTGACTTCCTCACTTTTTAAAATGCAAGATTCTTTCATTAGTCTGCAAGATATGAAACACTAACTTCTTCACTTTTTCATTAGTCTGCAAGATATAAAACTCTGACTTCCTCATTTTTTAGAATGCAAGGTTTTTTCATTAGTCTGCAAGATATGAAACACTGACTTCTTCACTTTTTAAAAGAGATAGCCGATAACGAGTGAGATCAATGGCCAAGTCTTAGCCATTCCATATTCCATGATTTCAAATTGAGTTAGAAAAATAGACTATATACTTACCTAAATAATTGGTGTATTATTCGGAAACAGATGGGAGTTTAATATCTTAATGTTTCTACTTAGCTATCCTATTATCAATAAGTCCAAGTGGGGAGAACCCGATCTCAATCTTAATTTAAGTCGAAAGGTCCAAGTGGGGAGAACCCTGATCTCAATCTTAATTTAAGTCGAAAGATCATATATATATATATATATATATGTATTTGTATATAGTAGATGACTCAAAGCTTCCCATTTTCTTTGATGGTTATAATTTGTCACCAACCGATTTAATAAATTTATAATTTGATTATATGCTTGTCTGCCACCAAATTAACATTAGATACCGGTTCCGAATAAACTGAAGTAGTTGTTGTAAAGAATATTAGTACCAAAAGTTGTCCTAAATGCCCTTGTAGTTGAAAATGCTTATGAAACATCTGTTTTAGGTTGTATCATGATTTAGCTAGCTTCGAGGATTAAATATACACACTTTTACTTGTTTTTCTTGCTTTCTTGAAGCTGTTCGTTCAAATAAAGATACAGATTAGACCCCACATGAAGACTCTTATTATCTGGAACTGCACTTACAGTTCTCAGAAATATTCTTTTAACTTGAGATATAGTACTAGATTTTATTTTTTATTTTACTAAAAGAGTAATCTCATATATACAATTATGTTTCTTTACAAGCTTAAGTGATTATAAGGAGAGAATATTATCAGGAAAACAAAGTAGATGCGTTAGTAGCTAAGGGAATTTTCCAATAAATTAGTCAATAGAATTAACAAAATTTTTGTTTATTAACTTTATTAAAAATGAATAATCGTGAAATTCCTTCTTTTTTTTTTAAGAAAATGTATGAAATTAATCAAAACGTAAGAAAAATCACACAACCTTTTATTACTATTACCTATTTTGAAAATAAGAAGAATTTTTCATATCCTTATGAATCAGCCAATACTATATTATTTTTTATACTTGTATTAGTTCTATTTACTTTGTTCATTGGGTTCTTAGGAATTCCTTTCAATCAAGATCAAGAATAATCATCAAGTAAAACCAGTTAAGAGACAATATTCTGCCGTTTTCTGTTTTTTTGACCTTCTGGATTGCCAAGAACACGAAAATTTTAGGAATAATAACCCACTTTCTCTCACATTTGTGTTCCTTAATTTTATTCTCATCAAGAAAGCTGGAAATGTACTTATTTTGGATTGGAACATTTTTAGTAATATTCCTTTTTCACCAATTTCCAAACCATGAGAATCATGTCCTTAATGCTGAAGAAAATACAACAAAATTCATCATGAGGTTCTATGTACAACCAGCCTTTGGATATTATAAATACAGAAAACAGAAAGGAAAAAATGTTTCGGAATATCACCCCCCAAAAAAAAAAAAAAAAAAAAAACCCAGATGATAGAACCAAAAATGAAATTCATATAGTAGCTGCTAGTTATATGAAGAATATATGTGGATTTTTTACTAATTACAACCAGAGTTGGGATAAAAATCAGAATCTCAAGAAATGGAGTGCCTCCGGTCTTTGGGAGGTTTGTTCCGGCCTCTGGTAGGTGCGGCCCCATCAGAGTGCACAAATGGATTAAGCCGCCCAAGCTTTTTGGAAACTGAATTAATGATTGATTTTCGCGGCAAAGGAGGCTTACCAGCAGTAGGGGTGAGTTTTAATGGACTGTTTGGCAATGATTTATCTGTTGTTTTATCCATTTCTTTCAACTGCATTTTCATTTTCGCCAACTCAAGTTTCAGGTCCTGATTTTCTTTCTTTAACTTTGAGAGTTCATCGGATACTGGATGGATATCCGTGGAGAAAACTTTTTGTTTTGAAGTAATAACAGGGGATTCTGCACTGCAGTGACTGCCATCCATGACATCGCGAAGGCGCTGTTGCTCATGGTAAAGCACTTGCACAACTGTTTGAACCGGAAGCCGATCATTTTGAGCTGCGTGAGCACAGGCCTCGCGTGATAGCTTCTGACAGTCCATCACACTGCACACTTTCTTCCTCTCCATGTCACTTAATATAGGATGAGCCTGTTACAAAACATATTATGTTTGATGCATTTTGTGAATAAGACTAACTTCACTGTGATACGTGCTATAAAAAATAAAAATATTCGAGGATCAGATAAATAGTACAGTGACATCCATACTACTGTCTGAGTTCAAGGGGTCCAACAAAAGAAAATAAGAACATTCACAAATAGAATGGTACCTTCAAATATATGTCTATGGCTCGATACATACCATCCTCTGTTGCTCTTGATTGTTCAGGCATACTTTCAGCAAGACTGATAAACTTGGAAACACTTAAATTACGGTCAGAAGCTATTTCAGCAAGGTAACTTTCCATTAACTTCCCAACGCGTTCCATGTCACCAAGAGGAGGTGAAAGATGGACTTCTTCTGCATTGTAGCCTACGCGAGATCCTTCTTCAAACTCGAGGTAATTCATCATAATCCGCTGCACGGTGTCAACATCAAATAACGTGTCACCAGTTAGGATGAATGATGGAATCAACAAGTCATCTAAAACTGCCTGTCCAAGTTGCATGCCCATTCTCTTCTCCAGGTCCAGCCTACAGGCTACTGTTGTCTCGAGATATATTGCAGCTCGAAGCAGCATTGACAAGAAGCTAACAGACATTGCATTGTTCTCTCTTGGCAGAAGACTAACTATTGTTTCTAAAATAACTCTCTTCTCATACTCTTGTTTTGGCTCAATTTTTTTCCTTCCTTTCCCAAACATTTCCTGCAATGTGAAATAGAAAATTTGAGGATATCATCCAGACCATCTGATTAAAAATATTTACTAATGCTTTGTTGGGCAACCCAACACCAAGCTTTGAATTGCAAACTAATAGAGAACTTTAGAATTGCACATAATTGATACACAGTTGATTTTAGCTCTAAATTGCAATTCTAAGGCTTAGAATTGTGCTGCCAAAGAAGCATAAATGGGACGAGATCTCACCAAACCTCGAAGTGATTTTTGGGCGTATAGCATTAGTATTGGACCAAGAGCATATGGTTTAAACCCCCTGGCCATCATTGCAATCAGAACCCTTTGGAACATATCAATTCTGAGAATAGTCAAATCTTCAGCCCACCATTCATCTATAGGCTTTGAGTGAGACGAAGAAGTGTATACACCATTCAAGCCATTCTCTTCCTTCCCTAGCTTACTAAATTGGCTTTCTTTGGAGGCTAACAATGCTATTGAGTCTATGCATCTGTTCACAAGTTTCACATTCTCGGCTACAGGTAGGAGTTCCTCTGTCGAATGCAAAATGGATATGGCCCCTCTTAGACTTTTTAGTGCCACTTCATTCAAATAGGCCTCAGTTCTTCCCACAAGGTTTCCAGTTGCATAGTCCTCTGACATCTCAAGATACTCAGCTACACATCTGATCATGGCTATATTTTCTGTCCCTATGTCGAAGTTAATTCCATAACAAAATTTAGCCGCAAGTTCAAATGCTTCTGCTCCCCCGGGAACATCCGGGATTTGAATATCAGATAGATCAGCGTTGGCAGATTCTGACACCAACTTTCTTATGAATCCACATTTTGTAACTAAAGGAAACTGCATAGTATGAAATATTTGTATAAGAAATAAAAATTTAAAAGAAACAACAGAAACAGAAACTTTGCTTGTACAATCTTTGGATAAAAAGATATGAAAATAATAAATTTAAGTTACTGGAGTTAGCAAAGATTGTAATCAACCTTGTGCAATGAAAAGGAAACACCCCCAGCCAGAACCTTCACATCACTTGGGATCTCTTGGGAACAAATCCTGTCCAAATATTTCAAACTTATGACATTTATCTATCATCTGTTTATCTTTTCTAGTCAATTAAACCTAGTGGGGGTAAAGAATTCGATGAAATAACTGAAGTAAAGCAAAGAAAATAAAGAAGCAAACCATTCACTGGTCCTCTTCATAGCATCTGAAAGAAGCTCCTTCTTATTAAACATGTTAACATTTGTGGGTACTGCTGGTTTAGTAGCCTTCTGATCAAGGTCCATAACAGTAGTGTTTGGAGATTCTTTAACATGTTCATGTAAACATTATCTTATTGATGAGTGATGAAGCAAAAGCCACTGTGTGCATCATCTACTTGCTACCTTCTGTTCTTTCTTTATGTCTTCCACTTTCCGACGTATAAGACACTAGGACTGCTGACAAATCAGTGGCATTAAAGATAGAAGCACAAGATTGTAAAAATTTACTATCCTTTAATTTGTGTTCACAAACAAACACTACCCTTGGGAAGATTTATAGATTATATACCCCTTTTTTCAAGAAAAGGAGGATGTGAAAAAATAGGATATCTTTTGGAATGTAATATAGTAGTTTTGTAAATGGCAATGCAAAGCGGGGGGAGGGGGAGGGGGGCATGTAGAAGGATAAAGATGTCGTTTAATGTGTGTGGTGCAGAGTATAGGGAGTTCTGTTGATGATACAGCCAAATGAAAGAAAATAAATTTCAATCCAGCAAGTATTTTCATCCACAAAGATTGCTCATCTAATCCTACTTTGGACTCTTCTTGCACAATATGCTGTAATTAAACATTTCAAAACTCAGTATGTTGACAATCAATAATAGCAACATGAATTGTATTCTATTTATTTTATTTTTTCAAATTTAATTTTTATATTACAATTGTATTGTGAAACTTTTTGCAACTACTGTATAAACTTTATCAACTTGATATAAGCCGACTCAAGTTAATTATGTTATTCTAAATTTTCTTTAACACCGACAATAAGAAAAATTATCTGATATAGAAGGTGGGGTCCATTTAATTTGATGTGGAAGCTATATTTCAATATTTGAAATTATATTATTCTTGTGCAATTAGTTTGTAATTGCAGATCCAATTTGAAGCTAGCCAATCCATTTTACACCAAGGACAGTTACTTTCGGTTATAGCTAAGATTCATATCCTTAAATTAGATCTCTCACATTCAATCTTGGTCGCCCATGTCAGCTTGATTCATATCCTTAGGGAAGTTTCAATCTCTGACTGGTTCAAACTCCAAGAAAGAGCTGGTTGTTGCATATACACACACTCCGTATATGTATATATACCCATAACTGTCTCTTTCAACCAGTCACACATACAGTTAATGCGGAGTACTAAACTTAAACATATTGACCAACGCGAAAAACTGTTACTATAGCCATTTTTTAACATCATGTTTTTTTCCCAGCATAATTAATTGTTGTTCGATCAATTACGTTTTGTTCACATCAAGCAATTTGGTAGTCCTTTTCTAATTAATGTTCTCGTTGGGTGATTGGCCCCGTGCCAATATTGATTCTATAAATATAGCCGTACGATAGCAATGGAGCTGTGCATATATTACTATGAATGTATTCATCTGTAAATAATCAGTAGTTCACCAATTATTAGTTGTGTTTTATTTTCTTTTGAGTTCAGTAATTTGAATAACAGAAAATATTAACGCCTATAATTTCAAATGTCAAATGAGGTCCGATTTCATTACTTCATTCTTTAGGGGCACAAGGTTCCGGTACTATCCGGGTGTGTAGAACTCTGAAGGTTATTGCAATGAGCAAAAATCCCACATATCGTTCTAAACAAGAACAGACTCGAACGTGATAGTAACAAGAGATACTAATGCTTGTATATTTTTTCTTGAGAAAATTATTGACCAGTGTTCAAAAATAAAAATAATTCACATGCAGTTTATGTAAGTAACAACTTTTTTCGTACAATTTATGTTATTATATTATTATATTACCATGAGGCCACTATGTTATCGTATCAATCACTATGTTATTATCTAAAGTCATTTACAATGTATTATGTTACTATCTAATGTCATTTACGGTCTATTTTTTGTCAACAATTGGTAAAAAGAGATGAAAACATAAACTTATACAAATAATTGAAAAATAGTGTTACTGGACGGAAATTATTGTTAGAAGACACACCGACCGAGAGTTCTCTCTTTTTTTATTATAACACATACTCTCTTCGTTTCACAAAAAGAGCAACATTTAAACTTTTGATAACTATTAATTTTGCATATTTGACCAAGAATTAAATATACAAATAATAAATTTTTCTCATGAAATTTGTTATAAATCTTTAAGTTATGACAATATTTATAAGTTTTTAATTTATAGCAAAATAACTAAAAAAAAATTTCAAATGTAACTCTTTTTTTTTAACGGAGAGAGTATCAATTTTACAATTTCGTTTTGTACCAAAACTAAACCCTAATATGAGAAATGACAACTCTAAGAGATTTAAATCAGTCGAATGAACCAAAAATAGAAGCGCCAAATCTCATCTTCAGTAATCTATGAGCAGTAAATTATCTCCAATCTCCCAACATGTAGTCCCCCTGAGCACATTGCTGGACAGAGTTATTATAAGCTTTAGCTGAAATTTGGCATGGAGTTAGCAAGACAACTGAATGAGCTAGTAGAAGTAGTACCCGACTCATATGTGTGTGTGTGTGGTGTAATGAAAAACTATGCTTGAAGACAAGTAGACAATTATGAAAAAGATAGAAAATTTTGAGCGATTGAGATTGATCAATCCGAAAAAGGGGCCATGTAACAATTGTCAAACAAATGCACATGAAGAGACAGAGGAATGTTGTATATGCTTCCATTAGTATAGTGTCCCATGGGGTTGAACCAGCTCATCTATATAATGCCTGCATTAGGTATCAAAAATGATGAGATTCAACTACAATTTTGACTCAATTTCATGGTTATACTTGATTATTGAATGCTTAGCCAACTTGTTATAGAGTATTTCTTATAATGGGCTAGTAAATGGCATCGGATACTAATAAAAATGGTCTTAATTCATTATATATCTTATCCCTTCTGCCAAAAAAGGTGGCATTAGAAGTTAAGAAATACGAAGTCGGTCGGTACCATATATAAATGTGAATATGCTCAAAATGGCAAGACCAATAATATAGAGAAGGCCTCTCAATATTTCAATTTATTTTCGATCGTAAGCAATAAGTGTCTAAGAATTTCTCCTTTGAGGAGTGAATCCTCTTCAATAATATGCAGTTCACATTACTAATCTTGGTGTTAACTTGATACATATTTATGGAGAAGTTCTTCCACCCGTATAAGGCAAAGTGATAAGTCGGGCAATAAGAGGTTGAGCCTTTTCCACAGTACAGTAAAATTTTTATAAATTAATGATGTTGAGATTATAAAATTTTATTATTTTAGAGAGCTATTAATTAATCGATAAATTAATATTTATTAATTTATAGAAATTTTACTGTAATAAAGTTGAATTTCAATTACATCAAAAACTTATTGTTGATAAATTCATTGCACTCATCGCATCCAAGACTTTTCACAACTTTTTAATGTAATTCGAGATGATAACGCCAGAACTTTTGGATGCAATAAGAAAAGTTCGAGATGAACTCCAACTAGATTTAAATTTTAAGAAAAAGCAAGCAACATTAGAATTATATTTTCTTAAATTGTTTTCGGTATATTTGTAATTTTAAAAAATTATTAATTTATAGTTTTACTGGGACTATATATTTATATAGGAATTTCCGAAAAAATTATTATATTATCGAAATTTGTAATTTTTATAACTGAATTTTCAAGCCGGAGAAATATATATACCCTATCTCATTTCCTATTTTGGCCATTTAACCCATAATAAGAAAGAAAGAAAAAAATGGAGACTGTTAGAATTCATAGTTTAACTGATATAATGTGTTGAAATTATTAAATATATGCAACTCGTCAAAACAATTTTTACGGTTGATTCTGTTGTGGTGCTAAACTATATTCAAATACTTCTATTCGATATGTATAGCTTCAAATTTTTCCAAGCAATTGATACGCTAGGGGAATTTTTAAACGTACTATTACGGCAATAAAGTTGGTAACAGATGAAAGCTAAAAGGCATTAAGAGATGGGAAAAAAGAACTTGCAGAGGTGTAAATGGTTCTCAAATTTCTCATAAAAACATGCTATAAACATTGCAATTGTGTAGTTAGTGCACCGAATTGGTAGCTGGAGTACATCTATGAGAGTGAGAGAATAATGGCACTTTGATGCTCTATGTACATGCCTATTCACTATTATTGTTGTCGAAAATAAAACACAAGATGAAAAACCTCTGCATTTTATCCAATCTCCCACAAGGAATCGTCAAAAATAAAATGTAATCGTCGTGGATTCTAAATTTAGAAATAATTTCAATTTTTTCATTTTTGAAGTCGATATAATTTTTTTTAAGTTTCTTTGTCTAGCGTGATTTCTCTAAATTTTGAATGTTACATATGTTTTAAGTTTCAAAACTACAAATGATGGATGAAGGGTCATACTCCTATTTTAGTTGTTACCTCTACCCCGCCAAAAAAAATTTTATTCATAAATTCGCCAAAAAAATTTTATTCATAAATTCTTTCAGTAATATCAGAATGAGGGAAAAAGATATTACTAATTCGTTTCATAAAAAAAATTATATTTTATTTTGTTTGTATTAAGTTATCAAATCTTAAAATTTTAAATTTCATTAAAAAGAAAATCCAAATGGAGGGAGTATCAGGGAAATCTGTGCCGGTTTTTGTAAGTTTTGGGCTTTAGGATTGAAGGAACAGATTGGCCCAACATAAGTATAATCTGGACTATTGTGCTCGTCCCCAGTTGAACTTCTCAAGCCAGGGAACCTAATACGTGAGAAATCTAAACAGACCCACACCTATCAAACAATGTTTTCGTCTTCTCAAGATTTCCCAACTCGAGTCTGAGTTCATGCCACTCAGTTCTAACCTTATCCCCTGCAAAACCCTGAGAAAACCTCCATCAATCTCCAGTGAGTTAGTATACCAGAATTTTGCAGCTCCAATGTCCGAATTTCATTTTTATTTCTATAATATAAATAACTAAATTGTTCATCTATCCATTTCTTTGCATAAAACCCACCTCGTATATTTTCAAGCTGCCTGTTCATGGAGCTTTCTTCACCCTTCACACCTCTTTCAACCCATCACAAGCATGATTTCTCCTTCTCATCCTCGTTCTCACCTTTTCCCCTCCAAACCCACTCAAAAAATCATAAAATTATCAAACATTCCTCCTCCAATTTTTGCATTTTCGCAGTAGCAGTAAACCCCCAAGAACTCCCCCAAAACAGCCCTCAAAGGCTCCTCAAAGAGCTTGCAGAGCGTAAAAAGTTTGTTTCACCAAAGAAAAGAATACCCCCAAAGCGATTCATTCTCAAACCCCCACTTGATGATAAAAAATTAGCAGAAAGATTTCTCAACAGCCCACAATTGTCTCTCAAATCATTCCCTTTATTGAGTTCTTGTTTACCCTCTACCCGATTGAATAATTCTGACAAAACTTGGATTGATGAGTACTTACTTGAGGCTAAGCAAGCACTTGGGTACCCATTAGAGCCATCTGACTCATATGGGGATGATAACCCAGCTAAACAATTTGATACCTTGTTGTATCTGGCTTTTCAACATCCACATTGTGAGAGAACTAATGCCCGTCATGTGAGGGCTGGGCATTCGCGGTTGTGGTTCTTGGGGCAGTATGTGCTTGAATTGGGTTTGGCTGAGTTTTTCCTACAAAGATATCCCAGAGAATCTCCTGGACCCATGAGGGAAAGAGTGTATGCTTTTATTGGGAAGAGGTATCTTCCAAAGTGGATAAAAGCCGCCAGCTTGCAGAATTTGGTGTTTCCATTTGATGATATGGATAAACTAGTCAGAAAAGATAGAGAACCGCCTGTGAAGTAAGTTCTAATATTGGTTAGAATCAAGATGTTTTTTCCTTTAGTTTTCCTATTTTGTGAATGATTATCGTTTTATCTGTGATGTCGTTTTGATTTTTGATTACTTGCTGTATTTCTCTGCGTCTTGAATTTTTTTTGGTGGATGACTCGATAATCTATTTCTTTAGGACGAAACGTTAATGAAAATTAGTAAAGGCAACATCAGAAAGATATATGAAGCACAAACTTAATGGTCTGCCGGCAATTTATATCAAAATGTAAAATTGTAATTAATGTATGTATTTCTCTAGCTTTTGTTTATAGGGAAGGTCTTGCTTCACTGCATTCAAGGGAATTCAAAGTAGTTGGTGGATATGAAGTCTATGATCATTTCTATTTTCTATAAAATGGATGAACTTTGGTATTCTTGCCTTTGCAATTTGGTATATCTTATGTGCTTCATGGTAAATTACAAACAAAAATAGTGGAGACCCTTTTTGGAGTATATTTACTTCTTGCTTCTTCCCACCATTTTGTACCGTATTTACTTGGCATGTCCTGAATATAGCGTGATAACATGTACACTAACCCTGATCCTATATGGGTCTACCTGCATTGCCTCACTGACCACGTTGTTATTGGACCCTCTATATTTCTGTTTGTAGTCTAGTTTGTTGCTTCTATATTTTTTATTACTGCTGCAAAACATGCTTAACCAAAGTATTTTAATGAAACATGTGAGAGCAACTGGAGTTTGTGCTGAAGTGAGACTTGTAATCAGTTGGACTAAATCTCAAAACTATGTGAAGGTTAGAGTTGCTATAAAGTCTGTAAGCATAATTAACCTAATTGGAAGTGGTCTGAATAGGAAGAGTATACCGATCTATCTCATGGAGAAGAGACATGTTTTAGAATAAAGAAAAGCCTCCATCTAATGTGTGGTTGTCGGGTCTTCTTTATTAATAAGTGACAACAATTTCAAAACCATAAAATGGAGATGTCTTTGCATTCATTAAAATGGTGTGCATACACATGCTCATAACTTTTTTGATGATATAAGCTCACTACACTTATATGCTCAATTAAGTTTTCATCAGAGGCGGACACAGCATAGGACCAGGGGGGCCTTGGCCCCTACTCAATTTTTTTTCTAAATTATATATATATATATATATAGTATATGGTTTGACCCATTTTTATACACAAAAGTTTATTAATTAGACTTCTTTTAGGCGAACAAAGATATACCTTTGTGCAAGTCGTATCTTAATCTAAGTAATGCATTTTCTACATTTGATAAAGAAAAGTTGATACAATTTGTAAAATTTTATCCACGCGACTTTTCTTCGATTGAACTTTTGGAGCTAGATAATCAACTTGAAAGTTATTTTATAGATGCGAATTCTAATACCAAATTTTTAGAACTTATTGGAGTTGGGAAGCTTGCTAAGAAAATGGTCGATACAAGGAAGCATTTGATCTATCCACTTGTGTATTTGCTTTTGAAGTTGACACTAATTCTTCCCATAACAACTGCTAGTGTGGAAAAAGTTTTTTCTGTTTTGAATTTTATCAAAACTTATTTACATAATCAGATGGGAGATGATTGATTGAACGATTGTTTGGTGACATATATTGAGAGAGACATCTTTAACACCATCGATGGTGAAGCTATCGTTCAACGGTTTCAAAATATGAAGAAGTGTAGAGAAGTGTTATGAATCCTTTGTAACTTTTAATATTAGTGAACATATTTTTATTCTGTACTTAAAATTTTTTGGCCCCACATCGTCAAAATCCTGCGTCCACCACTGGTTTTCATCTCACAGTCCAATCAGGATTTTATGTACTATTTGCATCATATCAATGCTGCATAATAATGTTGTCCATCAATATAACATCTCACTAAAAAAAAAAATTTCTTATGGGCAGATCTGTATTTTGGGCTTTATTTGGGGCGATATATTTGTGTTTCGGAATGCCCGAAGTTTATCGTGTTCTATTTGAAGTCTTTGGAATGGATCCTGAAGATGAAGAGTGCCAGCCAAAATTAAGGAGGCAGCTTGAAGATGTGGACTATGTCTCTGTGGAGTTTGAAGGAAGAAAAATCAGTTGGCAAGATGTTGCCGCATATAAGGCAAGCTCTGTTTCAACTGTTTACTCTATATTCTTTTTTTATCATGATGATTTTTGTAAACTCTGCAGATACACACATGCATACATCATATAAGTATTTCTCAAGCTCATAAAACTTGGTACCACTAAACTGTGTTCAAAATTTCATGGTCACTGCCCGTCCTCATCTCCAATCTAAATTCCGAGTACAACAGTAATAATTATAACTGATGTTATAAAGTTTGTAATTTGTATACTTATAGATGAGTTATTCTGTAGTTGGTTAAATAAAGTAGATTCAATGTCATCAGTTTAGCTTTTGTATTTACTTATATTTCACAGCCTCCTGAAGATGCTCTATTTGCACATCCAAGGCTTTTTCGGGCATGTGTGCCACCTGGAATGCATAGATTTCGAGGAAATATATGGGATTATGATAGTAGACCGCATGTTATGAAAACACTGGGATATCCTCTTGCAATTACCGACAGAATTCCAGAAATTACGGAAGCCAGAAACATAGAACTTGGACTTGGATTACAGGTGATATACTTCACTACCATTCTCTCTCTCTCATTTAACTTGTTTTTACTTTGGTTTACTCTTGACTGGCTGGTGAAAGTTGTGCATAATGTCATTCCTAGGACGGACTATGCCTTGAAACATAGAGAAACAATATACATTATATTAAAAAGGTAAAAAGATCCTGGTGACCTATTAAGATTATTCAAGATTCGAAATAAGATCCCTGTTCATTTCAAGATTGATGATGCATTACTAAGATTTAGAAATTTAACGTTCATCGACTAACTGGTATATTAAAGCCTAAATAGTTCATCTCAATGTTGTATTTGCAGTTATTGTAATTTTAATTTTGTTTCTATATGAATCTATTATTTACTTTCACATAGAAGACCAACTTCCTAACCCTTTCCACTGTTTTAAATTAGTGAGCATATCGATTTAGCTAGTGCTAGTCCGCAGTTCAGTGCTGGGACGTGCTTACCATTGCATGTCCGTAGTGACTTTCTCTATGTTCAGTGTATTATCTTCAACTATCATACAAGTTTGCTCTCTCAACTGACCTACTTCTTCACTTTTGATACAGCTGGCTTTCTTGCACCCGTCGAAACACAAGTTTGAGCATCCTCGCTTTTGCTTTGAGCGACTTGAATATGTTGGCCAAAAAATCCAGGTAAGGCTTTTCTGGCATACCCTTGTCTTTTGTTCAAAGGTGCTACTTCTCACCTTAAAGACAATAAAGAAGGAAAAATCAGAGGAGTTGAAAACTTGAATAATGTCACGGTTAAAATCATTTTTGCTTACTTGTGCAGGATCTTGTAATGGCGGAGAGGTTGCTTATGAAGCATCTGGATGCTCCAGGGTTATGGTTGCAGGAGAAGCACCGGCGTCTTCTGATGAACAAGTTCTGTGGGAGATATTTGAGGGAAAAGAATCTCCACCGCTTTATCATCTACAGCGACGAGGTTCAAGACTCGTACGAGCACAACCGCAGACTAAGGAATCCAGCCACAACTGCTGTTCAACAAGCAATACATGGCCTCTCTTATACAGTATACGGGAAACCAGACGTAAGGCGCCTAATGTTCGAGGTTTTCGACTTTGAGCAAATCCAACCCAAAGCTGTTTGAGTATTCCAGTTCGTTATATTATCAGTAGGTTTTAATGGGTTTGGCGGTTGATTCAAGTACAAATAAACCATGTAGTCACAAGTTTAGTGCAGTATAGCTTCAACCCTGAAATTTCATTGCTAGAATGTTTCTCTCTGTTGGAACCATGAAGATTCCTGGACGCTCTCATTATAAAAAGTATAAGCTAGGAATGATGTATGTACATATGTGTAGTATTTATATATCTACAATATGTAGAACAATGTACCACAGATTGTTCAGTGAAAGAAAAACCCAATTATTATTTATTTATTTTTTAAGAAAATCAAGTCTATATTGTTTACTAAATGCAATATTTAGTAGTCCTCCTGTGGATCGAGATGCTATCGTCTTCTTTTTTCTAGGCTACATTATGATCTTCAAATAAGATATCCGGCATCGGCTTCTGGGCGAGATAGTTGTAACATTGACTATATGGCTCCGTTTTTGGAAATGATGGTTCGTTGTTATCTATCGTTTAAGAAGAAAAATGTTTCTTTTCTTTGAAAATATTTTTTGATATTCGTTTCACTATAGAATATCTGATCGAAGAACATTCTTCACATCCTTTCATTTTTTTCTAAATATTTTTTAACAATGAGTTGCATACTAAAAAAGGAAAAAAGTGTTATAATAATAATAATAATAATAATAATAATAATAATAATAATATAAGATCGAAATCTAAACTTTCTAGTTAACAAAAAGTATATTTTATTTTTTCGCATATAGAATCAATAATCTTACATCATTCATCACCTAGTATCATGCATCATCGGTACAAATCGATTTGAACCGAAACCGTTTCAAAATAATATAAAAATTCAATACCAAAATTGATACCTAAAAATCAGTTTTCCAAACTAAATGAATCGGTTCGGTAGTTGTCTGGTACGAGATATGCCTACTATTTATTTGAATTCTAATAAAGCACAAAAAATGGGTTTATTTTTATGAAATGAATAGGCTGCTTGCTTAGAACATATGGGCTTGGAACAAGTTGTTTGGAATAGTGGGTCAAGAAGAAAAGTTGGCTGCTAAACTTAGTGAGCGTATAAGGTAAAAAAAATTCAGAAAATTACTATTGATTTCCTTATTTAAAAAATATTATCGTGTAGTACGAGTATATTTGAACTTTTTTCATATAATTTATGTTACCATTTTACTATGTTGTTATCTGATACTTTATATTACTATTCACATTATAATTTTATTAAATAGATAATAACATTACACATATTAGTATCATAACATAAACTTAATGAAAAATGTTAAAAAATAATTGTATTACACGATAATATTTTTCACCATAAAATATCAGCCGAAAATAAGTCTAAAAAATTTTGAGAGAATAATTTATGGGTTCGATAATGGTACTTATCAAAATATAGAAATATTGAACAAAAATTTATCCCAAATTTTCGGTATTTACCAAAAAAAATTATTGATACCAAACTAATTGTATCAAAAAGTTAATACCGAATCAAATTAAATCAAACCAATTTGATATAAAATCGAATTCATAAACACACTTGTCATCACACAACCAAAATATAAAATAAAAAAAATTACACCATCATTTTATAAATTATTGGATCCTAAAAACGATATAATTGGAGTATAAATCACATCAATACACCTATTAGTAACAAATTCAATGCTTTTGTCACCAAAATAATAGAAAAGAAATTTAAAAAGATAAATTCATCTATAGTCGTCGTCGTCTCGAACGCAATCAGCATCGACCTCGTTAGTGAGATATGATGATAAAGGGACAATAATAATGGGACAGAAGTGGTGAATGTGGCGGTGGCAGCACATTGTAGATGTCCTCCACCGTATTTCGCTATTGTGCGCCCTCTTAGCCTTGCGTGCGCCTCTCGCTTACTCGCCTAGCCTACGCCCCTCCCCCTCTTCTTCCTACCCAACCCCAACAAGCGGCGTACAAACCAGTTCACTCGTCGTCGATAAGATCAACGACCACAACAACTCATCGGAGATCTGCGATTCTGCACCTGTGGAATCAAATATGTCTAAATCCCGTGTTTACTCAGATATCAATGTTATCCGTCCGAGAGAATATTGGGATTATGAATCTCTTACTGTTCAGTGGGGGTAATTTCTCAGTTTTCTCTTTTTATTATTATCTCTTTTCGAGTTTAATTTTCTGTTCTTGTTAATTAATTTAATTCATTTTTGATGTGTTTCACTTTCCAAATGTTTTGATCGATCATAGAGATATAATTAATTTTTTTTGGTGTCATATTGCTTGATTTAGTATTTGTTGTTCATGTATGTGCTTTGAAATTGGAAGAACGATCCGCTTTTAGAGAATTTGGAAATTGAATTTTGTAAGTCATGTAAAATTGTATTATTGATTATCATTAGTAATTGGAGCTACATAGCCTGTGAGAGCTTGCATCTTTATGAATAAGAAACCTGTGTATAGTACACAGAATAGAATGGATTGTATAGAGATGAACAAATTGTGAAAACTTAATTATAGGGTGTTTTCTCAAATTAAATTGGATAATTCCCTCAAATGGTTTTGCAAATAATCACTTGCTACTGCTTAAATAAACCCCAGTGCAAGAAAATGGCATTACTCTTTGGGAATTCTGCGCTAAAAGAATCTATGTCAGTGTGGTAGAAAGGACTAAATTGTGCTTGTAATCATATCCTGGAATGGATATCGTATTGAGCTGCTGATTACCCATTTATCTTTGTTCTTCTGATTAATTATCAGCTGTCTGTTCTTATTAATAAATTGACTTGATAAGTTGCTCTAATGTTCTCTGTATTTTTCTTCTCAGTGATCAGGATGATTATGAAGTTGTTCGGAAAGTTGGAAGGGGAAAATATAGTGAAGTCTTTGAAGGGATTAATGTCAACAACAATGAGAGATGCATAATTAAGATTCTGAAGCCTGTAAAGAAAAAGAAGGTAGACTTTCAAGCTATCTGCTCATGACTTCTTATGTTTAAACAGATATTGTGGTGAATAGTGTTCGAAACTTGTTCACCTTTTTGGATGTTTGATGCGCGGTGTTGTGCAGTTGTAAAAACTGTATTAAATTGGAAGGAATAGGCACGTGTCTGTAGCTTTTGAACAAGTAGTTCACTAGTTCAGTACTACTGATCCATAGTATGATTTATTCATTCTATTGTATCCTGATTTTTTTATAAACTTGGGGGCACATCTGTGTTTCTTCTTTTCTGTTGGTTTAAATTTACGTTATCCTGATGTCTTTTTTAATTCTAGGGCATACTGATCAGTTTTTTCATGTTCTATTGCAGATAAAGAGAGAGATAAAAATACTACAGAATCTATGTGGTGGCCCAAATATTGTTAAACTGCTTGATATAGTCAGAGATCCACACTCAAAAACTCCAAGCTTGATATTTGAGTATGTGAACAGTACAGACTTCAAAGTTCTGTACCCCACATTGACTGACTATGACATTCGATATTACATATATGAGCTCCTCAAGGTAAGTCATTGAATTGAGACGATACAGATTACGTTTTTCTCAATTTTCCCTCCTCCTTGGTTCCCTATTATTTCTTTCCAAGTTCTAAAGCCACCTCAACTACTGCCGCCTGTTCATCGTGTCTATCTGACCTATTGTAATCCTTGCTTAATTGGAAGGACTTCTCAATATCTTAGATCATATGATTTTTTTATATACAATGGTGTAAAAAAACAAGTCCATCGACGCCAAAGTTACTGTGTCAGGATCGAACTCTATAAGCTGAAGTGTATCAGAATTATCGAGCTATTTGATTCTGAGATATATCAACCAGTATTCAGTTTCTATTGTTTAGTCAGTTTTCAAATGGTTTCACCCATTACATGCATTTGTTATATTAGTATCAGCAACAAGCTTAGTGTATGACAGCAAACTATACAATTGTGCATACAAGAAGGTTGAACTGACAACTCTTTTTGGCAATTACAGGCTCTAGACTACTGTCACTCTCAGGGGATAATGCACAGAGATGTCAAGCCTCACAATGTTATGATAGACCATGAATTGCGGAAGCTCCGGTTGATAGATTGGGGTCTTGCTGAATTTTATCATCCTGGAAAGGAATATAACGTCCGTGTAGCTTCAAGGCAAGTGTTTGCAGGATTATGAATCTTAAAAACTAATACGTAACGTTCTCTCATAAGACTCATAAGTTTTAATAGCTCCAAGAAGTTTCGCTTTGTTGAAAATGGGTCCACTTGAAGTTGGAGCATTATTTATTTTAAACTTGGATCACTTTTTATATGTAGCTAATATTGTTAATCAATTTTTTTATTCCTTTAAGAGACCGTCTTCCGGTCATTCATTTATTTTGTGTTATGTGGGAATGGGAGGGAGGGAATTTTGTATATGTAGCTTCATTTTTTTATTCTTATTTTTTGTTGTGGGAGGGTTTTTGTATATGAAATCAACATCCTCAATCAATATTTGGTTTTTGTTCTAAAAAACTGCCTTGCAGTCATTCATTTATTTTCTATTGTATCTAGGATTTGGAGGTCTTTTTTATTATTATTTTTTTCGTTTTCTTTTTTGGTGTTTAACGATGATTAGAAAAAAACCAATCCATGGAACTTTACACAGATTAGAACAATGCAAATATCATTATTCATGCTTCTCTCCTTACTTGCTAAAGCTTTGATTTAAAATTTTGAGTTTGACCTTGTTGGTTAATTAGAGTTTCTTCCAACTCTGTGACAAACAATATGGTATAATACGTTGTTATCACTAACATCACAAAGCATTATTAGAGCATTTCTAATGTTGCAAGGAAAGAGTCCAAAAAACCATTATTATGCTTATTCTTTTGGTGATTGATTTATTAAATGCGTGAATTCATTGGTAACATATACGAGGTATTTAAATATTGTTTTAGGGAAAATGCTGGTAAGAACTGGACTTCTAGGGGAAGCAAAGCAAATAGAAACCATGTGTGCTTATTACTACTCCAATTTCGTAAATCATTCCCGAGCTTATGGTTTTATCCTCAAAAGATTGACTCTTTGGAGAGTTAATGAAAGAAGTTTAGATGTAATCTGGTTTCACAATATAAGATTTTGACTTTATATATTTTAATTCTAAGTTCTAGAAGTTCAGTTAATTTAATGAGTCCCTCTTATCTACATGGAGAAGTATAGCTAACCTGTACATCTAGGAATAGGACCGCAAGAAAAATCAGAAGGTACAGATTTCCATATTAAATTTACAGAATAGGTCTTTAGCTATCTAACATGTATTCTGATCAAGGCTGTATGATATGAAATCCCAAAGACGGCCTTATTGACATAAATCATGAGGTGACATGACTTGGTGCTCTTTAGCCTGCTAATGGTATTTAACTGAAGAATTACCGTTTGTTCTAAATGTAGAATTTTAAAATCGGTTTTTTACTTTTATGAAAGAAATGAATATTTGTATCTTTGATAATCAGGTACTTCAAGGGACCTGAACTTCTTGTTGATCTACAAGACTATGATTATTCTTTGGATATGTGGAGCCTTGGCTGCATGTTTGCTGGAATGGTGAGGGTTTTAAATTTCAAACTTCTAAAGCTGAAGTGGGGAATATTGCTGTAAATTCCTTCATCTGATTAATTTATGGCATTAGGTTCTTCTAACTGATAATCAATAATTCATTTAATGATTCCAAAAGTTGGTGTTCGTATTGTTCTATGTGCAGATATTTCGCAAGGAACCTTTCTTCTATGGTCACGATAACCATGATCAGCTTGTTAAAATTGCAAGGGTAATGCAATTTATAGTCTTTTTTTTTATATATCATTACTGTACAGTAGGGATGCAAAGTAAACGTAGCGGAAAAATCGAAGGCTTCTTTGCTATGTGAAAATCTTATTGTTCTCCTTCTGGATAACAATCGTAGTTTATTTGCTGTCAGAACAGTAATTTATAATGAACCCATAATCCCAGGTGCTTGGAACCGACGAGTTAAATGCATATCTGGACAAATATCATCTAGAGCTTGATCCTCAACTTGATGCTCTTGTTGGGAGGTGTTTTTCGTATTATTACCTTCGTTCCTATAGAGGCTAGATAAACAGTTAGCATAGATCAGGAGTTTGCTCGGTTCACTGATAACAGGGTAGATGTTGCTTAAATCTTGCAGGCATAGCCGGAAACCCTGGTCCAAATTCATTAATGCAGATAATCAGCATCTAGTATCTCCAGAGGTATTATATTCCACGCATTAGTTAATTTAGATAAATAAATGGCTAAACTTATTTGAGAATTTTGTTTTTAGCTCCTCATTTTTTATTCTTCATGTGTCTCTCAGGCCATTGATTTCCTTGACAAGCTCCTTCGTTATGATCATCAGGAAAGGCTCACAGCAAAAGAAGCAATGGTAATGTATTTGAGTCAGGTGTTAAGTCCTCCGCGTCTTAAGTTAGCCTTGACTCTTTTCTTTCACCCTTTGTCCTTAAATAAAAATCAATGACATTGACTAGGCATAATGATCTAGAGTGAACTGGCGCCTGTGCAAACATTCCCCTGGAGAATCTTTCAAAAAATACCAATATTAACTAAATAGTACGGCACTTGCTACTCACGGCACATGAAAATTATTAAATTCTTTGAGCACGTAGAAAGTAGCCCATCCGTTTCAAAAGTACTTAATCATTCTGTTTTTAAAGTTTTGTCTCTCCGTTCTGTTGCTTTCGGGGTGTGATTGCCTAGAAAGTTCTCACAGATTTCATTCAAAAGCACCGGTTTTCTCCACCTTATTGGCTCAAGTAGAAATTAGAGATCAGCTTAACTATTAGTTATCTTTTAAAAAAAATAATAATAACTGGTGTGTGCAAGCTTTTCTTTGATGGTTGAGTCCTGCTGCGTCACATCCCAATTACTCGAATAGAATATCAGAAATGGTTGGTCTCAACATGTTTATGTTTCTGCGAAAAAATATTTATTATTTTTCTGATGTATGAATTATGCTGTATATAGAGTTGCATTCTGCCATTTTATTATAGAGGTGCAATTACATTTTGACATAACATCGAATTAAGTTGATATTGCGGAGTTACTGCTGCAGTCATCATTTTTTTAGTTTCGTGAATGATGTAAATTTGTTCGTTGCTAATGCTTTTGTGTATTTCTATATATTTCAGGGTCATCCATATTTTTTGCAAGTGAGAGCGGCAGAGAGCAGCAGGATGAGAACATAGCTGCATTGGCAGATCTATGCAGGAACCAATTATGGGAATTTGGGTTAAATAGGAAAACAAAAGTATTATGTACTATTCTCTCCATTGTCAAATATTAAATCAACTTTAATTTTGAATATAAGTCTGTTTGATATTTGAAAACAAAATTTGTGCAAATATATTAAATTCTGAAAACAATAGAACTTATTATTATCTTTAGTTCCTCCCCTTTACAATTTTATATGCTTAATTTTGAAGGATTAAAAAAACAATGCTTTGTAAGTTAAAATTATTATGATAATGCTATCATTAAATATAATCGAAGCATTTACGGGTATCATTAATTGAATAGGCCAACTTTGGACTTGAATCAATTTGAGGATTTAAGTCGCATCAATGAAAATGAATGTTGTGCTGGATGCTGAACATTTTTTTGCACAAATCACTCAAATGGCAGTAATTTATGAATGCTAACACCAAATAAGAATCGAAAAACAATTATATGTGCTCTTTCCAAAGTCCGTATCGAATGATCAGAATCACTTAATCACTGCCATAGGGTCATGTTTATTTTGACTTAAATTTTAGAAATTTTAAATTATGATAATGTAATTTATACAATTAGAATTTAAAATGTCTAAAATTTAAGTCGAAATATACAGAATAATCATGAGATCACCGCAGCATTGGCAAGCCATTGCAATTCCACCATATATATGCAGACCCTTAAAAAAATGAAAATTTAAAATTCAAGTCAAACAGAAACTAAAATTGTTCTTAACATACTACATAAACTTTAATTTATTTATTTTTGGGTAAAAAGTTTAGTTGGGAAGACTTTCTGGTCAAGAGTCAGGACATGTCAATGATCTCTTTGAGTTTTTACGTTGGCTTACATATTACTCAATTAATAAGATTTTAACTTTTAATTTAAAGAAAACGTTTGTTGAGTCAGGACATATCAACGATCTCTTTGAATTCTTACATTGATTTACATATTACTCAATTAATAAGATTTTAACTTTTAATTTAAAGAAAACCTTTGTTGAATCTGAATGAAATCGGCCATAAATTCTTTAGCCTACTGTAAATTCTTAAGACATGGAGGAGTTGTAAATCTACGGCTGGTTTGTTGGAAGGGGACACAGACAAAAATGCCACTGAAGCTCAACTATTCCAAGATGAGATAAATTGATCGGTGGTCTAGAAGGATGGAAGTGGGTTAATAATAAATACATGGTATAGTATATATATTAATCTTTATTGAGTATTTGCGTGCATATAACACTATTGTCTATAATCATATCTACCGCAATATACTCCGCATCTTATATAAAAGGTAATTTTGTCTTTCTAAATATTTTAGCCCATTTCCCCATCAATTTTGGAATATTATACCAAATGTGTTAATTGAAAATTCCAATTACAGTTTCATTTACGAATGATTTTAGGATTTTCACGCCAAAGGAAAAAAGTAGTTCACACTCCGTAATATAAGGGGAAAAAAAGAAGGAACACTTCCATAAACTGCCTGCAGAAAGGTGGATGTAAGATCTGATGATTATCATCAAACCTAAGTCTTAAAGGCGAATTGTTCGTATTTTACTAATTAAGCTCACTCTCAGTAATAAAATTATGTGGATAACCTTAAATAAAAATTATAATTTTTTTCCCATCACTATTACTCCTTTAATGCTTTTGTCCTTCTTTAATTATTCTTATTTGACTTTTGTGGTCACTCGTCAAACTATCAAAGTTAACTTTAAAAAATCAATTATAACACATAAATTCAAACAAATAGGACAACAAAATATTTACACTATATTCACGAGTTATGGATAGAAAAGAAATGATTAGAAAACTTTTTAATGAATAAAAAAGAAAGAAAGAAAAACTAATGTAATATGTTAAAATTCTATTTTAACCTTACTATCTACAAGGTAAGGATATTAATGACATTATAACATGATATGTAGTGTTAAATTTATTTTATATTCATTTGTATCCAAATCTTGTCATTTTTGACAAGAAAACTTAAGTAAGAAAAGTACAAAAATTTTCTATTAATTGAAATTTCTTTCTATCCTCTTAAAACTTACGAATACAAGAAAGGAATATAAAACTCCTTTTTTTCTTTTTTCTTTCTCTAGACAAAAATAAACTCATAATGATATGGTTAGAAATAAGGACACCGTTGGATAGGGATAACAGGTAAGGCAACAAGTGAGTGTAGCTCCATCCAGGTGTAGTGGATGCCAAAAAGTTGCCACGCCATTTCAGATTTTGGGTGGTGGCTTCGGCGGATGCTGTGGTTTGGGAAAGCGAGGTGCCACCATTTCTTTAATTAGTTTGGCCCAGCACCATCCAATTATTTTTCACTTGAGATAGACATTAGATTGACAAATTGGGCTACTTATATAGTGACTACATTCTAAATGTGATTAAAGCTCAGCAGACCCACGAAACCATCACATTCTCATTTTTTGCCGATTACGTCTTAGCCAAGTGATTAAATAGAGGAATCAGTAACGGTCGGGACTTTATCTTCCTTCTTGTAGAATATTTCTTTGATATTATGATCGTAATGAAATTCAAAACACACACACACACACACACACACACACACATATATATATATATATATATCCATATTCTTAGCTTAAAATAGCTAGATCAAATAGTATCTGGGATCTTATAAATTGAATTTTAAAATTGACACAAGGTTTGGAAAATCATGTGAGTTTCACACATAAAAACACGTCTTTTATTCCTTCGTAGTATCTTCCCCTTGCATACATATTCCACTTATGTATATGTTTTTTTTAAAAAAAAAAAATTGGGATTCTATATGAATATGTTTGTATATACCGTAGTCAACATATAGTAGAGTAGATACAAATATTTGCATGTGTTGATGGCAGTTAAGCAATAAGTGGAATGGTGATAATTTGGTCTCTTTCCATGATTTGCTTCAATTGAGACAGAAGTCCATGTTACCTCCAAAAGTCGTTACCATAGTCATGTTCAGAATAATACCGTAGCTGAATTATTGTTATCACCATTATTATTGTTATTATTATTATTATTATTTATTTTATTTGGGAAGATTCATGATCATGTCTTATTGTTCTATGATTGCTCAGGTATTTCTCCAAAACTCAAGTTAAGTAAAATAAAATAAATTAAACACATATCAAAATTAAGTTATAAGAATTTTCTTAAAATATACTCCGTATCTAACTTCCTTTTCTTTTCTACGAACCAGAACAAGTATTACTCGGTCTAGTATTGCTTCATTTTGTTATTTTGCGTATCTTTTTTTTGTTCTTTATCTGCACATTAATTAATTGGTTGCATGTGTAGTTTAAAACTAAAGAGAAATAACGTCCAGCAGTACTTAAAATAAAAATGAATGTACAGTTGACTATTTGTAAACTCTTATATATCCTTTTGAAATATTTTTCTGAGTATTGTTAAGACACTCCTTTAATAGAAAAAAAAGTGTATCCAACTAATGAATTTGGAGCACCGTATAAAATAGAGGGAGTATGCAATTAAAGTTGCATTATTAGGTAGGAGTTTAGGAGAGTAGGCAGGAAAGAACGCAAAGGTTGTAGTACAAAATATATATACACGCAGTTGGGACAGATCGAGGATATGATAACCCCAAAGGATGGACAAAGGTGCTTGTAAATGTGTTATAATACATACAGTAAATCATACGTTATAATTGTAACAAAAAAATATAAGATACGTTAATAGTTACTACTTGAGAGTGCACTACATACAATATCATTAATCAATAATACACCCCATTTCAAACATATTTCATTCTATTTATATTAAGTTGGAAAATTCTAAAATTCAAAATGATCTTAAGAAGTTGGATTTTTTTTTATATATTTCATAAATTTAATAATTTTACAGTCAATATTTTTATTATTATTATTATTTTCTATTTCATCCAAAATTGAATTTGCTTGCATTTCTAAAATCATACTCCGTAATAATACTGAGTATATATTTATTAGTTAAAATAATTGAGTACTAGCTAGAAGTGCCGTAAATATAACAATCTTAAAATAGCAAAATACTATAAAATCGAGCCACGTTAGAAAATGAAACTTAGCGTGGATGGTAATATACTTGTACTTATATGTGAAATATAGATGCTTGCTCCAATGTAAAAGGTGATTGGACAAATTAACAACACGCTACATTTTATGTTTTTAGGGAGTTGAGTGAGAGTATGTAGTACGCAGTACTCACTTGTGTACCAATTACGGATAGAGAGTCCGTTAGAGAAAGGAAAAAGTTTTAGAATAAATATTTGCATTCGTATTACATTCTAATTTTATCTTTAAAATAATTATAAATAATATAATATGACTAATAAAAGAGAGTATAACACACATAAAACAGTTACGTCATATTATTTATAATTATTTTTTGGATAAAATTAAAATATAATAAGAATGTCAACATGTATTCAAAATCCTACTACTTTTGTCCGATAACATTTATAATCTTAGACTTTTCATATATATTAAGAAAAAAATGGAATTATAATTAAAATATTCATATTATTCTCCAAAATAAATAGTGGAGAATGAATTATTTGAAATTGACAAAAATAATGAAAAAATAAAATGGTTAAAATATATTAATGTAACATAAATTAGATGTTGGAATCATATTTTGAATAAATTAAATGATGATTTTTTTTAAAAACATAATGTTGTAAATGAATGAGACATTTAAAAAAAGAAAGTGTTACAAATATACCAAAATCGAGAGAGTATTAATCTCCATTTCAAAATCTATTTAATCCATAACCACATTAAATTTTCTCACTTCCCTACAACTTTAATATTAACTTATTCAATATGAAAAAATTTACTCCCAACAAATAAACGGTGCGCTCAATAAGAATCTAATTTTCAAACACTAAAATACATACTATATATATATATATATATATATATATATATATATATATAAAGCATCGGAGGTTCCAAAATTGGTGTCATTTTTCACTCATTTTATTTAATGTTTTAAATATTTTTGTTATAATTATTCATAAAATAAAAAAGATGCCATTTTTAAAAATATTATAAGTCATTGTGGTTATTCTCATAATCAAAATGCTATTACAATTTTTTTATATAAAATTTGGGTGACCTAATTTATATTATTATCTATATATATAGAGGAAGGGAGGTCCCAAAATTCTTTTTTTTTTCTTTTTTCCAATATAATGTTCGTAATATTTTTGAACATATTTCTTTTTTAACACCTCATATAATATGATAAATTTTTTAACAATATGATATATAAATATTTAAATCCCTACTATTAATTTCATAATCAGAAAGTGATTACATACAACTTTTTTTCTCATCATATTTTAATTCACTAGTACAAAACTGATCATATGCGTCGCCTTATTTGCGTCGGTTTTTTAATAGAACTGTCGCATATAGTAGTGCGGTGGCATTGTCGTAAAAAGAATAAAAACTATTTGCGTCGGTTTTTTTACATAACCGACGCAAATTCTCTGAAAATATTTAAAAAATAAATTAGTTCACCATTTGCGTCGCTTAGTATCAAAAACCGACACAAATAGTGTTTATTATTTGCGTCGGTTTTTTTAAGGAACCAACGCAAAAAATGTATAAATAAATTAAAAAGAATTTGCGTCGGTTTTTTTAACTAACCGACGCAAATGGTTCGAAGAATTTGCGTCAGTTATTTTGTATAACCAAATAACCGACGCCAAACATGAGAAATAATTAAAAAAATAAACAAATTTGCGTCACGTCGGTTAAAGATAAAAATAAATAAATTATTCAAACATTTGCGTCGGTTTTCTTCTTTGTCCGACGTATGTGCTTTAATAATATTAAAAAGTGTATTTAGGATTAAAACTTTTTCTATTTTGGCCTGGTTCGTAAGAAAGGAGAGAGAGCGAAATCGTCTTTGGCAGGAAACTTGGCTGATATTTTGCAGGTTTCTTTCTTCAGTGTCTCCGTCCGAGAGCTCAGCTTTGTTGTGTAAGTAATTGTTGATTAAAATAATACATTCATCACAGGCATTAGTTAAAATAGCAGTATGTTTGCTTGAACTGTTGTTTGTCCGCATCTTATTTATGATAACTGTACAATCGTTATGCTTACTTAGTTAATCGTTGTGGTTATTTAGTTAAACATGGATCGTCAAACATGGATGTACAATATATTGCGTAACGATGATGCATATGTGAAAGGGGTTGATGAGTTTATTATATGTGCGGTTCAACACTAAAAAATCAGAAAGGAACATGGAAAAGAAGCATGATTGTGTGCCCGTGCCGCCTTTGTGGTAATTTAAAAAAATATTCGAGCGCAGAGACAGTGCGTGAACATTTATTTCGTCGGGGTTTTAAGAAAGGTTATACGAAGTGGATTTGGCACGGCGAGGGAATAGAGTCTGATGTGACTGGTAGCTCAAGGTCGAATTATGCAACCGAGTGCGATAATTCGGTCGATAATAACGAAGATGATGTGGACATTGATAGGGTGGAAGATATGATACAAGATCTCCAAGACCATATGATGCCACAACCGGATATGTTTGAGAGCTTGGTTTGCGATTCTAAGAAACTTTTGTATCCCGGGTGCAGTGACGACTTGACAAGATTGTCAACAACTTTGAAGTTGTGCAAGTTGAAAGTCAAGAATGGATGGAGTGACAAGAGTTTTACAGAATTGTTAAAACTGTTACGAGAAATACTTCCGGTGAATAACGAGCTTCCCACTTCCACGTACGAGGCAAAGAAGATGTTGTGTCCTATAGGTATGGACGTGAAGAAGATACATGCATGTCCAAATGACTGTGTGTTGTTTCGAAATGAGAATGAACATTTACACACATGTCCTAAGTGTGGAGCATCTCGGTACAAGCGGGAGGATAATGATTCGTCTAAGGATGATAAAAAAAGGGCTCCTAGCAAGGCGGTTTGGTATTTACCCATAGTGCAACGATTCAAACGCCTATTTGCAAATCCAAAAGATGCAAAACATTTGAGGTGGCATGCGGAAGGGAGGAAATTAGATGGGATGCTTAGACACCCGAGTGACTCTCCACAATGGAGAACCATTGATTATAAGTTTCCTGAATTTGGTGGAGAATTTAGGAATCTACGACTTGGACTTTGTACGGATGGGATGAATCCTTATGGCACTCTAAGCTGTCAACATAGCACATGGCCAGTTGTTTTGGTGATTTATAATTTGCCTCCGTGGTTGTGTATGAAGCGCAAGTATATTATGTTGTCCTTGTTAATCTCAGGGCCTAAACAACCGAGGAATAACATAGATGTTTATCTTGAGCCGCTTGTTGAAGATTTAAAACTTTTGTGGGATGAAGGTGTGACGGTGTTCGATGCAAATACTCAAATGGATTTCACATTACGTGCGATGTTATTTTGCACCATAAATGATTTTTCAGCTTATGGAAACTTGTCAGGGTACACTGTCAAAGGAGCTAAAGCATGTCCAATTTGTGAAGATGCTACTATTGACCATCGTCTACATAATTGCAACAAAAATGTCTTTATGAGTCACCGAACATTTCTTCCCTGTGATCGCCCTTATCGTAAGATGAAGAAGGCTTTTGATGGGCATATCGAGACTCGAGAAGCCCGTTTGCCTTTAACTGGGAAAGAAGTCTTTGAGCGAGTTAAGGATATTGATGTTGTATTTGGAAAGTTGTATCAACCTCCGAAGCCGAAGAATCTGTGGAAGAAGAGATCCATATTTTGGGATCTGCCGTATTGGGAACACATACAAGTTAGACATTGTCTTGATTTTATGCATATTGAGAAAAATGTCTGTGACAGTATTGTTGGGACATTGTTAAATATACCGGGAAAGATAAAGGACGGGATCAAAGTCAGAAAAGACATGAAAGAAATGGGTATACGACTAGAGTTAGCACCGCAAGAATCGGAGAAGCGTACATATCTACCTCCAGCTTGTTATACTTTGTGTAGAAAAGAGAAAATTGCATTTTGTGAGTGTTTGTTTGGTGTGAAAGTTCCATATGGATATTCTTCAAACATCAAAAGGATTGTGTCGATGAAGGAATTGAAACTCGTGGGTATGAAGTCACACGATTGCTATGTGTTAATGCAACAGCTACTTCCAATTGCAATTCGAGGGATATTGCCGAATCACGTGAGACTTGTTGTGATGAAGCTTTGTTTTTTCTTCAATGCCATCTGCAGCAAGGTGATTGAACCCATCACGTTGGATAAATTACAAGCTGATATTGTTGTCACACTATGTCAATTTGAAATGTATTTTTCACCTTCATTTTTTGACATTATGGTACATTTGGTTATTCATTTGGTTAGAGAGATTAAGTTATGTGGCCCAGTATATTTGCGGTATATGTATCCTTTTGAGAGATTCATGGGTATATTGAAAGGATATGTGAGGAACCGATATCGGCCCGAAGCTAGTATAGTTGAAGGATATTCAGTTGAGAAGACTATTGAATTTTGCACAGAGTATTTAGCAGCTGCCAATCCTATTGGAATTTCCAAATCTCGTCATGAGGGAAGACTTCATGGGCAGGGTACATTGGGATCCAAATGGATCTCTCCTGGGTGTGAACTATGCGATAGAGCGCATCTCTTTGTCCTGCAACACATGACTGAAGTTCATCCTTACTTAGATTGTTATGTCAGTTTGATTAGGAGGCAGAATCCTTCAAAAAGTGGCATTTGAGTTACAACTGAACATAATCGCTCATTTGTTGGATGGTTTAAAGACCGTGTAATGTGCCAGTTGTCAGATGCACCAAATGTCGTTTCTAATACGATAAAATGGTTAGCATATGGCCCCAACACGCTTGTTCGATCTTATGAAGGTTATGATGTTAATGGATATACATTTTACACCAAGCGTCAAGATGGAAAGAGCACTATGCAAAACAATGGAGTTACCGTGGAAGCTTCATCAATCGAATTTTTCAGAGGCAAATCTTCAGGATCGAAAGATGTAAAAAAGTCATATTATGGGGTGATTGAAGATATTTGGGAGCTTGAGTACAGAGAATTCAAGGTTGGTCTCTTTCGTTGTAAGTGGATTGATATACGTCGTGGTGTTCGAAAGGATGACTTAGGATTTACTTTGGTAGATTTTAGTCAGTGGGGTCACGTCGACGATCCATTTATACTCGCAACGCAAGTGAAACAAGTATTTTATATCCAAGACCCCGCCAATCCTAAGTTTTCAATTGTTGTTCAAGGCAAGAGAAATATTCTTGGCATTGATGATGTTGTTGACGAAGAGGAGTATAATCAATTTGATGAGAATCCTCCTTTCTCTATGGGTCTACCTACCCCATGTGGTGACGATAATGGAGAAACAAACTACCTACGTAATGACCATGGTGAAGGGTTATGGATTGATCATGGAAAATAAGTCCAGGAATTGAAGGTTTTAATTTGTTTTATTCCAATTGTTGTAAAATTTAAATTTATTTGTAAATTGTAAATAATTGTTAATTGTATAATTTATTTTTTTTTATTCCAATAATTGTAAATTTTAATTTATTTTTATTCCAATAGTTGTAGCTGATTGTTTACTTAAGTCAATTTTATATATTTCTGGTTAAGTATGGGAAGTAATTCTTGGCAACAATCATACAACAATTAAAGTGGTCTATATATAAATAAAACCACATGTCAGCTTATAATATTTCATAAGGCGTGGGCACACCTTACAGCAGTCCCCTGTTTTTGAGTACTTAAGTTATCCCCTATTTTTGAGTACTTAAGTCATCCCCTGTTTTTTAGTAATTTAAGTCATCACCCTTAATTGAGAATTTGTGTTGTATATTTTTTAAAAAAATAATCGGGTATTAGCGTCGGTACTCCTAAATAACCGACGCATATATTAGGTTTATGCGTCGGTTCTTGTAAAGCAACCGGCGCAAATACCCGATTTACAAAACAACAAGGAAAAAGGGCTTCGGAGACTAGTGACATCATCTATCGGGTAAATTTGTTCATGCGAGACTAGCGCTGACGTAATCAGAGACTAACTATCCTCCGTAGTCCCAAATGCGGCACTTCAGTCCCCGACGCGTTTAGTCCCTGGCGCGTCCGATACACGTCTTAGTCCCTGATACATTCCCGTAATCCCTGATGCCTTCCATAGTCCCTGACGATGCATTCCCGTAATCCCTGATGCCTTCCGTAGTCCCTGACGATGCATTCCCGTAATCCCTGATGCTTCTCGGCCATGACAGCTTTTATTCTAACAAACTTATGTACTAAAAATATA
>CM025784.1:44056442-44082827 GCA_014636745.2 Centella asiatica | reverse complement strand
TTTTTTTCAACTGAACTGTTTACATTCTTTTTCTGTTTTTAGTTTTAATACAACATTTGTTTAAAGCCCCAAAGTGTATCTTGTGATATATGTGTTCTATTTGTGTTTCTATGTGTTCTGTTTGTGTTTTTTTTGAATGGAAGCACTGCGATATATTATGTATTTTGGTTGTGTGTCTTTTGTTTTTGTTGTTGGGATGCACTGTAATTTTTGGCAATAGTTTTGCAATTTTTTATTCCGTCTTTCAAATTGGTACCTTCTCATTTTCTCCTATGAACAATCTACTGTTAGTTGGAAATTTTTTTCGCCTAAGTTGCTTGTTGCCTAACTCCAACTCTGTAGTTTATTTTTAAATGTTATTTTTTTGACATTTTCTGATGTACTTTATAGTTTACTATTATCATGGACCACCCAAGTTCGAGTGACAGACCTGCTAAAAAAACAAGAGGTCCAACATCTTGCAAAACATTGAAAGAAAAGTCCGCAAATAAACCATCAGAGAAAGTGATTGAGTTTGATGATCTCGGTGTTCCCATTGGAACATATGCTGCTGCATTCAAGTCGTACATTGGAGTACTGGTTAGAGTTCAGGTTGACATCAATATTCAGAGTTGGCAAAAAGTCAGTGATGGACTAAAGGATGCGATTTGGCAAGATATTAAGGTATGAATTGAAAAGAATAATTAGTTGTTTTAACATATATTGCCGTTCAAATTTTATTACAAGTTACTGATATGCATGATTTGAGTATTTCAGACTGAATGGAATATAACGGATGATGCGAGACGAAATGACGTATTAAAATTTGCTGCGAAAATTTGGAGGGATTTCAAGTCAAGGTTAGTCTGCCGATACTTGCGTGTAGACAAGGACCCTTCCGAGAAATATGACTTCATAAGTCGAGAGCAATGGGATAAATTCACTCATAATCATCAAAGTGAAGAATTTCAAGTATATTCTTTTCATATTTATATTATTATTGGTTTTCAGATAATATTATGTTGAACAGGGACTGTTTACTCATATTATTGTTTTATTTTCTAACAGACTAAAAGTGACAAGGCACGTCAAAACCAGAAGTATAATGAGTATCCACATTATCTGGGAAGACATGGATATGCGGAAAAAAATCGAAGTGGATGGTTGATGACCCTCTTCATTCTCCACCTTCGTCCGAATCCGTTAATTCAGAAATTGTATCAACCGATCGAGCTGATCGTAGTTACGATTGGATTCGGGCGAGAGTTAGGAAGAGGGATGAAGGTGAAGGTTATTATTTCCCAAGGACGAGACTAGGGATGTTGTTCAAAAAATGGTAAGAGTATTTTGTTCATTTAAAAATTTTTATATTTACAGTTATGCTTAAAATATTAATCGTTAAATTGATTTTGAAACAGTTGGAATGGAAAGACAAAGCCTCGGAAGGTTCGTGAACTCCTCACGGCCATGATGACATATTGTCACGGGCACTTGGAAAGAAGGAGCACGGCGGGCGTGTCAGAGGGGTTGGAGGAACAGTTCGCATGAAGGATGTTTTCGGCACGGACAGAGGCAAGTCCCGTAAAGCCGTAATATCAATGGATGAGTTGTCTACGATAACTCAAGATATTGAAACAAAAGTGGCCAATCGACTTGCACAGCAGTACCAATCTCAAATGAATGAAATGGATATGAAATACAAAAACCAGATTGGTACACTGCAAAGTCAGCTTGCGAACGTATTAAATGTAATGAGCCAGATGGGAATGCCTATTCCCCAACAAACTCCAACAACTGACGTGATTCAGAGTAGCTCCCACTCGGTGGATCCATTCTTTCAAATAAAGGTATACTTATTTTTACTCTTTTTTATGTCTTTCAATCATAAGTTACCATATAAGTGCCCTATATGATCCTAACTGAATTTTTTTTTATCTAACATAGAAGCCGACTCCATGCCGTCTCTGTGTCATCCTTCTTGAGACCGGCAAAGTGATTGTGGCTTTTGGGATTGTTTTTGCATCCAATGCTTCGGGCGACGTTGTTCATGGTACTCAAATGGAGCTCAACAATGTAAGAGTATCCATCGATGACGTTCGCCCTGAATTTCAACAAGCTCCTCTTCCCGTGCCTACGTATGAACATACAAGAGTAGGTGACGCATTAGGTAGCTTTGTTGAGTGGCCTAAACAACTTGTACTGTTGGGGAAGGTACCAAATTTCAAATTAACATTATTAATTATAAATGATTGTTGTTAATTCATTAAATTCATGTAAATGTTATTGTTTAACACTTTATATCTAATTAGGATCCCATCTTATCGGGTAAGGGTAAAGAGCCTGCATCCCCCCCCCGCCCAAAATAATGAAGTTCGTAGCAAAGGGTCAGCTACTGATGTTGATCCGAGCTTGAGCGCAAAATGTAAATATTTAGCACAGATGATTATGGGATTGCCTTCCTCGGACTTAATTTCAGTGCCATTGGATTATGACAACTGCATTGAGAAGGAAGATGAACAACTCATATACATCGCGTCCGAAGATATCATCCAATTTTGTAGAATGGAATGGTTGAATATAAGTGTCGTACAAATTTGGATGAGGTGAGACTATAATTTTCATACTCATTTATCTTTTTTTTTAGCTGATATACAGGTTTATTTTATAAAGTAACTAATGAGTAGTTTGTATATTATATTTAAGGTATTTGAACGAGATGACGTCGGGATCTAATGCATTTGGATTCCTGTGTCCTCAAGCACTGGCAAATGCAAAAAATGATCCAGATGTGTCTGCTAGATACATTGCCTCAATTTTTCTAGGTTGCCGGGGAGCCAAATTCATCTTCGCGCCGTACTTCCAAAAGTAAGAACATAAAAATGGTGGGATTAACTTATTGTAGCTAGCTTGTTCATTGATATAATTTAACATTGTTATTTAATTTGTAAAAATGTAGTGAGCATTGGCTGTTGTTTCTCATATCTTGTGAGCAAAGCACAGTATATGTGTACGACTCATTGAAGAAGGAAAAGAATATGCCGATAAAGAACGTAATGGCAGTGTAAGTAAATAATATTTTAGTTCCTAAGTTTTTAATATAAATTAAATGTGTAAAACTCTTTTAACATATTTATTTACTCATATTAATTATAATATATATAATTTTGTAGGGCATTTAAATCATATGTTGCTCAAGGCGGCAAGCACAAAAAAAATAAGTTGCAATGGTGTACGAAAGAGGTTAAGGTATAAAATATTTGCTGACTTATCCAAACAAAGTTGATTTTGTTGGTTCTTAATATAATTTCTTATTAAAATTTTAATCAACTTGACTATTTATACAGTGTTCTCAACAAAAAGGAAGTGTTGAATGCGGCTACTATGTCATGAGGTACATATATGACATCATCAAGTTGCATCAACGGGCTCCCTTTACAAAATGGACTGAGGTATATTGTTTTTAATTATATGCATGCAATTAATTTCAATCTATTAACCTTGTATATTGGTTTTAATTATATGCAACATTGTTTCTTTTTTATAATTTTCTCCAGGGTTTGAGTGCACAAGAGTCGTATACTCAGTCTGGTCTTGATGAAATTAGAGACCTGTGTACAGATTTTTTTATGACTTTTTGTATGTGACCTAAATATATTTGGACAGTTTGTACATTTCGACATGTAATTTGAACAGTTTGTAAATATCCCTGTTTTGAACTGTTAGTAAATTTGGATTTGTATATATTCCTGTTTTGCAAATATTGAAATGGTTGAATTTTGTACTATATATTTTGGCTTGTTGTGGCATATCGAGTATCCTTTTTTATCTACAGGTTGGATATTTTATTTTTAAAAAGAAAATTTAAAACAAAAAAAAAAAAAAATTTGCGTCAGTTCATTTAAAACAACCGACGCAAATAGCTTAAATTATTTTTAAAATTAATTTTTATTAAACAATTATTTGCGTCGGTTCATTTAAAACAACCGACGCAAATAGCTTAAATTATTTTTAAAATAAATTTTTATTAAAAAATTATTTACGTCGGTTTTTTTAAATGAACCGACGCAAATAGTTTAAATTATTTTTAATATAAAATTTTATTAAACAATTATTTGCGTCGGTTTTTTTAAATGAACCGACGCAAATACTTAAATTATTTTTAAAATAAATTTTTATTAAACATTCATTTGCGTCGGTGTTTTTAAATTAACCAACGCAAATAGATTAAATTATTTTTAATATAAATTTTATTAAACAATCATTTGCGTCGGTTTTCCTAAATTAACCGACGCAAATGATGATATTATTTGCGTCTGTTTTATAAAGGTCCGACGCAAAGTCTTCGTTTTTGCGTCATGTCTTTAACCGACGCAAAATATTTAAGTTTTTTGCGTCTCCTCCATATGCGTCTCCTCGTAACCGACACAAAATGTGTTAATTAACCGACGCATATGATCAGTTTTGTACTAGTGATTACTTATATTACATATTTGCACCTTAAAGAAATAAACAATAAAAAAATAAAATTTATATATAAATATAAAGGATATGGAAAATAAATGACTGCTCACTTCAGTAGTTAGTCTATAATAATGATAATCATAAGATGTACTTTGACACAACTTTTATACAATCAGATTTACATAAATTAGGATAACTATGAAATATGTCTTTCAAGAGTCCATTATTAAAAAATTTATTATTTACTAATTATGATAATTGTTGAAATATCTCTCTTCTTCAATTACTTATTTCTTGTTTTCCCTAGTATATATGTCGTTTAAAATTTTAATTTTATCTTTAATTATAATAAGAAATGTGCACTATTTTATATAATTTTTTTACTAAAATAAGGGAAAAATAAATTTGTGTATAAAATAAACAATGTTATGGATGTCCTAGTGTAGATATATTTTTTAAACATTATGTTTTGATTATTTCTTATAAACCTTATAGACGATTTAATTTTTAGGTAAAATGAGACCACTTTACTTAATTTTTCTAACTAAACATATATATGTATATATATAAAAGTTGTTTTGCTTAATTTATTTTAACTCCTCACAAAAAAAAAAGATTCCAATGATAATAAAATTTATAAGTTCTTACTATTGTTCACATAATTAAAAATACAATACTGTAATTTTTCTTATTTTATCTTGATACATAAAATTTAGTTGAGATGGGGAGAAATCTCAGACATAAATTAAAATGTTTGAAAATGACTTATAATATTACTACTATTTATAAATTAAAATTTTAACAAAATTACGCTACATATTTTTATTCAAAAAAGTAAATAATAAAAAAATAAAATTAATACTTACATATTATTTTGTTTTTCTTTACTTTTTGCAAGAGAGCTAATACATTAAATAAAAATTAACTGGTTCACTATGTTTTTGATACAAAATATTTTAGGAGGTAAATTTGCAACAAATTTATTTAGTAAAAATTTACATTGTTATCTTAATATAGTTGAATATATATTTTTACTTTTTGAATACATGTGCATTATTAAAGATAAATTTATACTTTTATGTCACTAGTATTATCACAAAATTAAATATATTTTTTTCAGCTTTTATTTTGGTTATATAAAGTATAAATGACCTAAATTACTTTTAAAAAAATCTTATTATATATAATATACAAGTACTGACATAATAAATATTTCTTAATATAGTACTAAATTGCTTTATAAATTATGTTAAGAAAATAATAAGTTTGTTAAGTAATTTTTAAAATTTTAATCATTTTTTTATTGCTCAACATTTATCAAATTATATCACCATTAATAAATATATGTATAATTTTATATAATAAATAAATATAGACTTATTGTTAATGAAAATAGTATCTCTCTATCACAACTTTATTTTTACCATTTTGTACTACTAATAATGCAAGATTAAAGAAAAATATGTATTTTTTTTTCTAAATTAAAAATTTATGGATATTTTGTTTTTAACTTTTTAATGAGAACTGTGTTTTATATTTTAAAATTCTAAAAACTTGATGAACTCTTCAATTCTTTCGTATTTTATCTTTTGATATAGTCAAAATTATGTAAAATAAATTATATTAAAGGTTATACAGTTCATTGAAGTAAATAAGAAAATGATTAATGAAGAAGAAATAAGAATATAAATTATTATTGTGACCCAAAAAATATGACAGAGAATATATTTAGTAATAAATTATAATAACATATAAATCTATACATCAAAATCATTAAATCTAAAATTTTAGAGTAATAATTAATGAAAACTTATTTTTTCATTTTATTCATTCGTGAAAAAATGTAGTAGAACTATTTAAGTTTCAACTATTATTCCATAATTTTTATAATATTTATTAATTTATTTCGCTCTACTTCATAACAAGACTAAATTATATAAAAAAATCAAAATTATTATAATTTAAGTTTAACAACACCCTTAACACTTGTATAAGAAAATTGTAAATTTTTGTGGGTAGTATGAAATTAATGGCTAATTGCGCTAAATCGACGTTTTAAAACAAAGTTACTGGATATTGGAATACATGCAGTCGGCTTATACAACAGTTATTAAATATATGTGCAATCTACTTAAAACGTACGATTTTTATTTCAATAATTGTTACGGTATTAAATAATTTTGTATTTTAAAGTTAATTAACTAAGATGTGAAGTATCTTAATGGGATAACGTTTTAATTTGTGTTGTATTTGCTGTTTGAAAAGAAAAGCTAAGTTGGGAGGTTAAGCTTAAAGAGAAAAATGAAGCTTCCACAAGCGTCAAATGTAACTTACACTTAATAGTATTATATACGTTTTAAAGTTAAATGACGCCAAATTAAAGTTTAATTTAATATATATTTAATTAATATTAGTTAACGTGATTATTATAATCACCAATATGTATTGATTCAAGTGAAAATAATTTGAATTCACTTAATCAGAAGTCACTGTCCCCGAAAAGGCCAAATTAGTCGAGATAATTCGAATACCATACTGGAAGAACAAAAAAAATGATTATTATAATCTTGTAATTTATGACAAAAATATTTTATTAAAATATTATTTACATTTAAAATTTCGTAGATTACATTAAATTTTAAAATTTAATATATTGTTGTTTGACTTTAAAAAATCAAAATATATTTCTAATTTTTGAACGAACGAAATAAATTTATACGTTTTCTTCTTTTATTTTTCAATTTGAAAACGGTATCTTATTTTTCCTTAAGAAAAAACACACGTTCTGCCAAAACCCTTTTTTACTTAAAAAACTAAATAGATAGCCAATACCAATTCTATATGCATATAATACTCAGGTAGTTGTTTCGGTGTGCTGTATTTTCAAGATAGTTAATTGATGAATCTTTTATAATACCACAAGTTTGTCTCTAATCGGTTACGAACCATTTCAGTGGTAATCATGATTAGTCGGTTCAACAATTATTAAATAAAAAGCATTTAAAATAAGTCTTTTAAAAAATAGATTACACTAATGAAGATTAAGTATAGATATGTATTGTGTAATTAACATGAATTATATATAAAACTTAATTTAGTAGACGAAATTGTGCAAATAGGATTTGCACGTGAACCATTGGCCGGCCGCTCTTCACTGAATTCTAAAACAACTACAATTTGACAAACTTGTAATCGTAATTAAGATTTATTTTAGAAATGTACTTATTATACAAAAAAGTTAATTTAAAATTTAAAACTCAATTTGTAACATTTTATACTAAAAAGTTAAATATGTTCACATATAAGTGACATTTTCTGAAAGTGAATTATCTTATCAAAAAAATTCATCTAACCCCCAACCCACCCAAAAAATAATAATAATAATACTCCAAAATCCTTTTACAACTGTCCAAGATGATAACTGTACAAATCCAACATTGCACAAAAATAAAAATAGTAACAATATATAAATACTATAGTGAATAGATCCGTGAACGAGATAATATTTCCTGCTTTCGTGCTCTCTTTCTTCACAAGTAAGAGAAGATATTGCCACATATTCTCTTACGCCTTTTGTGAAAAATTTAACCTTTTCTAACATATCTATTTTTCTATACTAAAACCGAGACATACACGCAAGTAGTGGAATACAAGATACGCAAAATGTAATCTAGAACAAACACATTTTCAGTGATATTTATACAATTCATTTAACGACAATTAATTAAATTTATAGGAATAATTGTTGCTTTCACAGCATTAATATTACTCTCACTATATCATCCGAGGATAAGGTTACTGTTATAATAAAATTACTAACATGTCAAATTTTTATTAATTTATAAATTTTTCTATTGAATTTATTTGTATACAAATGTGTGCTATAGAGCAAGAACGGTTAATATAGATGCAGTATAATAAATTAGTCACGAAAATAATGGACCACCAGCCATATGAATCCAAATGTGTACTTGTTTAATGCCCAGCTTATTTAATTTACATTTACCTTTTTAATTACTCTTTCATTTTACCGTTGAGGAGTTGTTGACCAGATGAATATAAATTAATGTTCAAGGTTTTACTTTTTTTATCTTTTTCTTGTTATGTTTTTCTGCAAAGAGCTCAAGAACATACAACTTCCAAACAGAAGTATATATTGAAGAGAAAAACACGCTGTTACCGTTTGAAAGATGAAAGCAAGCTGAACCAACACACGTGAGTGACACTAAAAAGCCCGATTATTATTTTATAAAATACTCCATATAAACTAATACACAGATAGTTTTTCCTCCCCTTTTGGTTCACCATTTAATATGATCAGCAATTTAAGGAAACTGCTATTATATAAAAATTTGTTGAGAATCAGATGACAGTATAATACCATTCATCTTCTCGTCTGAAATTTTCGAGTTACAAAGTTTTAATTTTTTTATTATAGAGTATTACAGTTGATATTTTGATTTTACAGAGCATAAAAGAGCAAAAAATACGTAGTCAATATAATACCTTCTGTTCCACAAATTAAAGGACTTAAATTTAATTCCGCAAAGAGAGTTATATTTGTATATTTTTTTATTATAATACTATATTTTTTATAATTTATTATTATAATTTTCTTATCTTATATATTATTAATTAAATATTTATAACCAATTTTTTTAATATTCTTTTTACTAATTAAATATTTAATTATCAATTAAACATATAATATTAGTATTTATTAAAAAAAAGATAAATACAACTCTTTTTATAAAATAGAACTAGTAGAAAATAAGTTCTAATTCTCTTGGACTAAAAGAAAATGGTCTATACATGTTTCGTACTTCTTATACGGTAACTCCAATTTAAACCTTTCCAGGTGAAAAGTATATAATACATTATATAATTATATGTTACATCAAATATATTGAAAAAGAAAATAATAACTAATAATAAGACGTCACTGATGGTGGGAGTATCAAATTTGCTGCTCCTGTTGCTGTCTTTGGTGTTTTTCTTTTGTCGAGTCGGGACATAATAATTTCAAGATATATTATAGTGACTACAATGATATATACCTATAAATTTAACATTTAGCCTGTTTAAAGATAAAATTGTTGAATTCGATAGCTGATAAATATATGGGATTATGGAAAATAAGGTGCAACTTATTTTTCAATTTTAAGTTGTAATAATTTTTATTATATTTTTGGAAAATATAATTGTATAGATTAAAACAACCTTAAAAAGTAATAAAATATACAAAATTTTATCATAGTTTTTTTAATGGTGCAAGTTCAATGAATTTTCGTGAGTTAAATTTTTTATAATTTTTATAGTTATAAAAACTCAATGCATCATGAAAAATCACAAAATTTTGTACATCTTCATATTTTTGAATGATTTATCCATTTATACAGTTAAATTTTGTGAAAACGTCACAAGATACAAGAAAAAACTACTACAGTCTATTTTTTAAAAATAAGCCGTAAGCTATTTCCCGTTTTTCATATATATATATATATATATATCATTATCACATATAAGATAAACTGTAAAATAGATATAGAAAGTAATTGAACTTATTACAATCTTTCTAGATAATAAATTTTATTGCAGTTTAATTTAATACTTCACTACGATTGTTATAATCAATAATTGGACCATATTTAGAGCTTAAATTTTGTTATGAAAATTCATATTCTTTTCATAAATAGTATTGAATTTACTATTTTCCTTTTTGTACATATATTTCTTAACATTCTTATATAGACGATCTGGTAGTGGTGCACTCCTACAATCTATACGGGACTTTTGAGTCTAGCAAGGTTTTAGCTTTAATTCATAAATCCTTTTACTAAACAAAAGAAATAAAAGATTAAAAATATAATGCTATCAATATAAATTTATTATAGTTAATACTTCATCATGATTTACTTTAATCAATACTTGGCCACATTTGGAGCTTAAAATTTGTTTTCAAAATTAATCGGTATTTCTTTATTAAAAAAAAAACTATTATCTTCTTTAAAACTATGAATACATTTTAACTTTTTAAATTAAATATCGACATAATAAATTTTAGATAAATATCAATATAGTTAGTTTTAGTAGATGCAAATTATAATATATAATTTTATAACTTATGATTAAAAAAAATAATTAATCAAAGCATTTTAGAGTATTCTCAATTTCAGAACGAACAACGAAGAGATTATATATATCTTTAATATCAAAACCGTTAGGGTATTTTACCCATAACTAATAACCTGTAATGCAATTATTTTTTTCTGGTACTCATAATAGGCTTCAACTCTTTTTTGTTTCAACGCAATCATTGAAATAATAAGACAACCCGCACCACCCCACTGGCCACTGCTTACTCTGGTCACTACCTCTAAGTCTCCAGCTGTATCAATACTCTTTACATATTCTCTATATAACACCGTCTTCCCCAATCTTTTCTGCATATCTTCACAATACCAAAAAAAAAAAAAAATTTAAAAATGGAGAAGATTATAATGCTCAGATCAGTTACATTTACACTTCTGCTTCTGGGTTTTTGCCACGTGTTAGTGGCATCTACCATGAATGCAGCAGAACAAAAGTCGACGTACATCGTTCACATGACCAAATCCGAAATGCCACCGAGTTTCGACGACCATACTCACTGGTACGACTCGTCCCTTAAATCGGTCTCTGACTCGGCTGAAATGCTTTACACATACAACAATGTGGTCCATGGATTTTCAGCGAGACTGACTCAGTCGGAAGCCCAGTTACTAGAGGGTCGACCTGGAATTCTCTCCGTCTTGCGGGAGGTGATTTACGAACTTCACACAACTCGGACTCCTGAGTTCCTTGGACTCGACCAGAACTCAGCTCTGTTACCCGAGTCAGCCTCAGCGAGTGAAGTGATTGTTGGAGTGCTGGACACGGGTGTGTGGCCTGAAATCAAGAGCTTCGACGATACCGGACTCGGACCCATCCCGAGTTCATGGAAGGGTCAGTGCGAGTCAGGTAACAATTTCAATTCATCAAATTGTAATCGCAAGCTCATTGGTGCTCGATCCTTCTCCAAAGGCTACATAGCTGCCATGGGTCCCATCGATGAATCAAAAGAATCTAATTCACCACGAGATGATGATGGCCATGGGACCCACACCTCGTCGACGGCGGCCGGTTCAGTCGTTCAGGATGCTAGCCTATTGGGATATGCATCTGGGACGGCGCGTGGGATGGCGGCGCGTGCGAGAGTAGCGGTATACAAAGCATGCTGGATTGGTGGCTGCTTCAGCTCCGACATTTTGAAGGCCATGGACACTGCTATTGAGGATAACGTTGATGTCTTGTCGCTATCACTCGGCGGCGGAACTTCGGATTACTATCGCGATAGTATCGCGATCGGAGCTTTTGCGGCCATGGAGAAAGGTATTTTAGTTTCGTGCTCGGCCGGAAACGCAGGACCGAGCTCCTTCAGTTTGTCCAATGTAGCACCGTGGATTACCACCGTCGGCGCCGGAACGTTGGACCGTGATTTTCCGGCGTTTGCTAGTCTTGGTAACGGGATGAACTACTCGGGCGTGTCGCTCTACCGAGGAAACTCGCTTCCCAATCAGATGCTCCCCTTTATTTACGCCGGAAATGCCACTAATGCCACCAACGGTAATCTTTGTATGCCAAATACATTGATTCCTGAAAAGGTAAAAGGTAAAATTGTCCTATGTGATCGTGGAATAAATGCCAGAGTTCAAAAGGGTTCAGTGGTAAAAGCAGCAGGTGGAGCAGGAATGGTGTTGGCCAACACGGAGGCAAACGGAGATGAGTTGGTGGCCGACGCCCATTTGGTGCCGGCCGCGGCGGTGACTCAAAAATCTGGTGATTCAATAAAAAAATATTTATTTTCAGATTCAAATCCCACGGCTACGATTCTAATTGAAGGGACAAAAGTTGGTGTTCAACCATCTCCAGTTGTAGCTGCTTTCAGCTCGAGAGGTCCCAACTCCATCACTGCAGAGATATTGAAGCCTGATATCATTGCTCCGGGAGTAAACATCCTCGCCGGGTGGGCGGGCTCGGTAGGTCCCACGGGACTACCCGAGGACAATAGGCACGTTCAGTTCAATATTATCTCGGGCACGTCAATGTCGTGCCCACATGTGAGCGGCCTTGCAGCGTTGCTCAAGGCCGCTCATCCAGAATGGAGTCCAGCTGCCATTCGGTCTGCCCTTATGACTACATCTTACACTAAATACAAAAACGGTGGCGAAATCCAAGATATCGCCACTGGAAATTCAGCCACACCGTTTGATTACGGTGCTGGACATGTGGATCCTGTATCAGCTCTCGATCCGGGACTAGTTTATGATCTGACTGCCAACGACTATGTGAGCTTCATGTGCGGATTGGCTTACACAGATTCGCAAATTAAAACACTTACAAGGGGGAATTTTTCTTGTGACACAAGTAAAAATTATAGTGTCACTGATCTCAATTACCCTTCATTTGCTGTTTCTTATCAAACAGGTGGAGGATCCAACACTATTAAGTACACACGAACGCTCACTAATGTGGATTCATCACCAGCAACTTACAAAGTGACCGTTACTTCACCTAGCAAAGCGGTTACAATATCGGTTGAACCTCAAACTTTGAGTTTTGCTCAACCGAATGAGAAGAAATCATATACAGTGACTTTTACAGCGGGTTCAATGCCATCAAATACAAATATTTTTGGTCGGATCGAGTGGTCGGACGGGAAGCATATTGTGGGAAGTCCGATTGCAATTAGTTGGACATAGGAAGTTGGTAACAAGCTGGCTCATGTGTTTATTTTCTAAGTTGTGTTTGAATTGATGTTTTCTTTTTTAACTTTATTTCTAAAATTATTCCCCACAGAAAGCGGGCTGTACAGTTTAGCATTTGTCATGTGAGAAAGAAAATATGTGAAGGCCCTGAAATTGGGATATTTTCTTGCTCACTGTACAGTGTTAATTAAGTCTGGCATGCGAATGTGACAAGGGTTGGGGTAAAAGTGTAAATATTGCAAATTAATAATTGTAATTAGCTTTGGGTTATATTAATTATTAAACATTTAAAATGTCATATTATTGGTTTCTTAAAATTACTTTACGTAAATTTTTATTGTTGTAACTCTCACTTGCATAACAGTTTCAAATGGAAGTTGGAGATCTATTTAACGGGAAACAAAATTTAAACAATTAATAAATAAATCTTCCAAGGTTGTTTGATCATAATTGGCATGGGATTAATAAAGTTGGTGCATCCGAAAAATTCTAGATCAGCAGAAAGCTGCACCAGATCAGTGGACTAAATGGATTATATGGGAACGAAATTTATGGTAATATTATGTCCTTCATCTCTCCTGTTACACTGTATTTGGAGTGCTAAAGTTTAATAGAGTTTAGATTTCAATTAAAAACAAAAACTCTATATAAACATTTGGCATGTGTCAAAAAAAGTGTGGTAGGAGAGGTAGCACCAGATGTTACGAGTTAACCGCTTCCGATCATATGTCGTCATTCACTGATTCATGTACCTAAAAAAAAATCTCTGATTCGAGGGTAGAAATGCTTTTGGAAACACAATCTAAAACAATAATAAAAACACATATATGTATGTAAAGATATAAAATCCCCTCCAGAGTTGTTAAAATCTCAACCTTATATTCAAAATCAATTGTCATTATTAATTTATTTATTATATATGTCATTTTCTCTCTCTAATTAACACTACATACTTTAAAATTCCTTTTTTTTTTCTATTAGCATTTGTTTCTAATTAATCTTTCGATAACTTTTTTCTAATATTAAATTAATTCAGGTAAGCCAAATATTTTACATATTTTTTTTTACAATTTATAGATTTCTTCCTATACACATATAACCAGTTAAATAATTGAAAATATTCATTTATAAGTAACAAGGTGTGTGTAGAGTGTGCATTCAGATGTTATATGTGTGATCATATTACATTTATAATTTTCATTAACTGGAAAAATTCGTAACGAAAATTAATAAGTTATTATTACTCGACTTTATAGAAATTATTCAATGATATAATATGTTGGTGAAGTATTAATACTGAAGTATCTAAAATTATTAATTAATAGTTATAAAATATTTGAAATAATTTATACTACATAATATTATTTTAAATCAACTCATACTAAATCAATGTCTAGATTATATACTTTGATAATATGTTTTAGCATATTATAGATATCATTTTATATAAGCAATCAAAGTACTAATACCCATGAATATTATATAAATCTGATTACTATTACATAAATGTTTTGTTTATATCATTAGAAATTATTTTAGTAAATTTTTTATAGGATATATTTATAAGTACTTCAATTTTGTATGTACTTAATTCATAGTTATATTTATATTGTTTTAACTCACTAATTCTATACATTTAAACATACATAAATAATAAAAATTATCAAAAATAAATAAGTTATATGATTTACTCAAGAAAAAAAGGTATAAATGGTAAAAGTATAGAATAAGTAAGGATTAGAATAGAAATAAGGTTAATCAGAGAGAAAGAGAAAATGTTATATATAATAAATAAATTAATAATAGTCACTGATCTTAAATGTAAAGTTGAGATTTAAAAAACTATAATTTAGAATTTTTTAGAAGATCTGGAGAACCGGATCCATATTCGATAAGCATTATAAGTGCAAAATTTCACATTTGAGTCTCATTACAAGAACTGTACGTGCCTATGATTGAGTCCGATATTGTTGGCCTAAAATGTGAGGTTGATGAATAAAGCAAATGAAATTCAAGGGCTCAGTCTGTGTTCTGTAAGATATCTTTACAGACGACCTTTTCAATTAATCTTCCTCAATTTTTGCATCTACTTGATGGAAAAGATTATTCTGAACGTCTTTTTTAGTATTTTTGTACATATAAAATATTTTGTGTCCAAGGCTAATGCCCCTTTTGAGAAGTTCCATTATTTATTCATTTATTTTGGAAATTTAAATCACTTTGAATTTATTATGTCACGTGCCAATCTGCTTTCAAGGTCTCTTTGAGATTAATACTTACATGATTTGATGCTTATATGAGTACGCCAGCCTTTGGAAATGCACCACCCATTTCATTCGGCTGTTGAGCTTGATTGTTGTGCTGGCTTTATTGATGGTCTGGGCTCATCTGTGTTGTTATTTGTTCATCTAATTGTGTTGCTAAATTAGTAACAAGCATTGTACAATTCTTTGAGCAATAATAGTATTGACATTAATAAATTACAAAAATAACTATAAAAAAAATACACGTGATTAATTATTTTTAAGATATAAAGTTGTTAAATTCACCAAATTTCTATAAAATTTAGCCACGTCACATTTGTTTACGCGCAAATTGACGTTTCTAGCGTTACTTTTTTCCAAGAAAACGATCTCCATGGATAAGGCCAAGGCCAATGAGTCACGAATTGCGACAAAATACTCGCCGTGGTTTCCGCTAATGCCACCAGCTCACGCATAAGAAGATCGCCACGTACGCGACTCATGGCGTATGCGAATGCAAATCTTCAATCAATTGTTCTATCATGTAGTATATAAAAACGCCAATGCTTTTTTTCCAGATAACGAAAGTCAAAATTACAAAGCATAAATCACAAAATCAATGGAGAAGAGTAGAGAAGAGCAAATGAAGGTGGGCGAAGAGAAAGGGAAGATAGAAGAAGGATTACCAACGGACACCAGTCCGTACACTCAGTATAAAGATGTGGAGGACTACAAGAAAAAGGGTTACGGCACCGAAGGCCACCTCCAACCTCAGCCTGGTCGCGGACCGGCTGCCTCCACCGACGCCCCCACCGCTGCTGGCGGCGGTGCCTCTTCCGAGGCTCAACATTCCACCGCCACTGATGTCATCAACCGCCAAGGTGTTCCTTGATTGATTTAGTTACTAGTATTTGCTTAATCTTCTCTTGTAAGATCGTGGACACAGTTCAGTTATTTCAGTATAATAAGAGTGTCTGGGCTTTTAATTGGACAACAGTTTTTCTTTCTACATACCTTGTATTAAGTTGATATATCCAAATATTTATTATTCTCTCGGTTCTAAAAAAGAAAACTAGCATTTGAGAATAAAATTCGTTCAGAAAAAATAGCAACATTTGCATAATTTTTCGTTATAATATCAAAATTTGTCACTACAATTTTTTATATGATTTTTAATTAGATATTCATAATAAATTTAATAAGAAAATTTTATTATTCTACGTATAATTTTTAAACAAATATACAAAATTAAAAATCAATTAAAAATTCAAATGTTATTTTTTTTATATAACTGAAGAGCAGAGGTCGGAAATTTACCAGTGAATTAGTATAATGGTGATGATATTTATCGAAATTTTCGCCGAAGCCAGTAGCCACTAATTATGAAGGATGAAATGTGGAAGTCGCAAATATTAGTATAGTTTTTGGTTTAGTCTCCACTCTCGTAATGGGAATTAAATTAAAATTTTCAATCTCCTAATAAAAAGATTAAAGTTTGTGTTTGGTTGAATGTAATAGTATAATATGAAAATAGAATAAATGGATAAAAAAAATAATAGTGGTAGAATACAAAAAATACAAAATTATGAGAGAAGTATAAAAATGAAAATTATGAGAGGAGCATGAGAATATAAAAATAGTAAATTGTGTGTGAAATTTTAGTTTTAATATAATAGACAAATTCCACCTAAAAAGGTGAGTTAAAAAATACACATAATTTTTTAAAAATAAATGAATTTTACATACAAATAATCTAATAAATAATATAAAATTTATTTTATTCTCGTGTTATTTTATTTTATCAAATCAAACATAAGATAAGATTAAAAGAACAAAGTATGTTAAAAGAACAAAGTGGTAAACTGTCTGTTTTAAAGGAAACTCTAAGCTGAGGTTGCCACCTGAATATTTTGATGTCTAGTTTTGCTTCTAACAGTATAGTGGATGACTCGGTTTAAACCGTTTGATGAAGTTTGTAGAGTTTATTGCTGAAGTAAAAACATAAAAATAAAAAAAAGGTAAACACAGGATAATGTACAAATACGTAAATATGGCATGGGTAAATAAAAGGTACATGCTTTTACCAGATAAAACCCCATTAAAGTCCAATCATTTTCTATACATGGAATTAAAAGATTGGCAGTACAATCATGTACAAGTAAATTTTGCATACATGTGATAACTTTTACTGCACGATAAAATTAATACCGTATAATAATAGATTTTTTAGAATAAGTTTAAAAATATTATATTGTTAGTAACTTTCAGATTCTAAGATAATTTTTTTGAAAAAAAATGACGTTAATTATCTCATTCCCCAAGGAATTTACTAAAAAAATTAATTTTGTTATTTCTCTTTGATCCAAGGATAAACCGAAACTTTTTGTTTGATATTTTTTATTCAAATGTAATAATTATTGAACTTTTTATTATGTGTATTTTAAGTTAAAAAATTATTATTTTAAACCTCCGGAAGCCAAAGTACGTGTTGCCGAGTATTTTACATACCATGTTTATTAGGAATACTAACAAAAATACGAGTAGAATATAATTCCTCTTGACACGGAATAACCATGAGAACGTGGGCATTTTTCGATCCGCTCTTGCACACCAATCAAAATTTTGCACTTTGCCCATGTAAAAGCAATTTGAGTTAAAAATCTGTCCCCTTCCGGTGCAAAATTAGCTACACAGTGAACGACTGTTTTAAAGTCACTAATCTGTGAATACAATTAGCTACGCAATGGCGACTGTTTAAAGTCACTAATATGCAAAGACGTTCGGATGTTATGTGTGTGTTGTCACGCCCCGCTTAAAAATATAGGAAGAATTGGCTCCAACCATTACTAATTTTGTTGAGGAACATTTTAGAGCATTCTAGAAGGGTCTAGAATGTTCTGGAAGGATATAGAACATTCTAGAATGATCTAGAACTTCCTAGAAGAATCTAGAATGTTCTGGAAGGTTCTAAAACCATGAGAAACTATCTAGAATATTCTAGGACTGTGTAGAATATTCTAGAACCATATGGAAGATTCTAGAAGATAGGATACTTTGATGATTGTATAGAACATTCTAAAAACAACATGTAAATAGTAAGTCTAGAATGTTCCTTAGTAGGGAGTGTGTAGAAACTTCTTAAAGGATGTGAGGCCTATAAATAGGAGGAGCCTCCCTCATTTGTAAGCAGCCAAGAAATCAAGAATCCAAGGCTCTCAAAGCATTGTATTCTCCCTTATCAAAGCTCTCAATAAAAGCTTCCTTTATTAACTCTTTGGTGTGTTTTCGTTTTCGCTTCCGCTTTACTTGCTCACAAGATTTGTTGGAAGGCTGCTCTAGTAGATCACAAGAGGTGACAAGCGCTAGAGGCCAGCACGGTTGGAACTTAGAAAAAGGAAAATTCTAAGGCCGTGACAATTTGGTATCCGAGCATAGGTTACGAAGGGCGTAATCTTGAAGGGAAGGCATTATGTCGACTGTGGAGAACGTGCACACCAACAATGGAAGTGACGACGCAAGGACGGAGGGCGTTCTTGTTGACACCAACATTCGTGGACCAGAAACGGTGGTGAGGAGTGCTTTTCAAGGTAAGGCACCTAACTCTAAAGCTAAGATTTCTGATCTAATGATGCTTGAAGAGCTGATTAGTGTCCTTAGCACAAACTTTGAAGAAGGCATGAACCGTGTGGAACGGATGGAGCATAGCTTTGAGACCTTGGAGAACCATGTCTTTGCTCAAATAGAGCATGTAAATGGGGAACTCCAAGATCTCCAAAGCTCAGTTGAAGTGATGGGAGAAAGGGTCTCCACACTTGAGGAAAAAGACTTGGTTCGAGAGGAACGAGTCAATGGCAATGAAGCCAAAATGATGGAGATGTTTGGGGTTGTCCAAGCTCAACTTGTTGAGATTAAGGCAAGCATTCTTGGTGGAGGTATGGTGGCTAGAGAGCTGCCCAGAGCTGACATCCCAAGGCCAAAACCGTTTGATGGGAAACGGGATGCCAAAGAAGTAGAAAATTTCCTATGGGACTGCGAACAATACTTCGAAGGCATGGGCGTTGTGGATGAAGGCACCAAGGTACGTACCGCTGCCCGCTATCTCAATGATATGGCTACTTTATGGTGGAGGCGCAAACATGCCGACATGGAGAAAGGGCTGTGTCAAATTGATACGTGGGACAAGTTCAAGAAAGAGCTTAAGAGGCAATTTTACCCGGAAAATGTGGTATATGAGGCACAAAAGAAGCTAAGGGAGCTTCGCCACAAGACGACCATCCGGGACTATGTGAGGGAATTCACAAGCTTGATGTTGCAAATTCCCCACATGAGTGATAAAGATGCATTATTCTTCTTCACCGATGGGCTGCAAAACTGGGCGAAACAAGAGCTCCAAAGAAGGAACGTTAAGGACGTAGACGAAGCTATTGTCGTGGTGGAGTCTTTGATGGAGTATCAAAAAGGTGAGTCTTCTAAGCCTAAGTCTCAATTTAAAAATGTTAATCATGTTAAAGGTGGTGGAGACAAGGGCAAGTTCGGAGGCCGGCACCAAGGCAACAAAGTGTCGGATCGCCGGGACTACGAGGAGATAAAGAGGAGGTTTGCTCCCAAAGGTGGATGTTTCGTGTACAAGGGGCCACACCCTATGAAGGAGTGCCCAAAGCTTGGCTCATTGTCATCCATCATGGAGGAAAAGGAGCAGCAAAGCCAAGCTATGGAGGAGGCACATATGGGATCGCTACAAGTACTAAGCGCCCTAGCAGCTAAGCCAATGCCACAACCTACAGGAGGTAAAGGTCTTATGTACTTGAATGCTAATATCAATGGGAAGGCAGCTAGTGTGATGGTGGACACGGGTGCTACTCACAACTTTATTACAATGGACGAGGCCAAGAGGGTTGGTGCTCGAGTTACAAATGGGGGCGGGCTGATCAAAACAGTGAACACCCAAGCTAAACCCTTAGAAGGTGTAGCTCGTGGGGTGGAGCTACAAGTTGGGAATTGGAAAGGAAAAGTGGATTTCTCGGTGGCACCTATGGATGACTTCAAGATTGTCCTAAGCATGGAGTTCCTAAGGTACGCAAATGCTATCCTCATGCCTTATTATAATACTATATGCATTGTAGGGGGAACTGGTTCGTGTATGATGACCAGTAACCAAGGCAGCAAGGAAGTGAAAACCTAGTCTGCCATGCAACTTGTCAAAGGCATAAAGAAAGGGGAAGAAACCTACTTGGCTTATGTCCGTGTTGGGGACAATGAAGAAGCCAAGGAGGTTCAAGAGGAGGAACTCCCAAAGGCTATCAAAGACGTTCTTGAGGAAAATCAAGACGTGATGCCACCAGAACTACCTAAGCAACTCCCACCTAGAAGGCCGGTGGACCACAAGATTGAGTTAGAACCAGGTGCCAAACCACCTTCTATGGCACCTTACCGAATGTCACCACCGGAGCTTGAGGAACTAAGGAGACAACTTAATGGACTGCTGGAGTCGGGACAAATCAGGCCGTCCAAAGCACCGTATGGAGCACCGGTGCTATTCCAAAAGAAAGCTGATGGAACGCTGAGGCTATGCATAGACTACCGGGCGCTAAACAAGGTAACAATCAAGAATAAATATCCTATTCCTTTGATAGCTAACTTGTTTGATAGGTTGGGCCGTGCTAAGATCTACACAAAGGTGGACTTGAGATCGGGCTATTATCAAGTCCGCATTGCTAAGGGAGATGAGCCCAAGACGACATGTGTGACGCGTTACGGGGCTTATGAGTGGCTAGTTATGCCCTTTGGCCTAACAAATGCCCTGGCAACGTTCTGCACTCTAATGAATAATATCTTGTATCCCTACTTGGATCGGTTCGTGGTGGTATATTTGGATGACATCGTCATCTATAGCAACACTATGGAGGAACATGTAGAACACTTAAGAACCGTATTCAAGGTCTTAAGGGATAATCAACTCTATATAAAGAAGGAGAAGTGCTCATTCGCACAACAGGAGGTGCAATTCTTAGGCCGTGTGATAAAGGATGGCACGTTATGCATGGACGACAAGAAGGTCAAAGCTATCATGGAATGGGAAGCGCCTACTACGGTCTCGGAGGTGAAATCATTCTTGGGGTTGGTAAACTATTACCGGCGTTTCATTAAGGATTATTCAGCTCGAGCTGCACCATTGACGGACTTGCTCAAGAAGGGCAAAGTGTGGGAATGGTCTCAAAGGTGCGATAAGGTTTTTGAGGACCTGAAGGCAGCGGTTTCCAAAGAGCCAGTATTAGCGCTGCCCGATTGCACCAAAAAGTTTGAGGTACAAACTGATGCTTCTGATTTTGCAATTGGTGGGGTACTCATGCAAGAGGGGCATCCCATAGCATTTGAGAGTCGCAAGCTTAATGACATGGAGAAGCGATACACGGTGCAAGAGAAGGAGATGACCGCTGTGGTACATTGTTTGCGCACATGGAGACACTATTTGCTCGGTTCTCACTTCTCCATCAAAACGGATAATGTTGCCACTAGTTACTTTCAAACACAAAAGAAGTTGACGCCTAAACAAGCTAGGTGGAAAGATTTTCTAGCGGAGTTCGATTTCACATTGGAGTACAAACCGGGCAAAGCAAACGTTGTGGCCGACGCCTTGAGTCGAAAGGCGGAGTTGGCAGCCATTAGTTTGGTCCAGGGAGATCTTTTGGCACGCATTAAGGAAGGTATGACTCATGACTCTATGGCTCAAACATTAATGAACTTGGTTAAGGAAGGCAAGACGAAGAGATTTTGGGTAGAGGATGGCTTACTCTACACTAAGGGCCGACGAGTCTACGTGCCAAAGTGGGACAACTTAAGGAGGACACTAGTCAAGGAGTGTCATGATACAAAGTGGGCCGGTCACCCGGGGCAGAGACGGACCTACGCACTCCTTGAATCTAGCTACTTCTGGCTTCAAATGAAAGATGAGGTCGAGCTATATGTAAGAACTTGTCTCGTCTGCCAACAAGACAAGGTGGATAATCGGGTGCCAAGTGGTCTGGAGCCATTACCCGTACCTACAAGGCCATGGGAAAGCGTATCTTTGGACTTTATCTCGGCATTGCCAACATCCGAGGGGTGCGGGTCAATTTTGGTGGTTGTGGACCGCTTCTCAAAGTATAGGATGTTCATAGCCGTTCCAAAAGATTGTACAACCGAGGAGGCAGCAAGGTTGTTCTTCAAGAACGTTGTTAAACATTGGGGGCTGCCTAGAACCATCATTAGCGACCGAGACCCACGTTTCACGGGGAAGTTGTGGACTGAATTGTTCAAGTATATGGGCTCGGAGCTACATTTCTCTACTAGCTTTCACCCTCAAACAGATGGCCAAACCGAAAGGGTGAACGCTTTGCTGGAATGCTACCTCAGGCACTTTGTTAGTGCTAATCAGCGGGATTGGGCCAAGCTCTTGGACGTGGCTCAGTTTTTATACAACTTGCAGAAGAGTGAGTCAACTAACAAAAGTCCGTTTGAGGTTGTCATGGGACAACAACCCCTTACTCCTCACTCAATTGCAAGTAGAGCAGATGGACGAAGTCCAGGAGCATTTCTTATGGCCAAGGCATGGGAGGAGCAAGCTGAAACAGCGAGATCCTACTTGACGAAGGCTGCAAAAAGGATGAAAAAGTGGGCCGATACAAAGAGACGTCACAAAGAATTTCAAGTAGGAGACAAGGTAATGGTTAAGCTTCTACCACAACAATTTCAAGCATTCCGAGCAGTACATAAGGGTCTAGTCCGGAAATATGAAGGACCCTATGAGGTAGTTGGGAAAGTGGGGAAGGTATCATACAAGCTTAACCTTCCCCCAACTTTAAAGATCCATCCCGTCTTCCATGTGAGCATGCTAAAGGAGTATCATAGAGACATGGAAGACCCGACACGAGGAGATTCCTCCCGAGCACCACCAATAGTGACGAAGTACTATGACAAAGAGATTGGTGAAGTGCTCGCCAAGAATATAGTACGTAAGCGTGGGGTGCCACCAACCACGCAATACTTGGTTCGCTGGAAGGGATTGCCTACAAGTGACGCTACTTGGGAGAATAAACAAGACTTGTGGCAATTCGGTAAGGAGTTGGAGCAATACGAAGCGTCGACGAGGGCGTCTCCAAAATAGGTAGGGGAGAATGTCACGCCCCGCTTAAAAATACAGGAAGAATTGGCTCCAACCATTACTAATTTTGTTGAGGAATATTTTAGAGCATTCTAGAAGGGTCTAGAATGTTCTGGAAGGATATAGAACATTCTAGAAGGGTCTAGAATGTTCTGAAAGGGTGTAGAATGTTCTAGAAGGATCTAGAACATTCTAGAAGGATCTAGAACTTCCTAGAAGAATCTAGAATGTTCTGGAAGGTTCTAGAACCATGAGAAACTATCTAGAATATTCTAGGACTGTGTAGAATATTCTAGAACCATATGGAAGATTCTAGAAGATAGGATACTTTGATGATTGTATAGAACATTCTAGAAACAACATGTAAAACATGTAAATAGTAAGTCTAGAATGTTCCTTAGTAGGGAGTGTGTAGAAACTTCTTAAAGGAGGTGAGGCCTATAAATAGGAGGAGCCTCCCTCATTTGTAAGCAACCAAGAAATCAAGAATCCAAGGCTCTCAAAGCATTGTATTCTCTCTTATCAAAGCTCTCAATAAAAGCTTCCTTTATTAACTCTTTGGTGTGTTTTCGTTTTCGCTTCCACTTTACTTGCTCACAAGATTTGTTGGAAGGCTGCTCTAGTAGATCATAAGAGATGACAAGCGCTAGAGGCCGGCACGGTTGGAACTTAGAAAAAGAAAAATTCTAAGGCCGTGACAGTGTAGACGAATATGTTAACAATTCTTTTATATTTTACATTATTTAGATAAAGGGTTTTAGTCTTTACCCTCTTCTCTTACTGTTTATCCAACGGTAAAAATTACATTATATCTCTTCCGATTAGTCCCTCCCTCTTTAATGGAATATTCCTACTTAATTTTATGCCACATAAATATTAGGGGAAAAGAACTGAACAAGGAATTCAATGAAAAATGATTTCTCGTGTTGGGACATGAGAAATGTTGAAGACGATCTCATCGATATTATTGTAGGCAAAATATAAGGTCACAACTCCCAACCAAATCTAAGACAACTAAGAAAGATGTACGAGGACCTACGAATAATTGAGTAATCTAGAACATTGTCTAAACCGACATGTTTGGTAATTTTTGTAAATATATGGCATAAATTTTCATAATTTGGACGTCACATTATTTCTCCTAGTGCTTGACGATCCATCTGCAACCGCCAAGAATTCTGGAACCAAAACGTTTCACATGAAAGATAATTTGAACAAAATTTACTAGCATACGAGGGAGAATGGACGGTGCACAATTGGCAAGCACGGAAAGCAAAAGTGAGAAAAAAGTAAAAACATTTATCTCCATACCACTGAAGATCACAAGCCTTCTATGACATAACATATGGTATATAGCTAGCACAAAGCATCACACCACATGATACTTCTCCCTTAAATGATCACACCCCACCACCGATTCCAGAAATTTAACAATCAAATCTTTACCGACCCTTCGTTTTCAATGTAAAAAGTCTTGACCAATGCCCAATGTACTTCAACCACTTTTCCTTTAACACAAGCTCTATTTCTTAATTTGTCCACAATTTTAAAGTACTGCACTGTATAAACAAATAGTTGTTTTAATGGTCCTGGTGAGTCTCAGTTGTTTAAAAGGACCATTTCTTCCTAGTTTACATGTCTGGTTATATCTATGATCGAACACCATCATGCTTCAGCTTTGTTATTCTAAACAGAAATATAAACACATTCTTTTTTCTTGAAATTTACACACATATATAAACACCATTTGTAGACACGCATGCTAAATATATATAATTGGTGAAGAGGTCCCAAGTTACCCAACCAAGGCAGAAAGCCAATACTTGGACTAGAATTAAAGTAATAGTAAAAGTCAGGATAATGTGATAACTACTACATATTCAATCATCATGTTATAGCCGACTAGGGAACAACAGTTCTCTTCGGCTCACCTGATCTGATGTGACTTCTCTCTCCATTCGAATTTTATAATTTTAATATACATCTCTAGCTTTGTCATACCACTTGTCGTTCTCTTGATCCCCTCCCTTTTTATTGAAATTTATATCATATCTTCTCTCTGTCTTTATATGCAGCACATAAAAACTCAACTCCGTCTTTCTTTCTTCGTACAGACAGAAGATGGCAAAACCAAGTGATATTGAGAAGTGGGGAGATCCCAATTGCCCTGTCGACGAAGAAGAAGAAGCGTTATCGCTTTCTGATCTTCCTGTCAATGAAAATGAAAACGTAATTGAAGCTCAACCACCCAAAGAAGCACAAGATGACTTCAACTTCAACTTCACTTCTTGTGGGACTTCACTTTTACCAGAATCTGAGATGTGTGCGGCAGATGAAGTCTTCTTCCAAGGTCGACTACTTCCATTTCGCCATTCGGTAAGTTCGGAAACCGGGTTGTCCATGTTCAGGCCCGACACACGCCCGTTCATGTCTAGGTCTCAATCGATGGATCTTCGATACACAAGTGGTGCATTTAGCAGTGGCAGCAGCACAAGAAGTAGCAGCATTAGAAGTGATCACAACTCACTAACCAGTGGAAGCAGCTCTGCCTCTAGCCTACTCATTAATAACAGGAAGCCACCTAAAACCCGGAGTTCAAACCAATTTCATTCGTACCCAAGCCCCACACCCCAGCTCAGAATTTCCACAAGCAGGCATGGTAATTATTATTCTTCCGGTCACAATTGCAGTCAAAAATCAACACTGTGGAGTTATTTTCAGGTGGGTTTGGTACGAACACCAGATATTAACATGCTGGACCTCAAGATTCGGAGCA
>CM025784.1:44041633-44056432 GCA_014636745.2 Centella asiatica | reverse complement strand
GGTACGAACACCAGATATTAACATGCTGGACCTCAAGATTCGGAGCAACAACACAAACAGTCTTGGTACAACTAATAAAAGCTTTGGCAGTCGCAATAGTAACAGCAGTAGTAGCACTAGCGCCAGCACTAGCAGAAAAATGAACAGGGACACTGTAGTTAGCAATAATGTGGAAAAGAAAAAGAAGGGGTGGACGTTGTTTGATAGGAACAGGACATTGTTTAGTGGGTGCAGCTGTTCGTCTGACGCAATTGATCTAACAGTTGGTGTGCATATTGGAAGCGGTAGGCCTAGACAAGGAAATAGTGAGACAATTGGGAAAGAAGAGATCGGAGTAGCGACAAATAAGAAAAAGAAGCAAAGAGGAAAGCAAGCGATGTCACGTTATCGAACATTTGAATGGTTAAAGCAGCTTTCACTTGAAGGTGGCCCAGAAGATAGAATTAGCAGAGACGAATCTTAGATTACTCAAAACAACGCGACTGTGCGAAGAAACGTGTTTTCAGCATTTTCTTTTTAAATTTTAAAATTGATCGTTTGGTAGTGGCAGATGGCTTTTTACGATTTTAGCTTTATTGTTTAACTTTTGCTTTTTATTATCTTTCTTTCGTTGAATTCAGAGTCCACATTTTGTAACGTATGCCTCAGGATTAAATTGAATTAATTTGAAATGTTGGAGCTCGATACCTAGAGTCCAATAATCTTGGTTGAACAACGAAAATCTATATTAGTTGCATGTTAGTTTATTCTTCTTCAGTTGAGTTGGGAAACAATTTGAAGTCAATTGGATTTAAAATATTTTTCTGCCATAGAGGATTACTTTCAGAAAAATTAATTTAATTTTTATAATGGAGGGGAAAATGAGCAACTGCTTAAATAATTTCCTTTGGTCATTTCTACTCCATTCGGGGCTTCTTGGGGGGTGATATATCGAGGTGCATATCATTTCCGAAAGTTCACGCTACATATTTAAGATCCTTTGGGTGGTTGGGCTTTTTCGGGACTTCAACTTCATATTCAAGCACATGATGTCTTGCACCAAATGGTAATACATCTCCTACGACATGTTATAAAAAATTGTCATACACACTTTAAATATTTGTAATAGAAGATGTATCTTTCCGTAGTAGTAAAACTGCTCCCAGGATTTGTAATCCACCTATTCTATCTGCTTTCTTCTAAAAATATATATAAGATAGAAACAATAGATTATAAAAGATGCAACACACAGACACGCACACAATATTCCGATTAAATGCACAAGCTAAATAAACTAGACTCCACAAATAAAAATTGAGTTCATAGTATGGAGCAGAATAAGCAAATAACACGCCGAACTTGTTCAACTGATAGTGCAATTGCATTATTAAAAGCATTTCATTAGGGAAAAAAATTACTCCGTATAATTTTACTTAAAGCAAAATAGGAGAAAGATATAACGGTTGCACTTGTATACCAGAGTATTGGGAAATTATTAAAATTTGAAATGAAAACCAATAAGTAAGTGATAGCGTTTAACGATGGTGGAGTTGAGAGAGAGTAATTGATATACTGCACAATAGAGAACACAAATTCATTCAAATTAAATGAAAAATAAATATATTTTAAAACAAACCAATGGTTGAGAAACAATATTAATGATATGGATGAAATTGGTATGAAAGATAACTCAACTCCAATAGAAAAATTAAAATTTCATTATTTTCATATAAATTCTTGGTGCAATTGAATATGTATCTAATATTTTATTCGTGATATAAGTATTTTAAAAAAAGAGTACAAATATAAAGTCCACTAGTGAAAATCCAATGTTTATAAAGGAATAAATTCAAAAAAAAATCTTGTTTATAAAGGATGGATTGGTAATGGTGATAGGGTGGTTATAATTGAGTGCGATGGGGACTGTATACCACCGAAGAGGGTGGTGTTTCTTGTGAAAGGATGAAAAATACAACTGGTATGAATTAATGTTCGAAAACTTTTTTATCCGTGAGTGCGAAAATGACTTATAAGTACGTATATTGAGTACATGTGAACCACCGTACATTCTGAGAAAGCGAAGTCATATGGAAAAGTTCTCATAACAAGGACATAGTAAAGAAGATCAATATCAAAAATTTTAGAAGAGAATGTTGCTCTCTCTCTCTCTCAAAATTAAACATAAATTTTGACTATTTTGATTAAATTACAGTATATTAAACTGTAAAATTAATGTAATCTATAAGAAAATTTATATAAATTATATTGTGATTAAAAGTACTTGTTATAAACCTTAAAAATATAATAGTTGTATATATTGTAATCAATAAAATCAATAATAATTTAGACTTTAATATGCTAGCGTTTGACTTTTCAGGCTTATCTCTAATTCTGGAACGCATCATAGTAATTTTTAATTAATTAGCCTTCTAAAATTAATTTATTTTCATATTTATACTTTTATAATCCCCTGATAAAATCTTGTTTCGATGAAAGTTTTTCGAAAATAGACAAAAGAAAAAGACCAAAAACAAAATGAAATTAATTGGTGCGCAGTAATATGAACTTTTTTCATTTGAATTTAAATAATATGTATGTTATTTTCATTTTAAAAATATTAATAAACAAAACACCAATCCTTTAAATAATAAGCATAATCCTCTATGTACTTCTACCATTTTTCGTTTTATGGGAATTTTATCATAAATATAACTAAGATTATAATAACCAATATTCCTTCACAAAATTGACACTACTTGGTAAAAACACAGAGTAAGATCTAAAATTCTAAATCTTGAGACAGATTTGACTAATTCATTTATACTAGATATTCTCCGTAATATGGTTGTCATGGTGGAAAGCGACATACTTTCTATCTGATAAATATAGTTTAAATCTAATATGATGTAATCACTTGTGCTACATTACATTGCATCGATGGTTATCCTATTTGTTTTCGTTTAAATTTTGATTTTAGATATATTTTAATTTTTTAAATCAAACAATAACATATTAAATTTTAAAATTAATGTAATTTATTAAAATTATAAATGCAGATTATGTTATAATTAAAAATTTTGTTACAAATAATAAGATTATAATAATTATATCAATTAACAACTAAATTGAAAGTTTACTATGTCATTGTTTGACTTAAAAAGAGAAAACGCTCTTTTAGAAATGGAACAAAGTGTAGTACACTAAAAAAATTAAAATAAAACAAACATGATCAATATTAAGATGGAATAAAAATATAATCACTATTGCTACGTTACATTCCATTAATTAATACTCCTTTGTTTCTATTCTAGTTATCTACGCTTCATATCATGGACCAGTCTTAGGTTATGGAGGGGTGTGGAGGGTGGAGTGTGCTTCTGTATGCAAACTCGCCATATTAAGTTATTAACATAAACTACTTGTTAAGGATTTGGATATATCCAACGTCAATAACTAAGAACCTGCCTTCGTTTGTCCATGCACTTTCATGTTTTTAGACGAATATAGAATACAAACTGTCATGCCTTTGTATTCCATTCATTGTCCTATTGAATGATCCACCGTTGAAGCCGAATTCAGATATTATCATCACCTTATTTATTGACATTGCTTTCTAATAATTCTATTTTGGCTAATCTATTCCTTCAATTTCAAAATATATAAATTCAACCCTTAAAAGTCAATTTATTTTATTTTCAAAATTAAATTTAATAGAAATTACTTATATTTTGAAATATATATATATATATATATATATATTCAGTAAATATTGACTTTTCATTAATTTTATAGTAGTACTCTATCTGTTCTAAAAATAACATTATTTGAGAATAAAATTTGTTTTAAAAAAATAACATTTGTATAATTTTTTCATTATAATGTCATATTTTTTAAATTTTATTATTACAGGCTTCTTATATGATTTTTAATTAGATATTTATAAAAAATTTATTATTACTGCACGTAATTTTTAGTTAAATATATAAAAATTTAAGTTGCTAAAAAATTTAAATACTTCTCATGAAGTATAAAACAATGGAATTAATGTTCATCCTTTTTTATGATAACAAATTCGCAAGTCCCGCGACTTCGCCTCCAATAATCCTGTTATATAAAACGAAAACAAAAAAGAAGACACAGACGCACTTTCTCTCTCTCTCTCTCTCTCTAAAATTCCGTTTCCCAACAAAGTCCACGTCTCGCTTCACAGACACCCACCTCACATCGCTAGATTCAACAAAAGACAACAAATACTCCATACCATTTTATAGATAGAAAGTTGTTTTTAGAGAGAGAAAGTTGTTAGGGTGCAGGGGGTGAAAGATGTTGGAGTGTTGTTACAGACCATTGGAGAGATGCTTCGGCAGCAGCCAGAGTGGTGGAGCTGATGCCTTGTTGTGGCACATGGACTTGAAACAACACGCTTCTGGTGACTATTCGATTGCTGTTGTTCAAGCTAATTCCTCTCTTGAAGATCAAGCCCAAGTCTTCTCCTCTCCCTCCACCACCTTCGTCGGCGTTTACGACGGCCACGGCGGCCCTGAAGCTTCCCGCTTCATCACCAATCACCTCTTCCCTTACCTGCACAGTAATTACTATCCCCTTCAAACCCCTAAATTATTTTTCCGTTTCCATTCTCTGATTTTAGTTATTTAATTTAATTTTGCTCTGTATCCTGGTTATTTATTTGTGACCCGACATGTGATTCTTATTTGGCCATTGAACTATAAACCTTGAAATTTTTAAGGATTAGGTCATTAAATTTTGAAAAACATTAATTTGACTATTAAATTAAATATAATTTTAACTTTCGATTATTTCATTAGATTTAATACACGATCGTTATTTTTTTATGACGTGACATATTTTTTTTCAAATTTAGGCTACAAAACTTTCAAAAAAAAAAATTGACTACTAAACTTATTACAATTTATAAAATATGTCATTCTGTGTATAATTTATTTAAAAATTTAAAAAGAAATAATATACTATTATGATATTCAAACAAGATAAAATCGTTAAAAAATCATAATAAAATTGTTATTTTATATTTAACATTAAAATTATAGAGGCTTTTAAAATAGCTAAAATATTGTTGGCAAAAATAAAAGTCATTTATAAAAATAATAAAATTTTTTGAATAATACACGCCCATGTCACGTACTTTTTACAAAAAATCCAAAAAACAATCAAAACTTCATAATTTAAATATATATATAAACTTCATAAGTTTTATATATATATCTTATCTTAGTAAATACTGAACTTTATATTTTTATTTAATATATATTAGTAATTTAGTTTTAATTATTTCAGTAGATTCTTGTATGTGTTTGTTTATTTATTTATACAATTAGTATTTTAGTATTAATTTAGTTAATTTGATTTATTACTATAATAAATAATTGTAGAATTAGAAAAATCAATTAATTGACTAAAATTCTTGCAATCAATCATTTTATTTTTATTTTTGCTAATAATATTTTTAGTTATTTAATATTTTTGCATTTTTTTTCTTTGGTTGATTGCCTATAACTTTAAGCCTAGATATAAAATGATTATTTTATTATGGTTCTTTTACAATTTTTTCTTTTTAAAATATCATAATAATAAATAATTAATATTTCTATTTTTTGTTACATATCAACATTAATCGCTACATTTATTTTCATATTAGGTTTTGATGATATTTTTTATGCTATGCCAACTAATATACAAATGGAATGACTTATTTTATAAATTATAATAAGTTTAGTGGTCAAATAATTCTTTTTTTTTTAAAGTCCAATGGCTTAAACTTTAAAAGTGATATGTCACGTCATCAAAAAGATAACGGCTGTCTATTAAATCTAACGGAATGGTCTAAAATTAAAATTATATTTAGTTCAGTGGGCAAATCAATGTTTTTTAAAATTCAGTGGCCTAATCCTTAAAAGTGGTATAGTTCAGTGGTCAAATGATCATTTTTGTCATTCATATTCCCTAAAATACCATGGCAAAGTACTGATAATAGGTGTGCTAGTTTCTAGGCATTAGACTTAAAAATGATACTGTAATAATTTGTCTTCATTTTGAGCAATTTAAAAAAAAAATGGCAACAAAACTAAAGTTTTGAGTTTGTAACAATGGAATAACCTATTTATGAATGTGATATCAGTGATTTGGTGGATCTTGAGTTTGTTGAGAGTATTTGATTGGAAACTTTACCCGGATAATTTAAGTTATTGAATCACTTGCTTTTGCTGATCTTAATAAATGGTAGAGGTTGAATTTATGATACCGGTTAATTTGATGTGGCGTTTATGTAGGAAGAAAGGTTGTCTGTTTAGTAATTTGGCTTTTGATTTCATAGGATTTACTACGGAAGAAGGGGGTTTGTCTACTGAAGTCATTAAGAGGGCTTTTCGTGCAACCGAAGAGGACTTCTTGCATTTAGTAAAGCGATCCTGGCTGGATCAGCCCCAAATTGCTTCGGTTGGTTCATGTTGTCTCGTTGGTGCGCTTTCAAATGATGTGCTGTATGTTGCAAATCTTGGGGACTCTAGAGCTGTGCTTGGTCGGCGGATGACTAGTTCTTCTACTGTGGTCGCAAAAAGGTTATCAACAGATCATAATGTTGCGGTTGAGGAGGTTAGAAAAGAGGTCAGGGCGCTGCATCCCGATGATTCTACTATTGTGGTGTATACTCGTGGGGTATGGCGGATTAAGGGCATAATTCAGGTATTGTTTAGTAGTTTCTAGCATTTGTTATTTTCAAAATCCATAGTTGTTTGTTTTAATGAGAATTACTGGAAATTTTTGTTCCTTAGGTAACTAACGTCTTTTATAAGACAACACGTTGATAAATGAGAGAATTGTACAGTCGATTCATTGCTTAGTTGTCTCTATTTAGTTAATGGTTTTCTTTATCACATCAAACCAATTTTTGAAGCACATCCATGATCAGGTTTTCTCATCTCTGATGAAATTGAGGATAGGAATAAGCTGGTTTGGTGGGTGGTGCCTTTTACGATTCTGTGACACTAAGACCAAGAACCAAGAACTAATTCAAAATTCTACCATCTTTGCCAGTGTGTTTCTTATGCATTTTTCTTTTTGTAATCTATTATTAATTTATGCAACTAAGGGAATCAGTCGGTACAACTCAGCTTTCCTATATCTTGTTTACATGTTATCTTTGTAATACAAGTTGCTAAGATTATATTTGTAGTTCTGATCTATGATTCGGCTGAACATTGAGGCTTTCCCATTTTTATCCCAAGCACTGCATCGATATCTACATCATCTTCTCAACCCAAAAACCTATGTCGTTCCACCCCCACACGTGCACATATACATGTACACACGCGCGCGCATGCGCACACACACATACACATACACACAAAATGAAAAAAAGAACCGACTCCGTAGAAAATCTTACGGCATTCTTGCCAACAAGAAATAATGAGGTAATGACTCATGCTCTATCATTTCCCTGTTTCAAATCATACTTTTCTGCTTTCATTTTAACTTTGTATCAACAATGATTATAGATACATTCTCTGGGAGATGGTCTTCTACATGATTGTAACTTGTGAGTGATATGAGAATATTTCAATTAACAAGCTTCCTTGATCAGGTGTCCAGATCAATTGGAGATGTTTATCTAAAGAAACCTGAATACGTTAGAGATCCTCTGTCACTGCAATACGGATCATATGTTCCTCTGAAAAGAGCTGTAATGTCGGCGGAGCCCTCAATATTAACTCACAAATTAAGGCCAGAGGATTTGTTTGTCATATTTGCATCGGATGGTCTCTGGGAGCAGCTCAGTGATGAAGTAGCAATTGAAATTGTCCTGAAAAATTCCAGAGTTGTGAGGCTTCTCTACTTAAATTTTTGTCCTTGCTTCTCTGTCCATTTCTGTATCTTCCTAGTACTGTAACATCTTCCATCTAACAGGCAGACTGGCAGTTTATCCTACATAAGTTCTCATGCTTCATTTGCTTTTCAAGTTGTAGCTTTTTATTGTTTCAAACGATGGACCGGCAATTTATATCTTATGCATCTGTGTTTCTTCAGGGTATAGCTAAGCGATTGGTGAGAGCTGCCATTGAGGAGGCTGCAAGGAAGAGAGAAATGAGGTACGACGACATAAAAAGAATTGAGAAAGGGATAAGGCGCCATTTTCATGATGACATAACCGTGATTGTGATTTATCTGGATCAGCAGCAAGGATCTTTTGATGGTAACCCCTCAGATAACCGCATTGTTGATTGCACTAGTGCCCCAGTTGATATTTATTTATTCAATTCGGATGACGTCGAAAATGCTCCCTACATTTCTTCTTGAACAAACTCCCAGTCTCCCACCAGGTTTTCTGCTGTGAATATCTATAATAACTCAAGCAGGACAGGTGTTTCGAACAGGAGCTAGGTAAGTTTTCAAAGTAACAATTAGATGAACTAGTGGTTTTGTACATAATGTAGTCTGAGGATACTCAATGAAGATGTTCCAAATGTATGTTCTATATCATTAATTTATATCTTTGTTCTAAGAATATGTTTTCAGGAGCTTATTACAATGTTCTATATGTGAATTTGATGATTTGAATCCACAGCCTTAATGTCACGGCTGCCAGGTTCCTTTGTGTTTAGTTGAACCTGGTCTTTCTGGAATTCGAGATTCCTAATAAATCATTCTGAACTCTTTTCGTTTCTTATGTTCGTCAAATCTCTAAATTATTCCGATTTAGTTCATAAAAATCAATTTGTGTGTACATATTACTCTCCTCTGCACCATTACAAAGCCGTCTATGATACATACTGTATTACGTTTTTAGAAAGATGGAATAGGCCAGGGATCCGCTCTTCACAAATTTAAAAATTACTTTAAAAATTGTTATAGAACTTTATGTAGCCTACATATTAATATTTGAATTATAACTAAACTAAAAAAGAACTTGCACGACTGAATTTATATTTGATACTTCTGTGAATATAGTGCTTTCATAAGATTTAAATCAGGTTAATCCAACTTTTAGAAAAGTATCAAACGTAGAAGTGTAGAACAGTTACAAAAGCGCAAATGTAATCAATTTCACATATGACAAGCTTGGACAGGCGTGGCGTGATTTTTTAAATTTATATTTAATTTCAGAGCGTACAGGTGTGGTATTGTCAGGTGAATAGGTGGTCAGGAGTTTTCTTAAAGGGAACCAAATTTAGGTAGTGAACGTCAAGAGTACGGTTGGTCCATAAATTTCTACCTCTATATTTATTTCGGATATGTTTGAACTTTTTAAAATTCTATGGACATGTAAAAGAGAAATGCTATCAACATTTGGATCAAAACTCAATGTGAATTTTTCAATTTTGATTTGCTACTCCACCGTGATTGAATGAGAATGGATAAGAGGCCCCAATGTGAATTTTTCTGTTTTGGTTTGCTACTCTGCCATGATTGACTGAAAATGGATAAGAGGCTTGGGGGATTGGGTTTTCAAAATCCTTTGATTTATATTGTGTTGAAGGGATATTTGTATAATTCGATCAATTGCGTAAAGTCCGTGGTAATAACAGAACTGGGGAAAGTAAATAGTCTCAACAAAAAATTATTCCGGACCTACACCAAGATATTATATTAACGACAATTTTAAAATTTTGCAGAATAGAATGTGATGCGATGAAATATATAGTCCGGGAGTATTTCTTATGAAAATAGAGCTCCACATGGTATCAACGTACCGTAAAGTTTTTTATTGTTCCCAATAATAATGATCCAGGTGCATCAATCTGTTGTTCGTGTTTGTGGCGTTTCCGAATGGCAGAACCAAATTTGAAGATGATATTATGCGACGGTTTTATCATAGTTGGACAGTAGGAACAGGAGAGAGGACTTCAATACTACAATGTTTAATGTAGTAATTTACTAGGTTTCCTCAACTTCTTTTTTATTTTTGGGATTGGAAACTATTCCTCTCTCTCTCACACTATATGCACTAAAATTTTCTGTCATATGATGATTAAAAACACTGTTAGGTGGACTGTGACAGTTAACATCTAGTGTTTAAATATAATATACTTAATAAATTTAATATCCTATATAAATCCAAACTTACAAAATATAGGAATTAAAAGAATTTCACGTACATAAAATAAATGATTATAAGCTAAGGGCATTGGCGGTGATGAACGTCCACGAACAGTTCATAGATATCAAATTAGCCTTAGCTGATTCACATTTTCATAAACCATAATTTAAAAATCAATTCAAAAGTTAACTGGGAAAAGAAAAATTTTAAAAAAAACATTAAAAAGGTGAATTTTCACTAAAAGTTACTTTTGATCAAGAAAAAATTGGAAACCAACATTCCCAACATTTTAGTGGCAGAATAAAAAAATCACTATTTGAAACTTACTTTTAAATGTTCAAAATAATTGTCTTAGTAATTATTCCATTCGTCTAGAAATAATTGTTATTATATGTATTTTTAAGTGATATTTAGTATAAATAAAATATTTTATTTTGTTTAATAAAAATTTGAATTTAAAAAATTTAAATCAAAATATCATATAGATAAAATTTAAAAATATATTAAATATCATCTAAAAATACCTAGAGCAGCAATTATTTTGTACTCTGAAATTGTGTAATCCACTAAACTGAAACTGGCCTCACGGGGTGGGGGTGACATTATTTGCTCATTAATTTCCGGGGTCCATTTTTGTCGTGTTTGGAAAAGTCTTACTCAAGGATTATCCCACCAAAATGAATTAATACAGAATTTTAATACCTCCTCAATCCAATTTTATTTATGGTCCTAAAATTTACACATTCGTTACAAATTAATACTAATACTATTATTCATTCTGATCATTTATGTTGAATGTTTTTTGAAAACTTTTTGACATACCACAAAAGACATTAATCATAACCATTGTTAATACATTATTTCAATAATACCTCTTTATTTATTGGCATAAGTACAAATGGTATTTTTGAGGCTGAGTCATTGATGGGCAAGATAGATAAATAATAGAGAAACAACCTTTTGGGACTGTTAAACATCAAATAGAAATTTGACAAAAAGTCTTTAACAATCAATATTAATAAACGGAGGAGGTATTATTTTATAATTTATGTTTATACAAAACTACCTATTTAATGATATAAAAATTGAAATTAAGTTGATGCATTAAATATGAGAATAATATAAAAATTTACACATTAATATTCTTCCTAAATATTACGCACAATAATTATATTCGGACAAATAAAAATATCAAACATGACATGAAATTGGACAGAGTGAGTATTTATAAAAGAACTTTAGTAGAAATTCAAGTAAGATACAAGAAGTATTTTCATTAGGTTAAGAGTTCAAATTTTATTAATTATTTTTTTTATTGATGAATAATTTGTGAGTGTCACTGTAAATCCTTAAAAAGGTCGCTGATATGCATTTCCTAAACTAGAAAACCTACCATCACTTAAACTTTTTATAACAAAATAAAAAAAATTCAATGAAAATAAAATATAGAGAAAAAGACACTTTAGTATTTCTTGGAATAAAAATTTATAACTCTACTTATACGTGTATTTTATGCTTTTACATTAGTGTTATTCACAGACGAGTATTTGTAGAAGAGGATTGAATACAAATACAAAAATTTTCTCCCAATGTAAAGATATCAGATATAATTTGTAAATTAATTGTGAAATTAATAAACAAAATAAATTATATCAATCAATAAAAAATAAATTTTATTGATGTTGAATTTGAAATACAACGTAGTAATCAAATCAATTTGATACCAGTTGGTTTACTATGTTATAAGAAGAACAACTGCAATCTAAAAAATGATTTCTAACTTCTCATGTTTTTAAAAGCTTGCTACTTTTTCTGTAAATTGATTACAACTGCTATCTCTCTATGTGTATATGGAAGTATTGAATTGTATTATGATATTGTTGTATATTTAAGAGATGTCTCACTTTTTTAGCTGTTCTGTGTCTCTATTAATAGACACAGTTTCCTTGTCTTTCAAACTTCTACTTTGAGTTGTCTCCAAAAACATCTCTGATGTTCTTGTCCTTCAAGCTTCTACTTTGAGTTGTCTCCAAAAATATCTCTGATGTCCTTTAATACTTACAACTCTGTCACATAACTTCTCTTTTTTATGATCTTCCTTGCATGTCAATCTGTTATGTAACTTTTTGGTGTATACTCTCTTCTTATTGTACAAACTCCCTTATTTTTCTATTAGAGTTCTTAAGATAAGTTATCTCTGCAACATATAACTTATCTCTATAAGCTTATTTGATTTTTATCGGACCAGTTTCTATTTTTTTCTTCACATTTACAGCTTTATACATATGTGTATATGTATAACTTATCTTTCTTGAAGTTTCTCTGGTAACCAATCTCTCCTTATTAAACCACCATCTTTATTTTAATTCTATCGTCTCAACTTGAGTTAGTGGACTTTGTAGTCAGTCATATGTCATCTTCAATATCCGATGATAAATATTTTATCCTCTGATAACCATTTAAACTCTGATGAGTTAGTCTTTGATGGTCATTTAGTCTCTGATGCATATTAGGAATCTTTGTGTAATTTCAACAATAGTCTCTAATGGAATAAACCTTAGTCTCTGTTAAATTAATTCTTATTCTCAATATGTTAATTTTCTTAGTCTCTGATAGTTGTAAAGACATTGTATTTTTAGGAGGATAACATCTTCTGATGACGTGTTATACTTATAACTGACATTATCTGTTGTTAAACTCATTTTACAAATTATCATCTGATGAACAAGTTATCCCCTAATAGTTTGATAAACAAACTTTGGCGCTAGTGTTAATTACCCGACGACTTCGGCGATGAGTAATTTTGGGTTTCACTTGACTTTGGCAATTGAGAGACTTCCCAACGACTTTGGTGATAATTATTTTGAGTTTGACGCTATTGTTGATTTGTCCGACGACTTTGGTGATAGGTAAATGATTTTGACGAGAGTCAAAATGACTGTGGCGACAACCAAATGACTTTGTTCATCAGCTACCGTAGAATATCTTCTTATGACTACTGAGATGAAATATCTTCTAAGGTATCTCTTTGATGTGCATTTTACATTGTGAAGATACATTCTACTGATTTGTCTATTATCCACCAATGTGCATTTTACATTGTGAAGATACCTTCTACTGATTTGTTTATCATCCACCAATGAACAATTTACAGTTTATTATCCACCAATGAACAATTTACAGTTTATTATCCACCAATGAACAGTTTACACTGTCAGAAAATAATACTTGGTCAAAACCAACTGTACTTTCAGTTTCAGTATAATTACAAAATCTAACAATTTTAAGTGTTATACATCATTATCAAATGCTATAATTCCTAAGAATTAATAATTTATATAATAACTTTGAAAGTAACTTGAGCATTTTTTATAGTAATTTTTGTAATTCCGTAGTAATTTAAGTGCTTTTAATTGTAATTTTAGTACTAAAATAGAATTAATGATTTTTTTTATTAAAGTAATATTTTATATATTAATACATACATACTAAAGTGTGATTGACCATAAAATATATATATGAATTTTGATTGTTTTCTTGTGTACTGAATATGTATATAATATACTAGATAAAATTAACTTTGACTGAAGGAACGCATCGACTCTTATACAGTTAACAAAAATTAATATGAAAAGAGTTCCAAAATTGAAGAAATTCATGTATCGTAATATTTACTCACCGGAGTAGTACTTAAAAATATCTTAGATATTTACCCACAAGGGGCCTTGAAGCATGCTCCGTGTTTAACTTTATAAACATGATCATTATTGAGACATTTAATTTTTAGTAGTCAAGAGTCCTGAATCAGTTATGTACCCCAAACCTAAAAGGCTGCAGTGGTAACATGCTTGACTGCATTATTTAGATAAATGTCGCAACAGTCTTAAGTTCCATTGCACAGATAAAGAGAATAAGAATAAAGCTTCATATATTCAATTCCCCCAAGTATTATTGCAATCTGTCCGGAGCATCAAATAACAAGAGGAAAGTCAGAGCACATAGATAAAGAAGATATATATCAAAGATGGGCGGAATGGCGGAAGAAGCTCACAACGTAAAGGTAGTTGGATCAGGCGATAAGACGGTAGTTCTGGGCCATGGTTTTGGGACAGATCAGTCGGTGTGGAAACACCTTGTCCCTCATCTTGTTGATGATTACAAAGTTTTACTGTTTGATACTATGGGAGCTGGCACCACTAATCCCGAGTTTTTTGATTTTGATCGATATGCCACTCTTGAAGGTTATGCCCATGATCTTCTCGCTATTCTCCAGGAATTTCAGATTCAGTCATGTATTTTTGTTGGCCATTCCTTGTCTTCTATGGTTGGGGCTTTTGCTTCCATACTTCGCCCCGATCTCTTCTCCAAACTTGTCATGGTTTCTGCTTCCCCCAGGTACATAATATATATACACATATAATTAAATAATATTTTGAAGATTGGTCGGTTAGTTGAAGTGGCCGAGAATACTCACTCTTGAATTGAATTAGCAGGAGAGTAAATTTTGCCTATCAAAAGAAATTGAGTAATATTTTGGTCGGATCATTTAGTGACTTTGTGTGTTTTAATATAAATTTTAGATTTTGATAATATATAATTTGTATAATTAAAATTTAAAATTTTTAAAATTTAAATCGAAACAAATAAATTTACTGTCGGTTAATTCAGAAATTTATGTTATTGTAGAATATAATTTATACTGTAGTATTTAGAATTTCTAAAATTTAAGTTCGAAACAAATAAATCTA